>JAUIRK010000751.1:0-370087 GCA_030549495.1 Nectonema munidae
AATAAACGAAAAGAGATAACAGAGTGAAAATTTACTTACATATAAAACTCGAGTCTCTAATCCAGAAAAAATCAAATCAAGTTATATATATTAAAAAAAACATTATATTTTAGTGATAATAAGTCAAAATTTATGGATTTGTCTTCCATTTCTGTTACCTCGATGGTGGCAATAATGTCTATGCGAATTAATTTATGTAAAAAAATATATTTTCATTTTAAAAAATTAATTTTCAAAAATATTTTGTTAAATTTTTAATTTCTTTAATCTTTTTATTCTCTTTTGTTTTTAAAGATGATCTTTATTCAAAATATCAAATAAAAAATATATTTATTATATTATTATTATTGATTTGAGAATAGATAAAGCTCGTCAAAGATAAGCGTTAACGATAAATGCTCACGTACAGCCACTAGATGCAAATTCAAACCTCAAAGTTTGAACACAAAAGTGGAACTGAGACTTCAATAGAAGAAAGAGGTCTTTTACACTGTGTACGCTTAGTTATGATGATCAAATACAAGAGTACATACAATTTCTAGTTTTAACTAACACCTTGTATGCAGAATTAACTATATATTTATTTTGATATAATTTAATTCATTTAATATACTGAGCACTTCTTTTGTCATCACTTTCTTAAATATGCCGAGCACTCTTTTCATTTGGATCTTTCTAACTACAAATATACCGTGATTTTAATAAACAATTTTGCAGATCTGATTGTGATATTTTTTAAAAATTACTATCCTGTCAAAAAATTTATTAAATCAAGAAATTTCGAAATTAAAAACAATAATAAATTTTAAATGCATAATTTTTCAATAAATATAGTATTTATTTACTTAATACACCATTTTATGATGTATAATCTGTCAGTAAATTAATTTTCACATGTAACCTAACTGACAAATTTACTTTCACCGGAGAAGCTATCTGAATAATTTCATATTTTCTAAAACACTTAATTTTACATAACTACACCAACATCAATGAATTCTTAAGGGAGTTTACCCTTACCTTTAATGTTTATAATATTTTAATATCTACCAAAAAGTCGAGTCTTTGGGATCCAAAAAATCCTTTAAGTTATCCGAAGTTCAAGTTAAACGAATGATCAGTATCATATATTTTCTTGAATGAATAGCAGTTCTGTGATACTTCCAGGTACAAATTTAAGGGAGCAAAACCTCAAAAAAATTGAATTCATTTTATTTTATAAAAAAATAACGAGAGTATATATACAAAATTACGATAATTTACGTTGAAAAGGGCATAAAATTTTGTGCCTACACGCTTAAAGATAATAATAAAATATGGTACAATAATTCAAAGCAAATCATAGGGCTGCAAATATCTCAGCGCTGAAAATGCCTTACAACGAAATGAATGAAAGCATGTGTAATTCACACTTTTATTGATTTTTCATAAAAACATTGTATTCAAAGCCTCTGAAATATATTGCAACATGATGAACTGCAATTCACAGATAGCATTGAAATTTTTATCCTGAATAATTTAAGTTATAAATTGATATCAGAAAAAGCATGAATTACTTCGATTTAACCGAAAATTCCACCTATCTGATTTTGAGTTAAACGAAAATTTAGCATGTGTAGATATGACTGAGACAGGTACAGCTACTCGAGTTATCGAGAGCTTACTACTAGATGTTTATCTATAAACTATTATGCTAGGATAAATTTAAAATGATATCTAAATATAAAAACTTTCATTTTATTAAATTGTCAATTTTTATAAATATTATAATATAGATACATTATAATAAATTTTTTTCCTAAGAGAAATCCTCTTTTTACGAAATTCGAATAAATTTTGATAAAATTTCAAAAACCAGCCAGATAAATTAGTACTAAGAAAATTTTCCCAAAGTTATTAAAAATCAATGACTTTAAAATTTCCTAAATATCTGCCAACGTGAAAAATTATTTTTTTTAAGATTTTCTAGACAAAAATATTGCCACCTTTGGATATATACTTCGAAGAATATTTTTTTTATTTTCCCCATCATTTGTTGGAAAAAATATTCTTTTAAAGATTTTCATTTAAATTTGTGCAGGAAAATTAATTTTTTTAACCTTTTACCTTTCGAAGTTATCATTTCTCAACTTAATAAAAAGAAACAAGTTTTTTATGTTGACTTTTTCATGAAAATGATTTCTGTTAAGGTACCAAATTTTAAAACTTTAACACAAAATTTGATTTTCAGAAGAATTTTTGAAACTGGATTTCCAATTTTTCAAAAATAATAAGTCCATTTTCCGTATAACCCCATTACCAAATTTATGTAAAAATGAGTTTTGAACAATTTTTAATACACTTTCAAAAGAATTTTCCTTTTCAAACGATGCCTATCGTTAAGACAGTTTACTTCATTGATGTATAAAATGTTTTTAGAATACAAAAATAATTATTCTGTAAAATTTAGTTAATATCTGTTGCGGGTATTATTAAAAAACCTTACAATTAAAAATGCGAGCTGATCATTATTGCCTAAACTTAATTCAAGGGTTTTCAAATAAATTTTGTTAATCATGTTGTATATGATTGGATACTTTGGTCGACACTTTAAAATTTCTTCATAAGTGCAGAATCTTTCATTAGGGCGGGAGACACTGTACTATTTTTTGAACAACTGGTTAAGTTTAACAATTTTTAAGATAAAATACAAACTTTCTATTAAAGTTTTCTAATTAAAAATATGCTTCATCTTAAATAAAAATGGCTTTCCTAATAGATTTATTGAAAATAATGAAAATTTTAAAATAAAAACGAATAATAGTACACTAAATAATTGTGTAAGAGAAAACAAAAAATAAAAATTAAAGAGTTTTCAGAACTACGAAGACTTTTACAGAGTTCTTATTTGACTAAACACAATTCATCCTGATAAATAAAAATCTGAAAAAAAATTAAAGCGATTCATGAAATTGATGAAAAAATTAATCATAAGTTCCATACCTAAATACTTTTTAGCTTTCTACATTCATCGATTTCTTGTTACTTGCAATATTAAAAACTTTTATTATCTTATCGGAATAAATGAATACAGGAATATTGAATTAGAAAAAAATTTAAAAAGTGAAATCAGATAATTTTCTATATTTCTCATCATTTTTCATAAAATTTTGAATACACTGAAATAAGAAAGAGACATTATATAAAACTGTTTTTAGATAAAATACTTTCAGAATAATTATTGATCATTAATTTTGTTAAAAGTTAAGTAAGGTAACAAATACGAATATGGTAAAAAAGTTGTTTTAAGAGTTGATTTTGAAATTACTTGAGCTTGATTTATTATAAAATCTTAAAAAAATATTTAATATGAACTTATAATAAAGAATTAAGGAAAAAAGTTAAATTTCTTACAGATAAAGCAGAGATCAGCCTTGAAAATATTTACAGAAAAGCAAAGATTGACCTTCAAAAAAAGTTGAATGAACTTATGAAAAAAAATAAATAAAAAATTTAAGTTCCTTACACAGAAAGCAAAAGTCGATCTTAAAATTTTTTTAACGTAAGTATAGGGAAATATAAGCAAAAAGTAAAGTTTGTTACAGAGAGAGCAAAGATCAACCTTTAAAAATTGAACTTATAAAAAGAATTAAAGAAAAATTTTTAATTTCTTACAGATAAAGCAAAGATCCGCCTTGAAAAAGTTTAATATAATAGGGGATGATAAAAAAGTTTACAGAAAATTAAAGATTGACCTTTAAAAAAAGTTGAATGAACTTATGAAAAAAAATAAGTATAAAATTTAAGTTCCTGACACAGAAAGCAAAGGTCAACCTTAAAAATTTTTAACGTAATTATAGGAAAAATCAGTAAAAAGTAAAGTTTGTTACAGCGAGAGCAAAGATCAACCTTAAAAATATTTAATATGAACTTATAATAAAGAATTAAGGAAACAAGTTAAATTTCTCACAGATAAAGCAAAGATCAGCCTTGAAAAAAGTTTACAGAAAAGCAAAGATTGACCTTCAAAAAAAGTTGAATGAACTTATGAAAAAAAATAAGTAAAAAATTTAAGTTCCTTACACAGAAAGCAAATGTCAACCTTAAAAAATAAATTAAGTAAAAATATTAATCTTACAGAAAAAGCAAAGATCAGCCTTGAAAAAAGTTTAATATAATAGAGGATGAACTTATAAAAATGTTTACAGAAAAGCAAACATTGACCTTCCAAAAAAGTTGAATAAACTTATGAAAATAAATAAATAAAAAATTTAAGTTCGTAAAGCAAAAGTCAGCCTTAAAAAATTTTTAACGTAATTAAGGAAATATAAGTAAAAAGTAAATTTTGTTACAGAGAGAGCAAAGATCAACCTTTAAAAATGTTTAATATGAACTTATAAAAAAGAATTAAAGAAAAAATTTTAATTTCTCACAGATAAAGCAAAGATCCGCCTTAAAAAAGTTTAATATAATAGGGGATGATAAAAAAGTTTACAGAAAATTAAAGATTGACCTTCAAAAAAAGTTGAATGAACTTATGAAAAAAAATAAGTAAAAAATTTAAGTTCCTTACACAGAAAGCAAATGTCAACCTTAAAAAATAAATTAAGTAAAAATATTAATCTTACAGAAAAAGCAAAGATCAGCCTTGAAAAAAGTTTAATATAATAGAGGATGAACTTATAAAAATGTTTACAGAAAAGCAAACATTGACCTTCCAAAAAAGTTGAATAAACTTATGAAAATAAATAAATAAAAAATTTAAGTTCGTAAAGCAAAAGTCAGCCTTAAAAAATTTTTAACGTAATTAAGGAAATATAAGTAAAAAGTAAATTTTGTTACAGAGAGAGCAAAGATCAACCTTTAAAAATGTTTAATATGAACTTATAAAAAAGAATTAAAGAAAAAATTTTAATTTCTCACAGATAAAGCAAAGATCCGCCTTAAAAAAGTTTAATATAATAGGGGATGATAAAAAAGTTTACAGAAAATTAAAGATTGACCTTCAAAAAAAGTTGAATGAACTTATGAAAAAAAATAAGTATAAAATTTAAGTTCCTGACACAGAAAGCAAAGGTCAACCTTAAAAATTTTTAACGTAATTATAGGAAAAATCAGTAAAAAGTAAAGTTTGTTACAGCGAAAGCAAAGATCAACCTTAAAAATATTTAATATGAACTTATAATAAAGAATTAAGGAAACAAGTTAAATTTCTTACAGATAAAGCAAAGATCCGCCTTGAAAAAGTTAAATATAATAGAGAATGAACTTATAAAATAAATTAAGTAAAAATATTAAGGCCAACCTTCAAAAAAAATATTATAATAACCGAAGAACTTATAAAAACAATTATAAATAAGTTAAGTTTCTTACAGAAAAAACAAAGTTCAAACTATAAAAAAAATTTGAAATAGAAAACAAGAAAATGGTTGTAATTATATTTTAGGAGAAAATAAAAGAATTCGCCATTTTTAAAAATCCAAAAAAATGGCCGTCGAATTTGCAGCTTATTTTACCCTTAAAATGGTTCCCAAAAATTTCGGAAAAGTTTGAGAGGCTATCATACAAATTCTAGGGAACAGATTTAATTGTAACTTTGAATATATATATTGTATATTATATTTAGTTTATATGCAAAATTTAAATTAAATTGTCATATTATTTACAAAGTTATTTAACTTTATATTTGAAGCTATTTTTGCAGCTTATTTTACATAGACCGGAAAGCTATAGGTAAATAACTAGAGTTGAATCTAAACAAAAAAAGGAAAGATTAAAATTATATAAGTCATTAAACTTTAAAAGGTTATTGGTATGAAACAAACGGGATGTATGGGACAAACAATGTTTATCCAAAACAATTCTTAAAGCCTTTTTTTGTGCTACAAATATTTCTTCTGAAGCAGCAAAGCCCCAATTGACAACACTATAAAAAACTGTTAAAATAATTACTATTGGTAAATTTGTTATTAAGAAGAATATTCAAGAGAATCATTTTTCAAAAGAAAACATTTATTTTTGGCATTATTTAGAAAACAATTTTAAACAGATCTAAATCAAAATTAAATTTCTAATGAAACAATTTATTTTTATAAATAAAAATTAAAAACAGCTTTTAATAACGAAAATGAAAGTTTAATGACAAATACGTAATAGATTTTTCACCCTTACATTATTGATAAAATTTTGTTTTTTAAAGGTCTTTCTTCAAATTGAACTAACAATAAAAAAACAAAAAATTAAAAAAAAAATTTGTGCCATATCAATGAAAATACTTAAAAGTATCATTTCTATTAGGTTAGGGAAAATTTTGGAATATATGGATAATCATTTAGCAAAACGTGAACTTTTAGGCGTAACATATATCCTTGAAAAGTTATATAGTGTCTCACTTCATTTTCGTCATTGTTCCAGTTCATCTATCGATATTATATAATTCTTCAATGTGTTGCATCAACCATTTTCTTTATTTCTTATTTCACACTTCGATAGTATATAATCGTTTATCGAACCATCATGTGTTGCTTACGTAAGTGAAAGGATTATGAGATAATCCATTTATTTGTTTGTTTTTTATGATCATGTGACGTATATTATTATAAAATCATTGATAGATAATATTCTCTCTATGTTCTTTCTCTTGTGCCTCAGTTCACACTTTGATCGTATGAACTAATGGTACTTTCATTGTTACACATGGGAAATGAACTATGATGAGATGATCGATTCATTTGTTTCTTTTTTGTACTCGTGTTACGTATATTACCATAACCACAAAAAGGCACTCCGCACCAATATACACAAATAACTCTTTATTAGATATACTATGGTCCATACTTTATCTCTCTTCTCCATAAGCACTTTTGAAAATGGTAATTTTTTTTAGAACCAAATAATTTATTAGTAAAACCTCAATCTTTCTCTGTGTCCTTATGAGTGTTTGCTATGTTTGTGTGTGTGTGTTTTGGTAATTTTTCTTCACTTGATCAAAAATTTTTCTAAAGAAAGGATTTATTTTAATAAATAAAATTTAAAAACTCTTTTTAATAACAAAAACTCATTAATATTTATAAAAATAAATTCTTCAGAAAGTTTTCATTAATTAATGGTATTTATTCCAAATAGTAAATTAATTTATATAAAATAATTAGAATTTATTTTGTTTTCGTTGAAATCTGGGTTTTACATCTCTTTTTGTCGACTAATTCTCGTCTACGTAAAATCTCGTTTCGATAAAATCTGGTGATCTGGTTTTTTACATCATCTCTTTTTTGTTGACGAATTCACGTTTACGTAAAATCTCGTGAACCCGGTCTAACTAGACTAGTGAAGGGACAGAGGCTCTTCGACTATTTATGTTATAAAGGACCTGCCGACAAATGTTATAGCTTTCTACAACGTTATAAAGATTAAAAATAAAATTTTTTAATATAATTTAAATGTGTTTTTCTTTATATGAGTGTTATGAGGGTGACTTTTTTTCATAAGAAATATACTCAAAAATGTCATTAAAATATAAATAATGAAGAAAATAAAATGAATAAAAGATGATAACAGTAGTTGAGGTCCTAAATCAAGTGCAAAATTCAAAGTTTCGGCAAGGAACAAATAAAAGAATTGAGCATTTATTTGCAACCTAACAACTAATTCATTCTCTTCGGAACAAATTATTATTCCCTCTTACCTTTTTAAATGGGGCACATTCAGTGCGAGCATTGGAGCAGGCAATCACAAGGTATTCACCACTCTTCTCCTTTTGCACAAAAATAGACCAGTTGTCAATATTTTTTCTCCAATCCATTAAGCTGGTACTGCTGCATTTTGTCTGAAGGTTTTACTTGAAAAGTTGATTCAACAAAAACATTCATAGGGATGGGACATGACTTGAAAAAACTACAGAATGTTGCCTATGTTATTGGAAAATGAATAGTTGATAGGTAAATTTTAGGCAATATAGTCGTGGTATTCAATAAAACTAAATTTACTTAAAGGTTAAATATAAAAGATGAATTTTTATAAATAAAAGTAAATAAAATCCAAAACATCTATTTAAAGTTCTAAGAGTTATGAAATTTGATATAACCTAAAAAATTAAAAGCATAACTTTATTGGAAAGTGAGTAACAAATGATTGAAGTGAATGAATAGATTTAAAGAATGCTCTCACGCAACAACCACTCACAAGCAAATATCCATGGTAACCTTTCATTGTCGGAAGCATATCATTGGTACACATGTGTACAACGCTCACTTTCATCATTGCAAAATCGTTAGCATTTGTTATGTTGCATTTATTGCGTTACGCGTTCTTCTCAGTTGTAGGTTTTGGAGGCATGATAACTCTACGTTGGGAAAGGGTAAACTTTAGCCAAAGTCTTTGATTATTATAATTCTCATCGTCTTGAGTGGTAATGTTGAGTTAAACATGTTATGCAACAATTATAATTATTGTATGTGCTTACGCTATAGCAGAGGTACTCATTTGACAGCCCGCGGAGTATTTGGCAGCCCCTTTTGAGTTATGTAGTGGAAGCCCAGGCTAATATTATTATTAAAATTAACATTGATTTGTTAATGAAATTATAATTTTTTTATTATTAAGAGTTAATACAAAGTACAATATAATTTATTTCCCTTACAAATGTTATTTTCCTAAACTAGACTTTAACGTATCGCTTTATAGGTGACAAGGCATATTCGAAGAAAAGAAAGATTGATAATGAAAATCGTTCCTTCAAGGAAAAATGGATACAACAGTATGCTTTCACTCTTCCCACAACCAGCTCTAAGCCAATTTGCCTTATATGTAGCGAAACCATTGCCTTAGCGAAGAGCAGTAATATGAAACGCCATTATGAAACTAAACACAGTGGATTTGAAAAGATATATAATCAAGGAACTGAAGAGGGAAGAAATAAAATAATTAAGCTAAAATCGCAGTATGAGAGCTCAAACATAGTTCTTGCCAATACTATGACAGGCCTGGATAGAGCATTGAAGTGTTCACTGAGAATAGCTTGCCTCTTGGGAAAACACAATAAACCCTTCGCTGAAGTTGAAGTTGTTAAAGAATGTATCCTTTAAACTGTACATTGTTTGATGATAAGCAGAAGAATGAAATAAAAAATAAAATAAAGCAGATTCCATTATCTGATTCCACATCAATGAGGAAAAGGGAACTATTGGCTGATGATCTCATGTCGCAACTTTGTTTACGACGGAATGAAGCACCCTGTATCTCACTGGCTATTCATGAATCAACAGACAGTACTGGCAATGCTCAGCTCATGGTTTTTGTGAGATATCATAAGGCAAGGAAGAAAGAATTTTGCCAGGACTCGTTGGGTGTGACTGATCTTGAAGGAAGAATACGAGGAGAGGATATTTATCGATCATTAAAAAGCATATTATAATCAAGAAATATTGATGTTAAATCCATATTTTTGCTGACTACAGATGGAGCTCCAGCCATGGTTGGCGAGAGAAGGGCCTAGTTACAAGATTAAAAGCAGATAATGCTGACATGATAACCTATCACTGCATAATCCAACAATCAGTACTGTGTGGTAGTCTGGGAGATAAATATGGTGAAGTCATGGAGACTATTATGAAGCAAGTAAACTTCCTTCGATCAACATCGGCACTACAACATCGTCTACTCAGATCCTTTCTTACATGCGTCAATGCATGCTATGATGATTTACTTGTGCACAACAATGTGAGATGGCTAAGTAAGGAAAGAGTTTTGGAGCGATTATGGGCAATTAGGAAGGAGCTACAGACTTTCCTCGAAGATCAAAGGAGTGTAAAGGCAAAGACATTTTCCGAATTTTTGAAAAATGAAAAGAAAATGGAATGTGTTGGATTTTTGGCAGACATATGAGTGATCTTAATGTTTAACTGCAAGGGGAAAAACACACCATCTTCAATTTAATCTCAGTAATTCGTGCTTTCCAGAAAAAATTGGAACTTTTTAAGAATGATATTCAGAGCCAACTTTTTTTTCCGACTTTTGGAGAAACGTAAAGAAAAAACCGATACTAAACATGTCCACTTTATTGAGAAGCTGATGAATAATTTCAAGGTAAGTTCTGATCACTTTGTTCTTAGAAAACAGCTGCTCACTCAAAACCCTTTTCTAGTGACAGATATCGCAGAATTTTCAGTCGAAGCAAAACTCACCTGCAAATGGGTAGATGCTGCAAAAATCGAACTGGAACTAATTGACTTTCAAGAGAATGTAGAGCTGAAACAAGTACTCTCTGATTGCGCACCAGAAACATTTTGGTCAAAGGAAGGATCCCCTGCTAATTTTCCTACTCTTCACAGACTAGCAGTGCAAATTTTCACAGTGTTTGGCTCCACTTACTGCTGCGAGTCTGCTTTCTTTATCATAAACTTTGTGAAGAACAAGTTTCGCTCATGTATGACCAGTGAACACCTTCACCACTGTTTTCGACTCGCTGTTACTAAATTAGTACCAAGATTTAAGAAGCTAACAGGAAACAAGAAGTGTCATTTTTCTCACTAAAGTCTTGTTGTAGTGTTGATTTTTTCATTATCGTTAATCCTAGTCTTGTTATATTTTAGCTACAAAATTCAATATTTTTATTTCCACGTTTTCTAAAATAGTATAAATAATATAAACAGTGAATATGAAATTAATAAGAATCACATGGTTTACTATTCTTTTCTGAAATGGTTGTTTTATTTTCTTTATTTCATGTAATAAAAATTTTTGGACCTATGCATAAATTGCAACTTGTCTAACTGGACCTTTGCTTATAATAGTTGAGTAGCCCTGCGCTATAGTAAGAAAATTCTGAGAGATTATTGAGTGTATTATATCAAATCATAGGGTAGTGGATGTCTTCATCAAAACATGTTACAGATGAGATTATTTTTCATAATAAAGTGGTTTTAGCATTACACCTTGAATGTCAATAATCCAAGATAATATTTATATATGCATCGATAATATATCAATAATAAATATCAATGGTAAACACGCACCAATAGTTAATATTGTTATAAAAATCAATATTAACTTTGTTAGAACGTTCATAAACAATTTTGAAATATCTCGTCGAGCATATATTTTGAAGAACTTTGTGATATCTCTGCAGATTCTTCTTTGAAAGCCAAAAAACGTGAAAGAATAAATATACGGAAATCAGAAATAACTGAAGAATGTTCAACTAAAGCTATACGTAAAACTCGTTTCACTTCTAAATGTCGCAAAGTGCTTGGTTAAAACAATTACTTATTGCAAAAATTGTTTATAATGATTTGTTATAGCTATAATTGTTTTTAATAAAATTTTGATTGAATAACACGGTTATGCTTTTTATTTTTTATATATAATTCTGTTTTGCATACTGAGGTCAAACTGACCGCATTGTCGTTTTAGTATAATATGTTTCGTGTCATTTTAGTGTTAAATATAATTATCGCAATGATAAAATCACATAGAAAAACTTTAGCTAGAAAAAACTCAAACAACTTGAAAAAAAGAACCCAAATAGCATGCACCCACCCCTTAAATTTTTAACATTAAAACAGTTAGTGCAAATGGATAAGATTTTTCTAAAATAAAACATCGTGGTTGGGTTCATATTGAAGATAGTAAATAAAATTTTATAACAAAATTCCGAATATGATGAAACAATTTTCTTGCCTGTTCAAAATCTCCCTATTATTATATTAAATTTAAACGGCTACAACAAAATTGGTTATAACGTTCTAACTTCCTAACCCCTTAAGCCACAAAGTCATTATAAATTAACCTGATATAACTTAGCTTCCCAAAGTTACTGACGTGTTCTAAGGTCTCGCATGTTTAAGAGACAATGGTTTATTAACCAATTATTATTATTAAGGTAAATTTAAAAGATAACGGCATCCTAATCAGTTTCGGTAAGAGACTGGCTTCTTCAGAAGAATAATGAACACCAAGACCTAAACTAATTAGTTGTGTTCACACATCTAACTTTTTTGCTCTGAATAAGGCAGTCTTTGGCCGAAACTGGTTAAGATACCCTTATCTCTTAAAATTACCCCAAAAATTTTTATGTTAATCAAATTTTTACATGGGTAATCAGAAAATGTATATTTATTAAATATAAATAAAATTTATTTCAATCGTATTGCGGAGTTAACAGATGACATTATGACAAAGGGGTACTGTTTTGCAAAACAACAGAAGATCACAACACTTTGGTAAGGACTCGTGATAATTTTATTTTTATATTTATGCTTTTATATTTACTTAATAATGACATATGTGTATGAATACAATTTAGATTTATATGTGTGTAACATATGTATGATATAGAGTGTTTTTATTTAAAAAAAAACATGTTTTATTCACAAATTTTTGTGTTTTATGTTCTTCTTGATGTAACGAACTAAAATGGACATCCATGCCAGATTCTACTCTACTATTGATCCCGATTAAAATACGCTAACTAAACGTTGTTAGTAAAAAACTTGAAAATTTATTTACTAGAATTTTATTTTTTGGTTCTTGACTTAAATATAAAAAAACAATTATAAACATTATGATATACTAATAAAATATGTTTTGCAGAAAACATTTTATGATAGAATAAAATCTTATCAGAACTAAAATTTAACCCACGTTAACTGGATCATAATTTCTTTTTTGTGAAAAATATATTATACAAAAATTTAATAAAAAAAATTATACTACGCAAAATTTGTTCGAAAAAAATAAATGAAGATAAGTTGGGTCAAATTCAAATAGTCAAAGCGTGAAATAGAAATTTTTTTATATTTTTTTGTCAGGAATAAAAGAACATATTTATTTATTTAGATAATGTTTTTTACAACCCCAGAAATAATAACTGGTTATATTTTTGTGAATTAGAGATTACAGATGATTGTAAACTTAATATACATATATTATATATATAGAAAAATGCGTATTATTTTCTACAGTTTGGGTAAGGTAATTGATTTTTTGGTACTTTACAAGACTTACACACTTACTTCATCAATTGTATTGAGATATTTTCGCGTAAAAATAAATAATATATCAAATTTTTTATTTACATATTTTGCCCAAATATAAATATAAGATTTTTTGGACGAGAACGATAAATATATAAATAGAATTCGTCATATAAGATGATATATTATGATTTTATATACATCGTGATTGTATACAATACACTCACAGAAATTAAAAAAACATCGTAAAAGGTTTAATTGTCAGCGTTTTAAAAGGAGAAAATAAGAAGACAGAGAGTGGGAGAATTTGGAGATGAGACGCGCAAATAAATTTAGAAAGCGAAATCATAAAGTGATGTTAAGCAGAGACTTTTGCGAGTTGGGGTTTGCCGGGGCGTTGCTATTTACGTTGTTGTTGTTGTTATTGTTGTTGGTGTTGTTATGATGAAAGATGGGAGACTGAAAATAATTAGTGGATGTGGAAGAGGAGGAGTATGCGGCAACTTCATTCTGCTTCGCTCCATAAACTTTGGATGCTTTTGTTGCCATTTTAGATAAAAGTTCGACGCAATTTTTGTGCGTTCCTATCAAATGACACTTCCACTCCTTTAAACTAATTTTATCCTAATTAGAAAAAATAAAATTAACATTAAAACGATCTCTTAAACTAATTCCCGGGTCATAAATATAACAAAATACATTGCAAAATCCATTCTTCTTCACTTGGATAGTTATTAGAGATACATCTTTGAATTTAGGATCATTGTAACTAGTATGTTAAATAAATATTATATATATTTTTAAACTGATTGCTTAGATAAAATATAAAAATTAGATTTGTAATAGAAATATTGGCAGTCTTAGTTAAAATTTTAAATTAACTAAGGTTTTTAATTAACTGTAATTACAATTTAATATTTGGAAAGATAAATATATTTTCCTTCTACGGGGAGACAAATGGTATTTTAATCATAAAAGTTGGTAATAATCTTAATTTTAAATAATTTATCGATCTAGGATTAACTTTTTAAGAATTTGAAAGTAAAAAAAGAGGCATTAATAATAACAAAAAATAAAAAAGGGGAAAATATATGTATTGTACTTGCAATTATGGTTGTTAAATAAGTGATTTTCCAAAAACAGGTATAAGATAATATTGACTCAAACTTTTATATTTTGTGCACCCAGTCAAACCATTTTTCATAGTCTTTAATATGAATTTTTATATATATGCAACATATGTATATGAAAGACAACAGATATGCAGTGAAGAACCGCTCTATCACGATATCCCTTAAAATGAGGTATGCCCGTGATGCCTATTTATTTCATGCTCTGTCCTCAAACTTACTATTATGCGATGTGACGAGTTCCAACATTTATTTTTAGAAGGGCTATTAAAAAAGTCACTGCTTTTTATAAATGAAGGCATCATCTTTAAAGATTTCTCATTGATATCAAAAGAAAAAAGATCGTCCAATGTGTAAATATTGGCTGAGATAAAAGATCTTCTTTTACCACGCTACTAGACTAGTATAGGCGTCTGAGGAAGATAGGCTAGGTCTAAAACTCGGGTAAGTGCAACAAAAGTTTTGTTAACGTTTTAATTAAAAAATGATTTATATGATGATCATTTGTATCCGATACCTTACGGATTTGAAAAAAGAATACATATATATCTTATATAGTAAAATTTGTATAAAAAGGTTTACGTTCTGTGTAAGAATAATTTTTTCACGATTTTTCAGAAAAATAAAAATTGAATTTTCGCCTTTGACAACTTTAAATTCACTGCTTATTGCCTCAATTTGATCCATAAATACAAGCTTGAAAAGATAACCAGTTAAATAAACGTGGATTTAAAGAGGAAAATCTTTATATTACTTCGGGTTTAGAAGATTCAGGATGAAACTCGAGGCGGTTTGGATAAAGTTTAGTGTAGCGAAGTTGCCAAGCTGACAGGAAAGGTCCGCCAAGCTTTTTTAAATATCCATGTATGATGCAATCAGAATCTTTCAATTATTAATTTTAATCTCTTCAACAAGATAAGAAAAACAAAACAAACCTTTTTCACAAGCCTGAAATTTAGGATGTTTTTGCCTTAACTTCTTTTTTTGCTCTACTTTATCTGCTTCCTGATTTACAGAATCAAATATTGTTTCTGTAAAAAAAATTAACAAATTTAATCAAAGCATATTTTTTCTAAAATAGAAGATAAATATAATAAAGGAATTAAAACCGAGGTCATACCCTGAAAACCTTTGTACCAATATTAATAGTATAAAAATTTCTTACCATACTTTTAGAATATGAGAGAGTTTAATCACTAGAATTTGAAAAAAATTTTTTTTAACTATTTAGAGAAATTTTTTAAACAAAAGGTATTATTAAATAATTGGAACTTTTTACTCCACATTTATATTAAATTGTGAATGAGAAAATTATAGAATATTATTAGAAAATATGCCATAACTACTATAATAAAAATTTGTAACTATATGCGGCCGACTAGTATTCTGGGTGAATACATGATTAGGGGGAAAAAATTATTGAATATTTGATATTATAATTTTTGAGATCAAGAGAGACTCCAGAGAATTAAAAAGAAAAATACTTTTAATAAAATGGACGACAGAAAAAAGACTGAGTAGATTGCAAACTTTGTACATCAATAGGAAATTTTTTTGAGAGATTTTGAAATCAGCTCAACTTATTAACCTTCGCACACCGGACTATATTTCAATTACACGAAACACTAAGCGTGGAGTTTTACTACACTATTTCTTTTGCTTATTGTTCGTAATGTTTACAATTCAAATTCATTCATGATCATTTCAATGACATATGTCTTTCTTAACCATTAAATCCCAATGCTCCCATTTGGGAACATAATTAATTTCATTTCTTCTGCTTTTTTCAATGACTTTGAATATAAATCGTCTGCGTTTTTTTAAATATCGTCTGATTTCTATGGTACTTAATGGGTTAAAATGGCGTATTATTTTCAGGATGGATGTGTGCGTGAATCTGTACTTAGCCTTTCTATAGTGTTGCAGAAAATAAAAATAGAATCAAATGTTTAAAGCAAAAATGAATTTATCCACATATCATATTAATATGAGAAAAATGAGATTATCCTTTGCTTTTTTGCAATAAATAAAAATCTTTCATAATTTGATTCCATAATTTATATCAGATGACAGAAAGATAACAAAAGGAACATTAGTTTTTATTTTCTGAAAAGTATGTAAATATATTTTTGAGATGTTGTATCTGACGTGATATGTTCCAACTTATTTAAATTTTTCTACGTGTTGACAACAATCAATTGCAAGATCATAATGACAAAATCTCCGCTATAATAAAAGTATGTGAAGAAATTTTTACAAAGTTATCGAAGTTTTGGACTCCTATAAATGTGTGACAATACAGATGAAGAGTTAGTCAAATATTGAAAAAATTCATCATTAAAATTTAGGATCCAAAAAAAGCATGTTATTATGGATTAAATTTTATCACCAAGGTTATTCTAAGACACATTACATCTCAAAATCAAAAATTTATACCCTTCGTTTAGATTACCGGGATTATTTTAAACGTGATGAATTGTAAAAGCGTTTAGTACTTTCTAGCGATATATCTAGTGGCTTCTGGATTTTATTGATAGAAGTTGTACATCTTACACCTCAAGCCAACTTCTAAATAATTCTAAGACACAGCATCAAGAGGAAAGTGTTTCACATGGTACAAGGAAATGTAAACATTGGAAAAAATTAATTAAAAAATTTTATGTGAAATATTTGATATTTTTAAGAGCGATAAAAATTTAAAAAATATCAGATCAAAACAAAAAAGGTACAACTTTTTCAATAAAAATGATTAAAATATATATTCGTATAGCGTGCATAATTTATTGAAAAAATAAGGTTAATGTTTGAATTTTAGGTAGATGGTGTTAATTCTATACCTCTAATAACATAAAGTACTTAATTTGCTCATTTTAAAAACGTACTTTTTTTAAATGGTATTGTTTGTTATCAAAATTAAATTTACATGTTATTTGTATTTAATTGATTCGATTTTAGACCTAATAATCGATGTGGAGTAAACTCAACGTTTACCATGTGAGTAGGTAAAGAAGAAGCGTAAAGTTTTCTGATAACTAAAGCTTGTGAAATAATTCAGATATTACTTTTCCTATTTTCCATATAAATTATTTACTCATTGAGTAAAATTTTTAGTAAAAGATTGCTTTAAATCAAAATTTGCAAATATAAATCGGTGTTTTTGACGATTTATAGTTAAAAATCCATTTAAAATATCTTCAAAGGATCTGTTGAAGCTTAAGACATTTATCATTAGTAATGTTTTCATCAAAAATTACCCGCTATCTCCATTTGCCATCTTTCAGAGATGATAATAGAAAAATCTTGATACTTTTCTTGATCTGATTCACTCAGCTAAAAAAAGAACCTTTATATAGCAAAAAATAAATAGGAAATGTATGCGCTGAATTTTAGACGTGCAATAAGAAACAAGGTCTCTCAGTTTAAAACTAATAAATTATTTCTTGGTTGCAACAGATTAAAAGTTAATGATCTCTATAAGTATAATCTAGCAATGTTTATATTTAAACTCTTTAATGGAAGTTTGTCTAATGTCTTTGAAAAAATTTTGGATTGTACTTTAGCTGATTGTAATTATGACTTGCGCTATAAATATCTAAAGCGTTTACCCTACTACAATAGAGTGAGATTTTATCAGACACTTAAGTTTAAATTATCAGACTTTTGGAACGGTAATACACATTTATTGGAATACTTACATTTGAATATCAAATTATTAAAAAAATAAATTTTACTGAAAAATATTCATCTATATGTGAAACTTGTCGTTATTTAGTGTTATTTTTCTAAGCCTAATCTTTAGTTTGAAAATAAATTCCTTCATACTTCATTTTTAATCCATATCATTCGAACTTACATTTTAATCGGATAAGAAAGTTTAGTGTTATCTATCGTGTTGTATTTATCATGTATACTTTTCTTTTAATTATATATTTATTCTTATTATTCATGTCCTGTGTAATTTCATGAAAGCGGCTCTATTATAGCCTTTTGAAATCTCACAATAATAGTCTATCTATGTTATAGTGACATAATAAGGAAGTATTAAAAATTTTAACGTTACTCATCAAGTTTGGCTAAAAATTTATTAATTTATAATTAGCTTATTTTCTACATATGTAAGTTTCAGGGTAGTTGATTTAAAATATATTATCTCAAAAATTTATTTTTTTGTAAAATACGTTTCTTGAGATCTGTAGCATGAGGCAGCTCTTTTTGTAACATTTTAAGAAATTACTTTTCATTATCTATAACATTTATATATATGGATTTATTCCGATATATTTCGAAAAATTATTTGAAATACAAATTCATAAAAAGATTATTTTTTAAATGCGATATCATAACCATACTCTATTAAATATTTCTAATATATCGATACACTTCAAAATGTTCACAAATGAATATTTTAGATTATTTCTCTCTAATAAACAGAATGTTAAAGAAAACAGGAAATTTTGAAGCGGATTCATCTCTGGATTAGATACCAGAATAAATTCCAGATTAAACCCATCATTCTATAAGAAAATAGTCGATTATTAAAATAACAGAATAGGAAAGCTTTAAACTGAAAAGGTCAATTTGCAAACATTTTTAGAGATGACGCAAAGCAAATAAGCGAAAAACATATAACTAAAACGCATCGAGAGGTTCATTAGAAGAATACAATAATTAGAAAATATTTTGGAAATCTAAAACATAATTGACGGAAAAAAGTTTGTTCTTAAATATCCTTCCTATATACACCCACTGTGCACACTTATCGTCCTAGATTCGCTTACGACCTACGAGATTTTATCGTTTTGTATTTTTTGTTTTAAAATTAAAATTTGCGAGTTCTATTTACAATTTTTTTCTAAAAAAAAGAAAAAATCGTTAGTTGGGAATATGTTTCTTTAACAATTAATAAAAAAAGCTTAATTCCTTTCCGCTATCCAGCAATAAATCGAGTGACGTTAATCTTTTGTCAATCCTAAAAGTATCAAGTTAAAATTTGATCAAAAAACTCACTTCATAAAAATAATATCAATTTTCTAACTAATTCAATTTTTATATAAACTTATTTTATTAAATTTAGAATCTTTTAAGGACGTGTAACAATATTTTTATAACTATATATGCCCTCACAAACCTATGTGGACCCAAGGCAAAAGTTCCAGTGGACACAAGTTCCTGTTAAGCCCCTTACATACTTTAATTAGTCTATTTCATTTGTTCAGTGCATGCGGTCAGTTATTTTTTATCATTAAAGAAATTTTAAATGCAATTTTAAAACAATAATAATAATCTTACAAAAAAAATGTCAAGCTTAAAATACAGATCTCATGTCGCCTGTGGAAAAGGTTCTGCACCCCTCCAATTTTTAGTCTAATTTTTTCAATAAATATAGTTCAGTATGATGCTTTATTAAATACTTTCTAGTATATTTAAAAATAAGGAATACTTACTTTGATGCCCTTTGTATCTTCTTCATCGAACTGACCAATATCGAAAGCGTCAGCTGCATTAACTTCTCCGCGTGGAGGAACAAGAGGCGGTGGATAATTCCCGAGATAAACGAGCTGCCAGTCAATACCTCTGAAAAATTCATCATCTTTAACCTCTTCGGAACTTAAACAAAATTTAGATAAAGTAAAACCTCCATTATTGAACACCTCTATATAATAATGCAGTGTTGAAATTGATAAAAATAATATTTTTTCTAATACTGGAGAAGGAATAAGTTTGCATATAATGTCATATTTAAGCTACTTTTGTAGAGGAATAAATCAATACAATGTGATAAGGGGTACCCTCTTCCACCGCATCCAAGACGATTTTCCACTTCTTTGCATAAAAGTCCTTGAATTAAGTTGGCTGTATTTTGGCTAACTGAGTCGCTAATTGTAACTGTCTATAAAATAAAAGAAAAAAGTTTGATATTCACAACATGCCAGTCTTGTCATAAAAATGTACTTACTTGTGTTAGTGTTAGGTTATCTATTTCTTGTTTTTCCGCCACTTTTGATTTAAAGGGATTATGTCTATTGCAAAAATAAAATTAAAAATTACAAGAACTATATAAATATAAAAGTAGCAGAAATGTGATAAAATTATATCAGGGATAGACCAATCAATGTGTGTTGGAGTTTAATCGCATCTAAAAAGATATTGTGTTTGGTTTAAACGAGTGTCTTCAAACAATTCATTTTTCGAAATAAATTTTAAGAGCTCAAATAGACGATAAGCGAATTGAAACACATACAAGATTGAAGCAAATGAAATTTATATTAATAAAAGTTGAAAATTAATGAGGGAGCTCTTTCAATGGAAAGCTTATTTACTTGCTTTTATACTGGTAAAATGAAGTTTAGTATTTCGTTGCAATAAAATAACCTAATTCAAAAAAATGTTTAGACATTTTTTCAATTTAGACAAAAATTCAAATTTATCTCTATGAATCCTTTTGTTACTGATTTATATATATTCAAGCATATTTAACTGATTTTTATTATAAAGGACTATTAGAATTAAAAAGTTACTAGAATTATAAAAGACTATTTAAATAACAAAGATATATTTTAAAAATTTCGTTACAAACATAACTAAAATTTTTAACTCCAAAAATTTTATGTTCTTAATAAAAATAATAAGCATTTTCATAATGCCATTCTTATAGCAAAATATAGAAAGAATATAAAATAATAACATTACTCTTTCTCAAAGCATACACTTAGATCATTTTTAAATATAAAAAGAAAATTAATTTAGATTGTTTTTGTAACAATTTTGCATTCACAAAGATTGGAAAAACTATCAAAATTTAATAAATATAAAAATTTTAAACTTTTAAAAATAGTAATGTAATATTTTATTGTTATGAATTGTAATAATTTATTTATATAAATTTTTTTAGCGTATTTTGGCGAGTTTTTGTCAATG
Source organism: Nectonema munidae (assembly GCA_030549495.1). NCBI lineage: Eukaryota > Metazoa > Nematomorpha > Nectonematoida > Nectonematidae > Nectonema > Nectonema munidae. Next base: position 20,999 of record JAUIRK010000751.1, read on the forward strand.
TTTGAATATGCAGATTTGGCTTACTAATTATAGCTATCCTTTCTCATCAAGCTCTTATAATGTTAACTTACTATTAATGTCCCAGAGCCATGATAACTTTCTTCTATTATACAAATATCTTTGTGAAATTGTTTCGCCTTGTTCTTCACTGTAATCTCCATAGATATCGGGAAAATAGTCCAGATGGGAATTTAAAAATGAATTTTTGTGATATACGTACTCAAAATGTTTTAAAACTTTCACAACTTTTTTGAAGACTTAAAGCATTTTCTTTACTTCTTTTTTTCCAAAAAGAAAATTTTAAACAACTGATTTAAAAGCTTGCCATGTATTTCTCTCTGTTTCATGCATTACTTTCTTAAAATGATCGTTTTTAAGGTTCGAATCTGAACCCCATCAAAAATACCGGAATTCAGTTTTACATCACTGACTTGTGTAAATCTTTGTTTTAAAGAAGCATATGAAATTAATGTAATTATTTTTAATGAAATCTTGTTATTAGGTTGAATAAAACAGAAGATGAGTAGGACAAAAATTAGAGCTGATCAAATAAAACAAGTCTTAGGAATTCAGCGTGTTAAATATATTTGGAAACAGCTAAATAAATCTCGACAACAAAAATAACACACCACAGTGTAATACAATTAACTAGATAGTAAAGCAGGAGAATCCTGGATAAATGTAAAAAAAGGGTTTACCCTGTGATGAGTTTATAGATCATGCACCCAAAAGAAAACCAATCAGCGCTGCTGTCATATGCTACACCCTTTTTCAAAACTTCGGGAGCCATGTAGCCATGTGTTCCACTTAAATACATAAAAATATTTCGTCACCTAAAACAACTAGCATGTTCATTACAAACTAATTTAACTTAGTTAACCAATACGTATACTCTAATTTACCTGATTAAAAATTTATTCTTAGATTTATGATAAGAGAGAATAACAAAAAAAGCTTACACGCTTGAAGTCGGCTTTTTTTCAGAAAAATCACAGGCCAGTCCCAAATCAGAAATTTTGACATGACCCTGTTCGTCTAATAAAATGTTGGCTGGCTTACAACAAAAAAAACAATCTGTAAAAAGTGGAAAGATAAAGTTAGGAAGATACCTTAAGATCCCGATAAACGATAAATCGGTTATGCATGTGCTCAAGACCTAAGACGATTTCTGATGCATAAAATCTCATTTCATCTTCTGTGAAGATCCCATGCTGTGATAAGTGATAGTGTAAATCTCCTCCTATAACACAAAAGATGACTTTAAGATATTAATCAAACAACTTGGAGATTCAAATGGGAAAAATGGATAGATAGGATCTACCTCTCAGAAATAAAGAATATTCAATTTGCAGAAATAAACTTCAAACACAGCGTGATAGGAATTCGATTTAGCAAAAAATAAACATTGGTTACGTTTTTCATTCTTTATTAAAAAATTTCAAACTCCCACATGTTACTGCAGGACAGGATCGCCCATGCAGCATTCTAGTTAGAATAATATTTTATAACTATGAATACTGTCAAATAAGATTGCTTAAAACTTTAAGGAGACTGTTTAATTGTATAAAATTAAGAAAAGGATTATATAATGATGAAGGGTAAAAAACTGACGCCATCTCTCAAATTTCGTATATTAAAAGGCTCTAATAAAATTCCCATAGCATAGTATAAAAAGTAGAGTAAAATGTACTATTTAGAAAATATTGAAATACGTTTTGTTATTTTTACGAATTCAATTTTTTAAAGTAGTTAGTCAATTTCTGAAAGATAATTCAGCTTTTGCTGTGATAAGTTATAACAATTACCAGTTATCCAACACGACACTATTTCAATGAAATATAATGAATATATCATTTAAATTAGAGAATAAATGAGTAAAACAAATATGGAAGATAAATAGACATAAAAATTTTTTAAATCTAAATGTTAAAAAACTAGAAATAGTAGTTGTAAACAACTTAATTATAATTTAACATTATTCTAATTAATAAAATTTGTTTAAAATAAATGTCAATGTTGCAACAGATGTTTCTTATAATATTTTTCAAATTGCACGGAAAGAAAAAAAAATGCGGAGAAATTTGGAACTAATTAAATTTCTAAATTTTTCAAAATAATTTATAAAATATTCATTCAAAATTTGTTCTCTATTCGGAGAAGTCCATTGGTAACAAAACTATTGTTCTATAAATTCACATCCCCCAAACGATATTAGAATTAGAAAAACCAAATTTTTTAAAATATATTAAAAAAAAATTTTAAACAGGAATTTAAATGATCATTTAAATTTTTTGTAATATAATTTCCTAAAGTTGAGTTAATTTTTGAATTATGTAAAAATTAATCTATATTTTAAAATAAAAACAATTTCACTATTTCAACCCAATTAGCCAAAATGTCAAAATTAAATTTTTTTAACTGTTGTATTATTATTACTTAGTCATTAGAACGAACTTACAACCACACTATCCATTAAAAAATACTCGATGAACGGAATGGTCCTGTTTATCAAAGTCGATTCTATTATTATATATTTAGTAATTAGTAGAAAACAAAATTTATTATTTTGAATACGTACTAAATGTTAGAGAAAGGATAAACTGGGGTAAGCTAGCTTATGGCGTAACTAAATTTGGCCGAGTGGTGAAAAAAATACAAGCGCGGGCGTCCAACCCTTAACACTTCAGAGAAAACATTGGTTAACAGAGTGCCATTATTTTTAACATTACTATTAGAAAGCCGAAGTGAAATTTGCCTCCTCAAAAGCAGTGTTCAGAAAGTGGTCCATAAATGAAAATAATCAAAAACTTTTTTAACTGGCTTAAATTGAATATAAATTTACAAGTAATTTTAATATTAATTAACACTAGAAGAGGGAATTTTTTTATACGTAAAAAGGCGATTGGGTTGTATACGACACAAGCATAAAAGTTAACAAAGACAAAGAATAAACATTAAATATTTTATGAAAAGCCATGTGGACCATCGAGGTAAAAAAATTGAATTATCTTAATGCACAAAGTTTTAAAATATTTAATGTCTGAAGACATTGTGCCTTGAGAATCTCTCTAACTAAAAAAATGTTTTGGAAAAGTTCGGCGTTCTATACGACACAATGGCTTTTTTAATGTTAAATAAAACTATATCAGTCGTTAAAAAGGTTATTTATACACTGAGAATAATTAAAATAGAGAGAAAAAGATAATTTTATAAAACTTTACTTCATTAATTAAGTATTCTTTTAATTGAAAAAAAGAAACATTAAACTTCTTTTGAAGTTGATATTTTTATTTTTCTTTATTTGTATTAATATTTTAACCTTTTTCAATAATTTTAGTGGTTCGTGAAAAATTAAAATGTTGATCACCATTGTTTTAATACACGCTCCTGATTTACGACAACTACTCTATCTTTTTATCATTCTGAAATTAAACGTAAAACTTCTAGAAAAAAAATAAAGTAAATTTACCATTCATGAGATCAAGGATAAAGCACAGTTTGTCAGGAGTTTGGAAGGCGTACGTCATGCAGACAATGAAGGGACACTTCTCACCGGTTGAAACAAGTTGCAGTATGTTTCTTTCGTTTAAAGCTAAATTTTCGCCAAACTTCATTTTAATACGCTTTTTATCCAGACACTTCATTGCGTACCTAAAGAAAGATGTCTTTTTTACTTTACTATAAAAGTAAAGTAGTTTTGTAATTTCTTGATCAGCTGCGAAAAAGGTCTATTAAAATTCCTCGTGTTTAATACTCGAAAAAATTGACACAAAATGATCTATGCAATTAAAAACACTGATAAGTTATTTGAGTTAAAATTCAAGCAACATCATAAAGAACTAATGCAAACTGTTTTAGCCGAAACAGTTTAGAACCATACTAAGTGAACAACAAAATGGACGCGTTCATGCTTTTTTATTCTGAAGAAATATTTTTACAGTTACTTAGATATACTAATTGAAAAGCCAGTGATATTCGTCATGAATATAAAAAAGGAATCAATACTACAACGTAAATTGTGTATATGTCAAGCTTTTCAATTGAAGAAGTAAAGGCTTCATTTGAAATTATAATCAGAGCTGGAGTTGATCGCGAAAACATGAGAAGTATACAAGAATTATGGACAGAAATAGATGGTAGACCATTTTACCCTACTAGTATATCTTTTTTAAGATTCAAGTTCTTTTAAGATGCTTTGATAGTTTGCAAAATCGCGAAGAAAGAAAATTCCATTCGGGTGATATATGGAACTTTTTTCTAAATATAATTTTTTTTTTTTCTTTCTAAAACCCAACCCCCCCCTCAGCGGAGAATTGGTTGGGGACGGAAAGAAAATACCAGGGGGGTTTTGGAGCAAAAACAAACTATAAAAACTGGCTAAAAAAATTGTTGGGGTTTGTTGGGGTTTGGTGGCTTTCGCATTTATTTCCTTCTTAATAGCTAAAAAAAAAAAAGAAAAAAAAAAAAAAAAAATAAAACTTTCATTTTGTGTTGTTGTGTGTTGTCTTCTTTTTTTTTGTTTGTGGGATTTGTTGGGTGTTTCTGGTGGCCCCCCCATATCTTCATTATTTTTTTCGTTTTAATCCCAGGTATATCTGATCTATCTTTTTCATATCCTGGTAGAATCTTTCGACTTGCTCTACTGAAAAAGCGTACATATTTTCATTGAATCTGTCCAAGTGAGCATCCAGATTATGAAGTTTTAGAGACATTCTGTATTACATGGCACCGAATGTCTTTATCAAATTCTGTACTAGTTGCTGCTAATTTTCAGCTCTGTAGTTTCCTAAAGAAACCCTCAATAACTGCCTTGAAACAGTCCCATGGTGTTTTCTCAATCCTAATGGGTTTGTCGGAGAACTCAGTAGACTCAAGAATCTTCTTTATCTAAGGTGCAACCAAAATTCCTGCTTTGATTTTAGATTGATAACTTTGGGAAAAATTCAATAAGGTACTTGAAAGCGGCTGCATTTTGGTCAAGAGCTTTCAGGAACTGCTTCATTAACCCTAATTTAATGTGCAATGCCGGCATGAGCACTATCTTGGGATCAACTAGTGGCTTCCACATGACTTTCCGGCTCCCAATTACAAAATCTATTCGATGTTCAGTTTTTTTCAATTTTAATTGTAAATTTAAAAAAGCGAATATATATTATATTCATAATTTCACATCTAAAGGCTTCATTGAACAAGATAAACAAAAAATATAGGCTATACACCCAGGCCTCGATAATCAAAGCGCAAAGTAGATAGAGATTACTGTAATCAACTTCATTCAAACAAAACATGGAATCATAGATACTATTCGCTAATAATTGTATTGTACAATTAACTTGTCACTCTTATTACACAAAAAGAATAAATATAAATATATTGTAGTATCTGTAGCTAAGTCATTAGTAATTTAACATTTTAGGAAATTGTTATGGTTACTTAGATGGTGATTAGATAAAAAAAAAGAGTAACATGGTCATTAGATGTCCAAACCATATAAAATATGCTTACATCTGATATTTATTTTACTATTATACACTTTTTAGTATAAACATTTTAGAATATATTGCATAAATAGTTTGTCAATTAAGCGCTAAAAGCAGTGGATGCTGATAACTCATTTGTTATTTGTTTACATATTCTTTATTTTTGGCAAAGACTTCATGGACCCCTTACTGTGTTAAAATGACCCCCAATATTCATATGTTTGTTCATGTGGACCCCGTTGGGAAACCTTGGGTTAAACGATGATAATTTGCAAATGGAATTGTGCACAAATTAAGAATATAGAGACATTTATGTATGTGTGTTTAGAAATAACTGTAGATATTTTTAATGGAAAATTTTTTATATTTAATATATATTAAATAAATATACACATTACACATGCAATTCATAGTGCACATAAAAGTTTTATAATTGAAAACATACTTTCAAACTTCTGATTTATTATCATAACTTATTTTAGAAATTATGTCACATAACATTCCGAGTAAAAATTCAATTCCTAAAAGAAAATTACAAACACATTCAATCGAAATAAAATTTAAGGCTATAAACGAAGTAGAAAAAGGTCTGGAGAGTAAAACAATGATTGCAAAAATTTACAAAATTCCTCTGAATACGCTTTCAACGTGGATTAAAGCATCCAAAAAAATTAAAGATGCTTTTGAAAAAACACCTTTGCACACCAAAGAAAAAATGAGATCAGAAACGTTTGAACTCACAGAGCAAGCTGTTTTACAATGGTTCAAAAATGCTAGAAATGAAAACATACCTGTTTCTGGGACACTCCTTATGACTAAAGCTTCTGCAATTTCGCTGCCGATCTGGGTGAAAACTTCAAGTGTACTAATGGATGTCTTGAAAGATTTAAAGAAAGACATAATATTACTTTTAAACGTGTCTGCGGAGAAGCCAATAGTGTAGATGAAAATACAGATGCGCTTAAAACCTGGAACTCAACGTTAGATGAAATATTAAAAAGTTATAGTCCAGAAGATATTTTCAGGGCAGATGAAACTGGTTTGTTGGCACAAAATGTCATGGAGGAAAACATTCAAAAGAGCGTCTGACAATTTTACTTTGTACCAATATGCCTGGCACAGAAAAGGTTCCACATTTTTTGATCGGAAAATTCAAAAATATCAAAACTTTGCCAAGATGCGATTCAAACAGAAAAGCCTGGATGAATTCAGAATTTTTTTCTGAATGGTTAAAAAGTTCGATCAAAAATGCTTCATGCAAAAAAGAAAAGTTGTTTTGATAATTGCCCAAGTCACCCTAGGGTTAAAAATCTAAAGGTGGCCACACTCTTTTTTCTGCCACCCAACACAACTAGCAAAATTCAGCCATTGGATCAAGGAATTATCCAAAACTTGAAAATCAAATATTGAAAACTGGTATTAGAAAGAATGATAAAATCAATTGAAGATAAAGTAGAGATAAAAATAACAGTATTAGATTCTATGCGAATGCTGAACCGAGCATGGAGTGATGTTAACCAATCAACAATTGAAAATTGTTTCAGACACGCAGACTTTAAGCTTGTTAATGACGAACAATCCGTTAGACAGCAATGAAGAAATTTGGTATAAAATTGAGATCGATGGTGAAAACAAATCATGTGCGCCATTTGAAGATTATGTACGAATTTATGAATATCTGTTGACTGCAGAATTGATCAGCGATCGGGAGATTGTAGAAGGTATTCTGTCGAAAAAGTGTGAAAAGAAGAAACTGACAATGAAGATGAATATTTAGAAGAGATTAGCGAACCTATGGAAAAAAAGCCCACACTTTTACAGGTCAACAATGCCATGGAGATTATCAAAAAATGGATTGAAATGACAGAAAACACCGAAGATCTCATTCCAAGCTATAACAAAATTTTGCAGAGAATAGAAAAAGAAGTTCCCAAAAAAAAGATGAAACAAAGTTACCTAACTAGCTTTTTCAATAAACGCTGAAAAACGATCAATAGAAGTTTTTTAACTTCTATTTGTTATTTCTAAGAAATAAAAACAAAATTTACTTGTTGATATATCATATTTTTTGTTATTAGCAAAGTTACTTTAGATCTAACAAGCAGACAAAAAACATACCAGTCGATACTTATTTTTCAAAAAATGGACTTGATATTAGTTTTTCTTGATATTTTGGATATCTCGAAGTTTTTGTTCGGTCCCTTCAAACTCGAGACAACGAGGTTTTACTTTAAAAAAGTAATATTACAAAAAAGAGTACAAAAGTGTATATGGACATATATATTTTTTTTATAAAAAAAAATTAAAAATAGCCTTCAGCTTATTCAAAAATTTTATTGTTATGAAACAAGCGTCCTTTTTCAAACTGCCAGGTTGCCCTTAAGATGTGTTGTCCAGTTTCAAATTCAGCGTGGATCCTTCAATCAAAGTTCAAAATCAAACTTTCAGTTGGATCTTTTTTACTATACGAAAATTTATGTATAGTATAAGAACAAGATAATTCTTGTTACCCAAATGTTCTCTCTTAAAGGATATATAATAATATAGATGTTTTTTTACTTATAATGTGAGGAGGTATGATCCAGTCCTCTAAGGGCCGCAAGATAAACCCAAAGATGGCGTATGTAAGCTGGGAAAAAGACGCAAAATGAATAATAAAGAGATAATTTTTTTTTCAAGGTATAAAAAATGGAAATAAATATTGAAGTTATTTTTTAATATATATTAATTATAATTTTCAATTTTTAAAGGAAATATGGGGAAACAGAATTTTTAAAACTTATTGGGATGCAAACCAATCAACGAATTCAGTTGAAAGTGATTTGCGGAATTTATGATGTCTTCTTTAAAATCTAGAGTTAGGTAACTTAAGAGAAAAACAATATTCATCCACCCATAAATGTAGAAATTATTTTGCAGTAATTTTTACAATACAATTAGATTATCTTGGTATAAAAATGAATATCATATATTATTCAAGGAATATGAGGCTGGTGATCCTTGAAGCATAATGGGTAACCAATGACCCATGAAATAAAAACTAGCTTCTCAAGTTATATGGAAATTCATTGAAAAATAGCGCAGGATTCATTTTTGAAAACCAATCTGTGAAAGGGTTGTACTTAGAATAAGGTTGTAAACTAGCTTGTATACTAGCAGTCAGATGGCCCCTTCCCAATTAAGGCTAGAAATGCACTTTCCCAATTGAGTTTTTAAAAGATGATATAAATATACAATAGATCTGCAATAGAGTATACGCGCATTAGGCATTAAACCTGCTTTTTTATCACAAATTTTTCTCAAAATCATATTGCATAGTTGCCAACAAAAAATTCTAGCTTTTGAGATGGGTTTTACCGCTTTTGAATGCTAAAATTTTTGTTGGCAGACGTTGATCATATGCATCCTGAGCTTAATATTTGTTTTGTTTTTTTTACTTTTTTTCAACGATTTATGTTTTTACATAAATATTTAGACTATTTAAATTATGTAAACCAATTTTTACTTCTTGAAGAATGAGTGATAATAAAAATAAAACAAAAAGTCCCTACGACAACTGTTTTAAAGAAGAATGGATTCAAAAATTAGAATTTATTATTACTAAATCCAAATTAGGTTTTTACCATGCATTTTGACGTACTTGCAAAAAAGCATAAAAAATTTTTAGGGTCCATGGGTCGTTTTCGAAAAAAAGTCTACCGCTTTGGTCTTCTCTAAGATTGGCAACTATGATATTGTATCAATTTTTAAATAATGAATTAGTTAATTAGATAAAATAGTTTGTTGTTGTGGTTTAAAAATTAAGTTATGTAAAAGACTAATTCTTAAAATAAAAAAACCTAATGCGTTTGCGCTTTATTTCCCAATCCCGGTCTGACACCTAGATCAGAAATTTCTGGTTAACACATTGAAATAAAAAACATATTTAAAAATAAGTGCTACATTTTTCCTGTGTCAATTTTCCGACAGCCAAAAACTTCTCCAAAACCACCCCGACCCAAGATTCTATGCAGGCTGAAGTCGTTAAAAGATAGTTGAACGTTTAATTCGAGATTCTTCCATTGACAAAAACGTGTGTAATTTTCGTCTTCTATAAATTTGTAGAAGAAGTCTGTCTTGAGTGCGTTATGAATTTCATCGATATATGGCTGAAAAATAAAACAAACAATATATAAGTATTTTTCAGAGTAAGTTAAAAAATTTAAAACAAATTTTATTATTAAAGTTGTCTATTTTGAGTATATTTGTATAAATGTAGAGGCAAACTCCTTCAAAAACTAAAAAAGGATAGAAAATGAGATAAAATGCATGTACAATGTACTACATCATAAATTTATATATTTTAAAATTTTGTTCATATCATTCAAACATGCTGATACACACAACTAGGAATTGCTTTGATTGACACTATTTAATTTATAATTTATGAGGACTTATATTCAAAAGCTCTAGCCAATTAGATTATAGCTTCATACAAGAGGTGTAAATGTGATTTTTCAATAAAACCCACTAGCCAAAAAAAGAATCAAAATTAAAATGTTTCGACTTACCAAAAAAATCAGGTGATGATTGAATCCAAATGACATAAAAGCTACGGAGTTTATGTATTTTAAAAAATAAAAAGAGGCGAAACAAGGTAATTTACAACATCAAAAATGGTGTGAAAGACAATACTTTGGGTTGGGGGGTAAAAAATATTTGAAAAAAGGCGGATAGATGCGCACCAGCCGGGCGCCTCTGAAATACACATACTATGTCACACAGAAGCACTCACACATATTTATAAATATTATTTATTGTTTATTTTATATTTTAAATGTCACAGAAGAGAAGATTGTGTCAAAATAGTTATTTGGATTAGGGTTCAACTATTTTGTCTAGGGTGGTACACGCATTGCCAAATTGTGTGTTGAAAACCTTTCCTGTCAAATCTGCTAGTTTTCAACCGCTTCATTACTAAGACAAGAATTGAACAGGACCTTCTTTTTTCTGGACATTAAGGATATTAACAAAGACAGTTGTAATGGGAGAAGGTGCCAATTTTTTTCAAGAGTTGAAATTAATTCGATCAAACAGGAGAGGGTTTGTAGAGCTATTTTGTTTGGTTCACAAACAGAACTCATAGCTATTGTGAATTGAAAGCAACCATGTCTAAAAGAAATTAGCTAGCTCTACCAGTAATGGATGATAAACATACTTCTCTTTTATTTCAAACACAAGTGCGCTGACTTTGCAAAGAAAACATCAGGAGCAACGTGTTTGTACACATTGACGTAACTTCCACTTCATACTCAGGAATCCCTTGAATCGACAGTGTAGGTAGTGTTCCAATAAGCTTTATTTGGAATATTTGGCAGAAACAATGAGGAGCCCCAGAAGTTCGTTGTTGTTGATTGAGATCTATATAGCTATGTATGCGCCGTGCCCCTAGCTTCTTGAAGGCTTGTCCGCTGAATTGAGATTTCAAGGAATATCTCTTGCCGACAGTCTTATATACCACTATATGCTCCCCGCGCTGCTAGCTTCTTGAAGGCTTGTCGGCTGGATGATTTGAGGGAATTTATCTTGCGACCTCTTCTTCCAAAGAAAATTTCTTTTCAAAGGATCTTATGAGATTCCTGGGTTTTGGAGAGTCCGAGCCACTGTTGCAGCGTAAGCTGCTACCAAACTTTCCGAGAAGAAGGTTGCTTTATTGGAATATTTGGCAACAGCAATTAGGACCGCAAAGAGTTCCTTGGTATTGATTGAATCCTCAGAGATTTCCGTAAAGGTGGTGATTCCATCAGGCCCCACAATTGCGATCTTATTCAATGTTGCATCCATGAAGATTGCTTGTGAATTCTATAGGTCAGGCCTTTCCATGATGGGAATGTTGCGCTTTATCTCTTTCCAGGCTTACAACCAACATTGTCCAGGAAAAACTTTTGGATAGGTTATCTTCAAATAAAACTTCAGTTAAAAGAACCAAAGTTGCTCGTAGTTTGTGTCTTGTGGATGTCTTTAATCAGATGTGCCTTTATCCAGATTGACTATGACATGCTGGTATTGTATTGACGACTTTGGAATCAGGCACGATTTAACCCATTTACGACCAATGTTCCTATTTGGGAACATAAGTAATTTCATCTTCGTCTGCTTTTTTCAATGACTTTGAATATAAATAGTCAGCGTTTTTTTAGATATCGTCTGCTTTGCTTGGTCTTAAATGGGTTAAGCAGGTTGACTTCCAGTTATGCGTTTTGCATAAGTCAATGAATTTGTTGAAGATCGTCTCCATTTGCTTGATCAGTTGCCATTTGCTCCTTGAAAGCCGCAATGATTTTCGTCAGGACCATTAGCAAGACTCGTGGCAAAAAGTTGGCCCCATGCGGAAGACTTTAAACCAGCATGTTCGACTTACTGTTCTAAATCAAAAGAGGTCTTGGTACGAAGGGTCCAGTCTTATCTCATAGAAGGCGAGGAAAAATCAATCTTGAAAGCTTACTTATATCATCTAGGAATTTCAGAGAACTTTATAGGATCACTCAGAATTTACTTTTTAGCTTGAAAAAGTTCTTTTGTAAAGCCCAGATATTGTACGAACTAGAGGCTATTAGAACCTTTAGGTATGCAGAATACCGGAGGGATAATCTTTAGTCAGCATTCCTTCAATCACCGATTCTACCTCCATTTTGACGTCCGAATAATCCTCGTATTCAGAAACGCATGTCAAAAAGGATTTCCGACAGCCAGAATCACTTTCCATGGGTTGCCGGTCGGTGTCTGCTTCATCGGGAGATTCGGTGAGAATTCAGAACACCATTCTCCAATTGGAAGAAATTGAAAAGCTGTTTCTTCAATTGATACTGCAAGCGCAGAGTCATGTTTAAGACAATTTCAGACGTTTCTTTGATTAAGTTGATGAAGTACTTTGGTGTAAGTCCTTCATCTTCTTCATCAATATCTTTTAGATTGAGGCTCCCTTACTATTTTCGCCAGCGTGTCATTTTTGGTGATAGAAAGTTCCAGATCTATTTCTACCTCATTTGCAACAGCGTCCTCCACCATTTCCGCAGTTGGCTAACAATCCTCCATCTGGGTGTGTTTCTCCAGCAATTCCTAGCTAGCTTTATCTTCATCTTCATCAGAAAATGAACGTGAGGCCGTGTCCTCATTCTGTTTTCCTTAACGTAACTTCGTGAGTCTGGATTTTCTAATTTAACTCATAAACAAGGGCAAGGTCTCGAAAGATATACCTCACACGCTTGCCAAAACTAACCCTTATATTGAGATATTCTTGCATAAAAAGAAACATGACCCTCTTCACTAATCAAATTATAAAGTAGACGAACAAACAAAAGTCGTTTTAGTTGCTAATATGGGCTCTCTATCCGATTTACAATGTAACTTTATGTTTATTGTATATTTCTGTAAACTAAAAAATTGGAAAAAGATTTTATAAATAATTTGTACTTCTGGTTGACGATTAAAAATTGTGTCCAAGGTAACTATTTATATTTTCAACAAAATATAATTTTTATACCAAATCGACCATGCTGATTTAGTTAATTGATTCCGTTTTCGTAATTAAAGTGTGGAAGTTTCAATTTAATTTGCTTATGCCGCCTAGAAATTTTCTCCAAAATTACATTTTTAGATAAATTAGTGTTTACACATAAAGGAGAAATCTGGATGGTTGAACTGGGTGCAGGAGAAAATGATAAAAAAAAAAAGAAGTTTGGAAACCACTGATTTAAATAAAGGATAAGAAAATTAACATATACAATTATTAAAGTATGATAATTAAATACCTGAAAGAGATTGGGATGAACATCTCCTTTGAGAAGGTATTTCTGAACATGATTTAAGGAAGCAGTAGAATACCTCTATAAAAACGTGTAAAAAATATTTTTATGAAGAGCATAATTGGGGTTAGAGTTAAGAAAATATAAATGTGAAGATCAGTGTGTGTTCAGTAAGTGAGAGAATTAATTTAGAGAAAAGTTAAAATTTAATGCATTTGAATGATGCCTAGTATCCATTTTATCAAACTGCCTTCTTGACACAAACGATTTCTTGATTTTTACACATTTGATTCAGCAAAAAGAAGAAGACATTTAGTAATTTGATATAAAACTACATCCTAAGATCAAGAAACCATCAGAACCATTTTTAGATGATGTTACTATCTAATGGCTCAAGTTAGAATAACATATGATTTTTCTGAGATCAAATGGGTTAAGCAATTTCAATTTTTGCGAACTAAAACTTTTATTGAAAAGTATTTTTCGTAATCTTTTCAAAATTTAAGCTCAAAAAACTTTGTGAAGTTTTTAAACAAGCTTGTAATAGAAAGGCCTATTTAAATTCATCAATTGAATAATATAGGTATACACCATTTACAAGATCACTCCCCTTCAATGTGTAACTTAATTTATAATAAAAAAACAAAGATTTCAATAATAATAATCGCATTGTTTATATCTATTATATTTTCACTTACTTATTCTAGCTTTATTAAAGGAAATAATTTCATTTAACATGGATTTTCTTATTATTTTAATGGGGTGGGGGTGAAAAAGCTTTTCGCTCCACCAATAATTTTGAATTTTTCAATTTTATATCATTAGAAGACTTGTTTGGCTTGTAAGTAGACTTTCAATATTTCTTTACTTGTTTTACAGTTGAGTTTCTCACACAAATTCTTTTATAATATTTCGTTTTTTTATAAAAGATAGTTGCAAATTTCGAATATCAGCGTGTACTTCATTGAAATTAATTTTTGAGAATAGGAGTCTTTTCTGTGCTCGATCGATAGAAGTTAAAATGTTGTCCTTTTTTGAAACCAATATTTAAAACAGCGGTTGACACCATAAACCTTTTTGCATCTTTCTTCTTTAATGTCTTTTCCGAAACGTTAACTCCCAAAAATTTATTGAGCATTGTCCATAAAAGGGTGTGTTTTGTTCTGGAAAACTTTAGACCCTTAGTAGCGTATTAGATATTTTTGCCTTATCAAAATTTAAATAAAAATTTAACAAACCAATATATCTTTCAGTTAATACGGCATTATCATTTTCTTCATACTCTGTATTTCTATCATATTCCAAAAAAGAAAAAGGCAGACTTCTCTTTAGCATTGGATAAAATATTTGGTGTTTCAGGCAAATGCCGAGCGTAAATTACGTGTACTTGTGAGTTTCGTTGTGCTTGAAGATGAAACCTGTGAAGTCGAGCTCTAGTGAAGCTGGTTCTCTATTAAAGAACTCATAAGAAGTAGAAACAAACTTAGAAGGAACACCATTATTCTCATCGTTATCTCATTGTGGCATTGCTGGAAATTTTTCATAATTTGACCAGACTTTAGTAAATGTTCGCTGTCCATTATTGATGCTTTCCAAGAAAACTTTAGAATCGATTGTGAATTCCACTTATGTAATCTTTTATCCCTTTCGAAAAAAATTGGCGAAATACCAGAAATAATTGTGATGAGCTTTATGAGATTTCTAAGAGAGGAAAGAAATTTACTAGATGAATTGATAAAGTTTCTTTCAGTAAAATTGCATCAATTTTTTTTTCAAACTATAAAATTTTTTAAGCCTTTTTATACCAGAATACAAATCAGGTGTGCGTATGTAAGTAATGTGTCAATTTAACGTTCTTAGTACAGCAGTCACTGAAATAGAAAGTGAAAACAAAGCAACAATGCATTTAGTGATTCCTTGGATATCCAAACTTAAAGACCGTTACCACATAAATCGAAATCGCACTGAAAGTTTGAAATATTAATAATAATATGCCTTTATCCATACATTGAATACAATTGAAACAACTAAATTAATTTTTTAAGTCCCTAAATTTTTCAATCCATTAAGGTTTTAGATTATGATTAGCATAATTTGATGATGAAATTTTTTGAAGAAATAAACCATAGAAAAAGCCTTAACTTGAAACTTTAGAATAATTTGATGATGATAATTGTGATCAAATTGAACTAGAAGTGGAAAAACATAAATCTTTTCCAGTAGATTGGCCAATATACAATGAATTGGAATTAAAAAATTTTTTTCCTTGCTTTCATTGATAGTTACAAATATATTTTGAGCATCGTGGCTACTAGTGCAGCTAGTAACAATAATTTTAAGCTAGATAGACAAGTAGTTAATGTAAGAAGAGCACTTTTAAAGATATCCTCTGTTAATATAATTTATTGATTAATAGTGAGATGAAAAGAATAAATTAAAACAACTAAAACTTTTTTAGTTCAATATTACCTTATTAATATTTAACT
Organism: Nectonema munidae; assembly: GCA_030549495.1. Lineage (NCBI taxonomy): Eukaryota > Metazoa > Nematomorpha > Nectonematoida > Nectonematidae > Nectonema > Nectonema munidae. Next base: position 36,749 of record JAUIRK010000751.1, read on the forward strand.
TAAAATAGTGAAGAAACTGTTGATTCGTTTTTTTCTTATTTCAGGTTTGTTAATTATTATTATCAACTAAAAAGATTTCTTCATACTTTATACAGTTTTTACTTCAATGTCTCATACACTTTCGCATTCGATCTAAAATCGAAAGCCAAAAACGTCGCCATGAAAATTTAGAGCATAACAACATTATTTTTAGAGTAAAATAATCTTAAAAAATGTTTTAATTCAGGGATGCTAAAACCGTAATAGACAATAATTGATTCTAATTAAGTTGTTTATCAATGAATGAATAGTCTACAAAAAATTTAAAACGAAAAATAACTTTCGATAAAATTAAGTAATATTATTACTTTATTTCTAACAAATTTACTTCCGAAGAAATATTTTTGCAGGTGCGTGAAAACGCCGGTAAAGTTTTACCGGTGCAGGTACAAAAATTTTGCTTATGCAGGACTCAAGTTCACACAAATCAGTTGTGAGGAAAGGAAAATAGCTTGGCTACTCATTTCTTTTGTGTAATCAACAAGTTAAACTGTTTACAGCTATGTTGAATAAAAGAGGCATTTTGTTCCATCAAGGAGTTATTCTCATCTGATGCTTCAAGATACCACTTTGGAAAAATATCTACCATATTGGCAACGATAGCTAGCCAATGAAACTTTGCACTTCTATGCATTGCCTTAGCAGCGAAGAAATATTATATTCCTTCTCACAATTTAAATACACGAGTAAGTACTTTTTCGCGTGATAATAATCAGCGTACATGAGAATGTAAGGGTAATGCTAGTGTGTACTGTCGTATTTATCACAATGGACACTGAAAATACAATTAAGCTTTTGCGATTTGTCGAAATTAACAACATTTATCACCTCAGTGAATCCTTCAATTTTTGTAGCATCTTTTTAACTGCAAATATTTCTCCGCGTAAGCAACAATATGACAGTTTCATATTTGGTATAATGGTTCGAATCTTTACCACAAGTGCTTTAATGACATGGCCGGGGACCTATCGGTAAGCAGATTTTAACTACTTAATTTCACTTGTAGTGGCTTCATTTGTGGCATATGATAGTAAAGATTTAAAATGGATCCATTGTGATCAAATAAATGCAATCAAAGCATTGGTGGAAACATATGTATTTTTATACAATTGCAAAGAGAACAAATCACTTTGATGCACCACTTCTACTAATTGACGTTTTATGTTTCCCGAGATTCCTTCCTAGAAATCATAACATTTGTTCCAGGTAAAATTAGTTCATCATCTATTGTGTGTGAAATGCCGGTATTTGATATTTCCTAATATAACTTTTGATATAACCTTCATTTTTAAGTTTTCAAGCTTTATTGTACGTTACCGTAATCATATAAGCCACATTAAATCGAAAAAATTACGGACTCTTATATATAACAACAATCAGAAATCAAAAGACAAAAATGAAAAAAGTCAAAATTCTACTGATAGTCAACAAGCTGAAAATTCACCTTCACCTACAAATACTCCCACACAAATGTCTGTACTTAAATAAACTAATTTATCTGATCTAAAAATATCACCTGATACCATCCTGAACAAAGGTCCAAAGTTTGCTTTTCACAATTCTAACCCAAAAACAAAACTAAACATACTTAGTTCATTATTCAAATCCAAACACACCCTACTTTGGAAAGATTTCTTTGCACAATCATCTCAAAGTCACAACAACACTTCCCTGAATTCAAAGAAGTTTCACTCAAACCCTTTTCATCAAACACACAAATTCAACACTTCTACAACAAAGTTTGATGATGCATTCAGACACCTCGAACAAATGATCTCTTCTATTCCAGATAGGAACTTGCAAGCACCTCTCAATTTTGAACCAAAATATCTTAGGGAACTCAAACTCTTAAAGAAAAACAAAAACTACAAATTATGCAAATCAGATAAAGGAGGTGAAATGTGCGTCTTGAACACTGCCACTTACAATCAAGAAATCCACAAACACCTTTCTAAAGATACTTTATTTCAAATAATCCGTAATCCAATTACATTCACCAACTCAGTTATTAAACAAGCTAACATTTTAACTCGAAAACTACATAACTATGATATCATCTCCAATCGCACCATGAAGGATCTCTTGGTCTGCAACACACATCCTGCATCCATATAAGGACTTCCAAAAACCCACAAACCAATAGATCCAAAACCATTAAGAACCATCGTCTCTGCAGTTGACACACCAACCGAACGTCTTAATTGGCTATTGAACTCTACACTCACACCTCTTGTCCATCTTACTATGGATTTCATAAAATAACATCTAACAGAAACAGACATTTTTCCTTTCATATTTGAAACGTTGCCTCTCCTTCAGGAAGTTCTTACCTTTACATTGAAAAATAATATCATATGGCATGATAACGTCCTATACCTACAAATCAAAGGCTTACCTATGGGAGGAAAACTTTCATCTGTTCTCTCTAACATTTACTTGAACAACATAGAAAGTATTATCTCCCAACATCCCCTTTTTCCCTTATCTTGGCGAAGATATGTAGACGACATCTTTTTCGTCTGGACTAATGACACCCATGATTTGAACACGTTTACTTCTTTTGCAAACTCAGTAGATCCACACATTAAGTTTACAGTTGAATCATCAAGACAATCCCTTCCCTTTTTAGACGTTCTCTTAACCATCAATAAAAATAACCTCATCACACACTCACTTTATACGAAGCCTACTAAGAAGCCCCTAGTGATCAACTTTAACTCTGCCCACTCTCTTAATACTAAAAAAGCAACATTTACTGGACACCTACACCGTATCGTACGCAACAACAACACTGAGAAACTTTTACATGAAAATTTAGAGACTCTTATACAAACTTACATTAATCATAATGATTACCCACAACATCTACTCAACAAATGGAAAAAAGATCAACTTTTCCACCAAGATCCTATTTGTGATATCAGACATCTCTTCAATAATGAAAATTATATATTTAAACCTCACTTAACTCCACTAATTATACCCCCTGTTCCGAATGCTATTAGGCGGAAAATTGAAAAAACAATAAAAACCTTTTCACTACCTATCAAATGCTTCTTCAAAACTCCTATCACGATTGAAAACTTCCTATCCCACAAACCTCGTAATAAACAATTACATCGTCACTCTGCACTTTGTGACCGCATTGAAAATAATCAATGCCAAACGAACACAATTTACAAAATCGAATGTCTCCTCTGCAATGAGTGTTGTATAGGTGAGTCAATGAGACCAGCCATAATACGTTTCACAGAACACACCAACGACGCAAAGCATAAACGTAAGCTGAAATCTATGGGGTTTCACTAAAGCACCCCCACACCTCTCCCGATTCCACAAACTTAAAAATGCAAATACTTGACATCGAGCCTAACTACCTCCAACGTATCTACATGGAGGAATACTATATAAAAACACTATCACCCGCCATTAATAATCACTTCAATTGTAAGCAGTAACCCATGTCTTCCCATATCACCTCTTCACATGCACACAATGTAACATTTTTCACCGTACAACAATTAAAACAATTAAAGCAATAAAATCACACAAACCTTTGGCTTCATTACAATTCATTAGACATTACATTATTTTCTTTTACTCACCTCTTGACTTTTTTCCTCTCAAGTATCTATTTTTTCTTTTAATCACTCCTTATACATATGTTCTTTGATATGTTTGTTTAACTTTTTGTATTTGTATTTTAGTTCTTGAAAAAGATCGAAAATTTGAAGTAAATAATAAATATTTTATTTTACTTTGAAAAGTCGCGTAATTTAATTTAATATACTGTTTTGTGTATTTTCCTTTCATTCACTAATATGAAATTCACCGACTTCGCCATATCAATCATTTGATATTTATAGAGACACTTCATACTAGGGTAACAAATGATTCTCATTAGAACTGTTAATATAATCATTCTTTTCATAGATTTTATCTTTGAAAGTAATTTCTCTTGTCTCATTAGAAAATTCTTGTTCACTTCTTTGCACTTTGTTTCAAAATAGCGGCATAGTTTTACTGCCTCTTTTGTTTGATAATATTTTAGAACTTCCTATAAAACACAAAGTGACTTCTGTTCTCTCTATTCACATGCGCTAATAAAGCCTATGGATAGGTAATCGTCACAATATTTTCGGTAAAATTTCAAACTGTGTTTCATGTGATTTCAATTTACTTTCACCTTCGTTATCATTTTTGTGTTTGTACTTGCGTTTCATAATCACTGCTTCATTGTTATATGTAAAATTAAATAAATGCTCCTTTTTAATGCGATTCAACTTAAAAAATTCAACCAAAACATAAAAAAACAAAGCAAACAATAAGTGAGCGATTTATTAGAGGAAAGTGTTTGAATGAATAATTACAAGTTTTTACAACTTGCTCAAATTAAAAACTAGGAAGAGTAATTAAATTTCAAAAAAAAAGAGATAAAAAGGAAGGAAGTAACGTGTTAATAATAATCGTATTCAAAAAACACTCAGATAAAAATAAAGAAAAAAATTGGCTTCGCAAAAAAATTTAATTTTTATTATTTTTGTAATATATATTCTAAAATATTTGCCAAATTTTTTAAGGGAAATTTTAGCTACCTCACCCATTGCATCATTCATTTTTGTCTGTCTGAAACGCATCGTAAAGTCATTGAATATAATGCTATATTCTCACAAATAGACGAATCTGATCATACCAATCCCTCTTCTAACAGAAAATCAGAGGAAATAAGTCAGGTAAAGTGAACAATCTGTCACGTAAATGATTCTTATCTGCAAGATAATATGCCACTCTGATGAAAGACACATCTCTAACATGTCAAGAACTTTGGAGACCATTGTTAGAAATAAAAATTTTGATGCTTCAAGTTATATTCTTTACAAAGTGTTTTCAGGGTTTCCTACAAAAGGTATCTATTAAAAATGGAGTGTATGTGTGTTAGAAAGAATAAAAGTAAAATTTGAGAAATATATATTCATTTTTCTTCACAAAAATAAGACTTGGGTATTTTATCGAATATTACACTGAGAACCATTCTTATGGTTTAATAAAAAATAAATAAAATCATACTTCCGATCTGACAAGGAGGTCTTTCATGATGAAATTATCATAGATGATTTTTGCGGCCACTTTTCGTTCTTCTTTAGAATCCAATTCATCATATTTTTTAATCTAAAAAAAGTATATGAAGCAATAAACTCTGTATAAAAAAAAGCATATGATAGGGTTTAAGAAAAAATTTCAGGTGCGCAACCATTTTTGGTTCAGAAATATTTTGGAGAAGCAAGAGCATATTTATTCCAAATTGAGCGCAAACTCATTGCGAAACTCAAGAGTTGGCCTAATTTTTATCTTCTGGGGATGAAATCGAATGTTGTTAACCCTTAATTTGGTCTTACAAATTAGGCTATCCTACTTTTTTCTTGTCTATACTTTGCGTTATAATCGAGGCAATTTATTTTTCAAATGACATTATTTTCACTTTATACTAAGAAATTAAGATTTTTGTAGAAATCTTCAATGTCAATTTGTAGAATTTACAAAAAGTTCAATTCAATAAAAAATACATTGCAGATTCAAATCTAAATTAAAATTATTTGTAAAAGCTATTTTTTACTCGTTTCAAATTTTACATTATGAAAAACCTTTGTCTTTGCTATGACTCTATATATAGAATACTTTGGACTTCATTAACATATGAAACACCAAGAAAATTTTTTTGGTTCTAGAGTATAATTGACATTATTGACTTTTGTTCGCCCTAGTTGAAACTCCATTATAAAATTGAAATTCTATAGCGCTTCAAACAATTCTTCTATTAACACCTCTATGAAAGGAGCCTGTATAGCTTCTTTGTACGAAAGTGTTTCACTCATTTCTTTGTTTCAATATTATTTTATTATACAGACAAAGAACATTTGTTCTTTTAACCCTCAAACGTTACTGTGTGTACATTTTGTACACATTGGTATTTCAACTATGAGCCTCTAGGCATAAAAAATTAGACACAACTATTGAGTATCATGTGACTCAGTATTATCAATGCAACTAAATCAGCATCATGAAATTGATCGTCTTGTCCCAATTCATAGTGCGTGAATAACACTTTCACTTAAATGGTAAACATGTGTACATTTTGTACACACGACCTTTTATCTTTCTCTCTTACTTCAAGCTCATTTTTCCACTGCACTATGTATTTATTATGCAGTGATGCATTTAGTCTATCTTATTCACAGATGTTTTTGACAAATTGATGTGAATGTAATATAATTTTTCATTTTTGAACACAGTTCTTTGCTCCATATTTGTTGATTACTTCTGCATCCTTGCTTGCTTTTTATAAGTTAATTTTACATTGTAATTGTTAAAAATTTAACGCTATAAACATGTCAAAAAAAGAAATTCTTTCAAAAACGCCTCTATATTGATTTCCTTGAACTCTGAAAATTTTAGAAAGTGAGGATGATTTTGAATCTCTTAAAAGTTTGTCTGAGAAAGATGAATACAAGTTGATTGAAATAGAGACCACAACACCAATGGAAGAAGATGAATCTCCAAATGAAAATTGTGTTGATGAAGATGAAGGAACTCTTCAAGTTTTTCATGAGCATAATGAATCTTCTAAGGATGATGATGATGATGAAATTTATGAAAATCAAAATAGTAACATTGAGCTCTTTGAAAATAATTTCTTGAATAGTGAAAAATATGATAAAGATTTAAAGGCTGGCAGTGCTTGTTGGAGCTTAAACTCAATTCCCAATGCTCTTCGAAAAAGAAATATTTTGACTCAAACTCCAACAAATTTATTTGCTGTAAACAAAGAAATTGCTGCTTTCTTATTATTTTACAGTGAGGAGATGTTCCTACATATTCTCAGATATACAAATCGTAAAGCTCATGATATACGGTATAACTATATGGAAAACTCATAAGAGACAACTTTCCATTTTATATGTCCAACTTCAGTGAAGCTGAGATCAAAGCCTGTTACGCTGTTATAATAAGAGCGGGCGTTGACAGAGACAATGTATCAAACTTACAAGAACTATGGTGCTCAAAAGATGCAAGACCTTTTTACAAGGCAACAATAAGTGCTGTAAGAGTAAAGTTTTTCCTCAGATGCTTGCGTTTTGATAACTTTCGTAGTAGAGACGAAAGAAGAAAAAGTGATAAAATGGCAGCGATTCGAGAAGTCTGGGAAATGTTCATGAAAAATTTGAAGAAGTTGTACTTTTATAACTGTTGACGAACAACTCGTCGGATTCCGAGGTAAAGTTCCCGGAAAAACATATGCCGTCCAAACCAAGAAAATACGGCCTAAAATTTTTTTGGGCATCTGAAGCTTCAACAGGTTTTGCTTTGAATGGATATGTTTACACTGGTGCAGATGAGCAGCTCAGCTTGAAGTTCAACGACAAATTTTCATGTAACGTTGTGATGTATTTGATGCAACCTTTTTTCAACACTGTCAGGGAAGTTATTACGGATAGATATTTCACTTCATATCAACTGGCAAAAAAACTTGCTGAAAAAAATCTATCTTTGTTAGGAACAGTGAAGTCATCAAGAAGAGAAGTTCCAAAAGTGTTGAAAAATTCGAAAAATCGTAAAGTGTTTTCAACATTGTCAGTCTATGATCATGCAGAAAAAGTATGTCTATTTTCCTACATTCCAAAGAAAAAAAGATCTGTACTGATGATTAGCTCTTCACACAATAAAGTTTGCATATCTTCAAGAGAAGACAAAAAACCAGATATAATATTGAAATATAACCAAAATAAAGGTGGCGTAGATTTGATGGATTCGATCATCGAAGAATTTACATCAAGAAGAAAAACTTCAAGATTTAGTAGTATTTCTTGTGAGTATTTTAAAGTATTCTTGTGAACTACAATATTATTGATGTTTGCTGGCACAACGCCTATATCATTATGAAAAAAAATGGATACACTTTATTACGGAAACAATTTTTGAGAAATCTTTCATTTCAATTGGGTGAGTCGTATGCTAGACTTCAAAAAGCATCCATATCTGCTGAAGTGCGTTTAGCTGGTCAAGTTGTTGGATATTCGGCAACAAACCAAAGTGAATATCAAGTTGGATGCGAACAAAGTTGTTCAAGTAGAGCAAGACGGTGTTTTGAATGTAAAAAGTGAAGCCGTTCAGTTTGCTGTAAATGCAAACTCCCAATTTGTCCAAAACACAGGAGGCAAATTTAAAGAAGTTTTTGCTCAAACTGTGATAAATTTGTGAATTTTCTTTGAAAATACTTTAACTTTTTTAAATAAACTTATTTTTTGAAGAAATTTACTTTATTCTTTAAAATAAGTAATATGTGTACATTTTATACACATTTTTACCATTGCGTTGCAGTTTTTTACTATACTATTGAGGGAAAAAAGAATTCAGATTTTAAATTTTAATTTTATTGATTTATTTGAAGTATATTTTAATTTTGTTAACCCATTAAGTCCCAATGTTCCCATTTGGGTCATAAGTAATTTCATCTTCGTCTGCTTTTTTCAATGACTTTGAATATAAATCGTCTGCGTTTTTTTAGATATCGTCTGATTTCTATGGTACTTAATGTGTTAACCCGTTAACGCCCATGTCGACTATAGTCGACTTTACAAAAATAAAATCGTCTGCGTTTATCAAAGCTCTTTAATACAAATCTTCTGCTTTACATTAGATATCGTCTGATTATTCTGGTCGTTAACGGTTTAAAATAAGTTTGATTTGAATTAAATTTTTTAAAGATAAAATATGATATATTATATAAGAAATAAAAATAGTTGGTGTGCGTAGTTATATTCTCTGTATTTTAAATTAAAATACTTTGGAAAAAATGTTTATCATTTAAAACCTGAGTCAATCATTTCTTTATGAAACATATATAGTTTTCAATACCCGATTTCCAAGGCACTATGAACCGGTTATCGACCAGTCGACATATGTCGACTTTACAAACATTTAAATCGTCTGCGTTTATTAATGATTTTTAATACAAATCTTCTGCTTTATACTAGATATCGTCTGATTATTCTGGTCGTTAACGGGTTAACCCTTTGGGGACCAACATTTCGAAGAGGATTCGTCTGCTTTCTTTTTCAATGGAATTTTATATATTCAAAGCAGACGCTTTTCATTTCTTGGGTCACTAGTGACCCACTGGTCCTCAAAGTGTTAAAACAAAAATAAAAGATACTAAAATTGTTACATAAGGAAAAATAATATAGAACTTTGTCAAGTGTAAAGATGTCCTTACTTCTTCATAAAAGTCAATATATGAGAGTGCTTCAGTGCAGGAACTTTTACAAAATTTTTTAAAAAGTAGATAACCTTAAAAAAAACAAAAATATATAAATTAACCTCATCTGCGATAAAACTTTGACATAGAAATATAAAATTAATATGATAAAAATATTAGAGTTAAGCAATATATAACAAAGAGGCTTTTTTGAATTGGGTATTGAAACACTGGTCTACTTAGCGCAAGTGGCGTACAGGCGAATGTTTATTCTACCGCTCTTAAAAAGTTCTAATAGCATTTCAAAACGAAAACTGAATAGTACAGGTATGGAAAATAGAATGGCAAACTATATAACGATCATTATAAAAGTTATAATTATTATTAATATTTGAATGCTTAATCATGTTCCTTATTTATGTTTATGATTGTTATTTAAATTTAGTTTTACATTTAATTTATGTTATTTCTAAGCGGTTATCTGGCCTTTAATAATCCATCAAACTAATATATGATCTTGATTTTTTAGAACCTTTTTTCATTCTATGTATTTTATAAAAAGAACCCCCATCATGCTACCCCACTGCATAGACTTGAAGAATAACTTTATATATTACGTGTGCACATCAAGGGATAAGGAGATAAGTAACGTAGCCAGAAATTTATATTTGGAGGGGCCAAATAGGGCACTAATAACCATGCTTACCTACTGGCTTTGTCTAAAATTAAAGTATCAAATGCTGCTTATAACAACTTTTTTTTTGTGTTTATAAGCTCCTTTCTCTACTTGTGTCCTATTTCTTTGTTAAGGTTTTAGATTTTATCATGGTTAATATTTCTTATCTTCGTTTCTGATAGCAAAGATAAATTTTTTATTGTAAATTTGCTTTCTTATTACAGGGAGAAGGCCCATCTTAACAAAGTTAACAATTTGATCGTTACCGTCAATGATATCAATAATTTTTCCTTATTTTGATTTTATTTGCTTTATATTGTTAGTATAAGCCCATTGTCAAAAATTAATTCATTATTTCAATTTTTTGATGGTGGGGCCCGGCCCCAAGTTCCCCATAGATGGCTACGTGGCTGAAGGAGATAACAGAAGGTTTATAAATAAACGTATTTTTTTGGAAACTATAGGAAGTAAAATTGACATTTTTAACAAGATTTTTAAAAAGGTATATATTTATTAAGCAATTCAATACAAATGCAGTAAATAATATAAAAAAAATTTTAATCCTGTATGTAAGATAGTGCTGTATTTTTTTATAGAATTTTGTGGTAAATCAATGAAAAAAATAAGTTCGCTGTTGATATCTCCACGTTTGAAACGCGTGATATAATATTTGCATGTAATACGAGGAAGAGTTTGTAGAATTTTTATAAATTCAGGTATAACACAGCTTGGGTCTACGTTTCTCCATATATCTATCCCTTAGCTCTCGATAAAGGTGACCTTGCTACAAACCATTCAAGAAGGCTGAAGTTCGAGAATTTATGATGCCATTTAACATACCTAAGGTGTTGTTGAAGAACCCGCGTAGCTTCCTAATTAGAAATTGATAAATATATTTCAATATGATACATACAACGAGTGGGGTAGCCAGGACCGGACTTGTGGTTCAGTGCCCTTTCATTTACGCTCATTTTTTATTTTTCGATAGGCAATTGCATAAAGCAGAAATTACAAATACGATGTGGAGTTGGGGTGTCAAACATCAAGACGCAATCCGCCGGCTAAGAATTACATTGCCGCCTCGGAGTATTTTATACTCAATGATTTAAAACTTGAGCTTTCTATTTTTAGTCGTTGCATGAGAATTACCATCAAATTTTTAGCTGAAAATCATCGACTTACAATGTGATTCTATGATGAAAAACAACTTTTTTTACAACGCAATTGATTGATTTTATAAGTATCTTATTTCTAAATTTGTAAAAACAACTTCATTGTTTTCGAAAATTCAAGGTTCAGCAACGAATATCAATAAGTCAAAGAACAGAACAAGACTGACAAATGATCAGATAAATGCCATTTTGTCAGTTTCTGATGATACGAATTAACCCCTGCTGTTGAATGCTCATTGACTTATAAACCACAACAGGTGTAATAATCTTGAAAAGGAAATACACGCAATAGAGATTCGTATTGAACCTTGCTATCAACTAGAAGTCAGCTAATAAGATGCGTGAAGCTGTTGCCATAGTTGATTTCAGTGTCATCTACTTTTTTATACGACATCTACGGGATAATGTTTTAGTATGACTTTTTACAAACAACTCTTCAATCCTTCTTGAAATGTGTTACTAGATTATTCGTGCCATATTATTAGCAAAGAGCTCTGTGACTACACGACCTGGTACTTTTTCTAAGCACGAAGTCGACAAGACTGAATAACGCTAAGCTCACATTTATCAGAATCTTTCGTTCGTGAAGTAAAGCTCATCAGAATGGGTAATATCTAAGCGAACGCTATGATGAAGACTATTAAAACAAGTTTTTCTGTTATTAGATTGTTTTTGGCACTGCCATTTCGGTGCTAAACAGTATTGGGCATTAGATGTTTTAGCTTTTGAAAATTTAACATTATTGTTATGATTTTCACTATCTTAAAAAATCATTTCGATTTAGAAAAGAAATACTGGTTCGTAAGAAACCAGACCTAACTGAATTTAATCATTTGAAGTTTTTTGATTACTTATATATAAAAAACAATATAGATAAAAACATTCGATTTCATATAAAAAACATTATAACAGAGGAAGTGTGTTTTTTGCAAGAAAAAAGTTTTAAAGATGAAGTGCAACGGTGGACTTCTTCACATGCGAATCTCATTATATTTTTTCTCTTCTCCAGCTATGGCTACATAATTCATCCAGCCCGTTTGCATTTTCAGCTTTCATTAACTCTACTATACAATTTGTTTTTAAAATTTTTTTAGGCCGTATTTCACATTTTGTGTAGTTTTTTCAATAAATAAAACAAGACTGGGTTCTTTTTGGAATTCTGAGCATCCCCAACATTTATAATATTCTTCCCTGGGATGCAATACCAACAACTAATAAAATGTTATGAAAAAGGGCATCAAACGAAATCGTCATTTCTTATGAGTCCTCGAAAAACAACTAAATATATACCATCAATTTTTTAGCCTTTAAAACTATAATTAGGGAGTAAAAGAGCGTCATATATTATGATCATAACTATATCAAAGAATATTTGAAGTGTTAGTGGGAAAAAAACGAAATGAATAATAGTATTAGCAAAAATTTTATTTTTAAATCGTTGGTATATGGCAATTTTAAATCGTTAGGTTAAATTGCGGTAATTTTTAAGATTAAATCAAAAATCATCTGATTATTTCTTGAAATATGGCATGGAAAGTTATCTGATTAAAATCAATAGAGTTTAGACACTATCATTAAATTATTTAGACATCGACGGAGCCTAAAATTTGTGGCTGTGTCATTTTAATAATGATATGCTATAAATACTTTATTCATATAAATTAGTAATATTGTTAGGAAAAGCTAAATTAAGAAGACTTCAAACTGTAAGATTTGAATTTTTAGAATTTTCTAGAGCCTAACACAATCACTTGTGTTCATTGATAAGAACAATCTTAACGAAATGTATTGTGAAGATTTGTTTTTAAAATAGTTCCTAAATTGAATAATTAACACAAATAAGTAAAAAAAATTCTCCTTAATACATTCATCTTAAAATTGAAGAGGAATTATAATCCATTGAAATGGTATTTGGAAAAATTACTACGAAAACGGTGACATCTAGGTTTCCACCCATTTAGGCTAGTATATACAAATTATAAGACACATTTATCAGCTTATCACTTCAGGAGCTTCAGGAGGTAAAACAAATTCCAGAGGCCGCTTGACCCCCTATCAATAGACCTAGTTATACTATCATTTAAAAACGTAGGGGACTTTATGGCCATCATGTTTTTAACATGTCATCTTTCGGGGCTATTGCATGAAATTACGAAACTCTGCATTCGAATATAAATTGTTTATTGACTAAAACTGCTGTTTGCCTTATTCTAAAAGTGCATCAGCGCAATGATGAATTTGTAAAAAAAAAAGTATTCGTTTAGTTTTTGTTAAATAATTGCAGTAAACATATACAAAATTATTCTTTATAAAGGCAAAGGTAGGGTGGGATGTTTTCATCAAGAAGGCACAATTGCGCAGCTCGTATCGAACTATGAGGAAAGAAGGCTTGATGCGGGATCGAACCCAACACCTTGAGTTATCGAAGCCCACTATCTAACCAACCTTACTCACGCCCACACATATCTATTGTTTGTATTGTAATCAAAATAAAACAAACTGAAGATCTAAAAGTAAAATACAGTGTTGCCAGATCTACGGATTTTTTTTTCTTTTATCGAAAAGAGAGCTTATAAGTAATAATACATTTTTTACTAAACTTTTTTTATTAAAAATTCTAGACTTTCCGTTGCCAGGCAGTAAGCTGTCACTATTGTTCAAGTAAAAAACCAAAAATGGCTTAATTCTCTTTGCTAGCATTTTTATTCATATTTTTTAATTTACTTTGAACATTTTTCTAGGAATAAAATAAATTATAAACGTTGTTTAAACGGTAGTCGTATACAATACAGTGTTTAGTTTTAAAAGTGAGTGAGAGAAAAAGTTAAGCTGGCTGAAAAGAGGTGGATCAGAAGGTACAGCCTTTTGTAAATTATGCTCTAAAAAGCTATTGGTTGGTAAGCGTGGAATTAAAGACCTCGAAAAACATGCTAAAACTACAATCCACGTTAAAAACGAAAAAACTGTAAGGGAAACAGAAAAAAAGCTTTCAAGTCTTTTACTAAAGAAAAATGTCAATATCCAGTCAACAAATTGGAGGTTATTTTTTGCAATTGGATGATGGAGCACAACTTATCTTTTTTTCTCCCTGATCATTTTTCCGAACTTTAACAGAAATTGTGCTCTGATTCAAAAATTGCAAAAAATTCAATGCAAACGAACTAAAGCAACATGTATTATTAAGTCTGCGATGGCTCCCTACCTTGAAAATCAAAGCATAAACTTCATGAAAAGCAATTATTATAGTCTAATGATGGATGAGAGCACAGATAGAGGAGATCGTAAGCATGCAGCAATTGCACTATTGCCTGAAATGCAGATCACACTCAAGTCGTTTTTAGCCAGATTTGTGAGACCCGAGGAAATTTCTTCGAAAAAGATCCAACGACCGTTTGTATTGATATGGAATTTCAGTTACCTGATGAGGCTATTTTTATAGGTTATCAAACGCCTGCTTTTTTAAAGGATAATGAGGATGAGATTGACAGATATGAACTGAAAGAATTCATGAGGTTATTTTGTCTTTTTTCATCTTACGCCTTTGAAAATGTTCTCAAAATAATATTTTTGTTAGTAATATAAGAAATCATTATGTTCGAGCTGTTAATCGATTCAAAGCAAAGCTACCCTTTGGAGATCCCATTTTAGCCCATCTTCGTATTTTGGATCCAAATGAAATAACTAAAATTAAGGCTTTATTAGGCATTTTTTAACATCATTTAGTTAACATCAAATTATGAAATTTATATTTTTAGTTAATGCTTTAGTAGAAAGGTTTCCGCACATTGTCCCTCTGGATAGATTGACGAGTTTTTAGATTATCAATTTATGAAAATCCCCCCTGATTTGGAAAATTGTGAGGTTGACGCTTTTTGGGGAAAACTTTGCAAATTAGAAACTTTAGAAAGAAAAAATAAGATTCACATTACTTTGTGAACTAATGATAGCATTGTTAGTTTTACCTCATTCAAATGCAGACTGTGAGCGTCTTTTCAGGTATAGCTTTGAGTAATTTCTTTTTCTTTTGAATAAATAATGTTTTTCTCTTCTTTAGCATGATCAACAATATTAAAACAAATAAAAGAAATCAGCTTGATCTTTCAACAATATCAGGGCTTCTGGATGAACCATCACACAATTAAATATTTAAAAGTTGATTATTATTTAAATAGTTTTTTAAGTTTTTTTCAAATAAATTATTTTCAATCAAAAATAGTATGGAAGAACCGACGTTCATTAAAAATTTGAATCTACGAATTTTTAGGAGGTTTTACGGATTTTTGATAAATTTTGCCTGGCAACACTGAAAATATATATCAAAAAATATAGAACGGAATTCGATATGCAATCTTATTTTAAGGGTAATCATCTATTTACAGCATTACTGATAATATCTGATAATGTCAACCAATCATCCGTCCGATATAATGATTATCTATTAACCATCATAAGCCAACAATCACTAAAATCATGATTAAAATCATTGGAATTTATCTCTTTATTCCAAAGATATTAAAAGTTAGGAGAAAAGGATAAACATTTTTGCAAGATTAGAAAAGCTGAGCGCTAGCGATCAATACAACAACAAGCCACCACCACCACCACCACCACTCATGAAAATCAAAAGTATCACTATCGTTGTGCATGGCAGAAATGAATAAATAAAAGAATGAACATCAATAATAATAGTGTTCACTCGATTCTCTATTTTCCTTTCTTGCTTCAATAGGAAAATAAACGAAGGAACAGGGATTACAAATAATAAAAATAGTAATTATTTTAAATTCATTATAATACATCATCCCATGCCAAATACCTCTTGTATACAAGTTGCTACCAGAAAAGTACACATAAGAGAAACTTTTATTATGTTACATATAAAACCAATCAATAATATATAGAGTAATATCGATGATAGAAAATATATAAAGATACACGCAAAAAGCAGATATTTCAGAATGAAAGTACACAAATATACAACCTAATAATAATGAATGAGAGCAGAGATATAAAGAGAAGGTACGTCAAAACATTGTTATTAGCACACAATACGCATCTTCATGCTGGGGTGCAAAGAAAATTTAAGAGCAAAAATTTAACGATGTTTTGAAGTAAAATAATATAAATCTTGGAACTATGTAGATTAAACTCAGTTCGTCTATTCCAGGGCAACTTATCCACCCCATTGATGAATTCTTACAAATGTTTGTTGAAATAGTAATAATACTAATAATATTGCATCAAATGCAAGTTTTACAATGCACAATATAAATACTATATAAAATATAATCGCAAAATTCCTCAAACTACTACCATATGAAATGAAATAGATATGCTATTAAAATAATCGGAGCGCCCTATTATGGCACTTCTCTTCCTTTAGTTTATTCACAGGTAATGAATGAAGGGGAGATGGGCACCTTTTCGCACGCTCCTGACTATAGGATCGCCATTGACATTTGACACAGGTTTATTTTTGTTTAATCGGCATCGATAAGTTTTTTTATTATTTGATGATTTCTTGATCCGAACAGATAGAGTAAAAACACACATTCATTTCGCTCAAATATTTCTGCATATTTTAAATATCCTTTTTGCTGTGAAAACAACAACACACAATATATTCTTATGAGCATTAGTAGATTTTTCAATTTAAGCGTGCGAGTTCGCTCTAAAGCGCTATTATGACCCAAAAAAATGTTTGAGTTGGATGATCACACTAATCCAATTTACTTTCGTAGAGTCAAATCTTAAAAAGAGGAGCCTAAATTTATTTGATGTTATTAAACTATATCTGTTTTTAGAGATTCGTTAATTAGAGGTAGATCAAAAATACAGTTACCTTTGCGTGCTAATCCAAGGCCGTCAGCCATGGTTTTAAATTTTGTTTATTTATAAAAGAGATAATAATAAACCAAAAAATTACACTTATTCTGGATCCTATAGTTTTTTTTTTAAAAAAAAAAATTCTTTTATTTATGTTACGATAAATTCTAGAAATTACCAGGGTTGTGGAGGCATAGCAAAAATATTTGATCCTACTTTACATACAAAAACCTAACTCTGACTTCAAATACTTAAAAATTTTAATAAGCTCAATTTTTAGCTCCAGCTTGCTACTAAAAATGGCCATTTCTACTCTGAAAATTGAGTATTCCAAGAGCGAGTTTTCGGAGACTGAGTTTGTCCAAAAATAGAACAATGGGTATAAACTTGTAACCATCTTTTCATTACATAAGAAAATGAGTAAAAGAACATCAAAAAATGTGTTTCAATCAATAAAAAAAGAAATGTCCCTATTACTCACTCTTCCAATCCAATATGTATTTGAAAACCAAGTTTTTGTGGAAGTCAAAAGAAGAAAATAGTGAACTGTGTTGAAGTGTAGTAGATAATCAGAAAGCGTAAAATAAGTAAATGAGAGAAGAATTGGAATACATAAAATTGGAGTGCACATTGGGCTTGATTACTGAATCTCAGGAGATATAGAGGGATTTCCAACTGAAAATGCACGTTTGAAAAATCTAGCTACTAATATGATTAATTCATCTTTTTTTTAGTATAAAAATTCCTATTTTACATGCATGTTTATCAATTATTTCTGTAAGGAATAAAAAATTTGTTCATGACTTTTTTAAAGGTCATTCTTATGGAGATTAGCTGACTTAAAAATCATGCACCCTTAAGGTTATACCAACTATATCTGATATAATGGTTGCTTCGGATTACGGACAGAACACATTTTTGAAATTATTGGCGGCGAATTATTTTCAAAATTTCATATCAGCGTATTCATTTTTATATTTAATAGAGAAATGTGTTTTAAGAAGTGTTTCGGAAGCATGAAAAAATTCTCTGGCTCCGGCTCCTAAAAAAATATTTCAATGTTTGGCTCTGGTTTTGTCAATTTTTTTCTCAATTTTTGAAAAGTTCGTTCGAACATTGTTTAGTATATAACAAACATATAAAAACTCATAATGTGAAGAACTAGACTTATAATATTAACACATCATAATTTTTTCTAGAAGCTTGTTTACTAAAGGGTTTCGTATTATCCAAATAAAACAATACAATTCATCTATAAAACTAGTTAATAATTTAATTATCCCTTTGACAAAGAACAGATATAAATAATTTTAAAAACAGCTTAGCGTATTCTTGGAACAAAGCTATTACTATCCTTAGCAATAAAAATGAAAAACAAGTATTTTAAACGTTGTGGTAAACAATCTGGTGGTTTATAGGTAATACTTTCCATTCTATAAGGTATACTCTACTTAAAAAACTTTTTACTGACATTTTGATGTATCGGATAACCTAAAATCAATTAAATTAGAATGCCTATATATTTTTCTTACGTAATTACGTTGATCCCAAGATTTTAACAAGATACAATAAGCATATAAAAGAAATACTAGAAACTCACTAATGGCATGATGTCACACAAATCATACTAGATTTGACATCAGAAATTTAAATATATTCTGAAGTTTTAGACATACCTTAAAAATTTTTTGGGATATAAATATATAAGAGGAATACCTAATTTCTGTGAAAAGATTTTATCAAAAGTAGTTTCTCCAAGCTTCTCCATATGCGAGTGCATGATATAACGAACACTAAAGTATGAAATAAAAATCAATACAATAAATAATGAATATAGAATTTCGAAATTATTGAAAAATAAAAAATAAGCATTTTTTATAAAGGTAGAACTCAAAAAGGTATATATCTAACAGGCAGGGCCTATGAGAGGGGGTCCAGCAGGTACATTGTTTCGGGGCCTAAGAGTTACAGAGGAGCCCGTGACTCAAAAAACATTTGAATCCTCATTTCTACCCTTCTTTTTAAGAAAGCTAATACTGTATATGTGCACACACACATATGCATGCAACTAGGGAGTAAATATTACTGAACTTTTGATTACCGGTAAATTACCGACATCAAAATATCATTACCGGTTTTTTACAGTTATCTTACTAATTTATTCTTCTGTTTTAAGCGCATTTTTACACGGTGCATAAAACAAATTTATAACTATATTTTATACTACTTCTAATGTATAATTTAAACTTTGAACAAACAGCAAAGTTTAGTTTTAATTTCTGCAAATGGAATAAAACAATAACAACTGTAAAAACATTTTTTAATTTTTAAGTTTACCTTTACCTTTAAAAATTGTTTATATGTTAGAAAAAATTGCTTTATTTATTACTATTAAAAAAACAACGCAAAAAGCATAATGCATCTAATGTCTTGGGAGCTAACTGAGAGCGAAGTTTGGAATTAAAATATCGAGCAGCAGAAAAAGCCCTCTCAGATCCTACGGAGGTAGCTTTAATTGTTACTAAAGATTGGTAGAGCAATTCAAGATTTACAGTCACTTCAAATAATTTCATTTCTTTATTTAAATCAGGTTGAGAAAGTTTTACTTTTTTATTCTTGTTTAAAATTTCTTTTTCATATCTTTCAAGTATTGAGTCGCTATTGCTAATGCTGCATTGAACAGAAGATCTGAAATTCGGATTGCTAGGGTAATCAACCTCAATGGAAATCGTTTCTTTATCTAGATCAGCTACTTTTAGTGGAAACAATCTTTTAAATGTTTTGACTGCTAGTTTTCACACCTTTAAGTGTAGGCGAGTGGAAAAAATCGACTTTTTCATCTTCTTTTGACATTGCCCTTTCAGGATCTTCTAAATACTTGATCAATCCAATTGTGTTTTCCAGTCTTCTTGAAGTATAACGGATAAGCAAACTTTCGTTTAATTTCAAGGCTAACATTGAATGACAATTTTTCATTTCATTAATAATGAACTTCATAGAATGTTCTCCTTTTAAAATTGTATCATCTTCTAAAGAAAGTCCTTTGATAACTATTTCAAATGGGTTAAGCATTTGTACAAGATTATCCAAATCTTTTCATTCGTTCTCGGTAATGACTTGAATAATTTCAAATTTTTTCAAAGCAGTGAGAATGCATTTCTTTAGTTCGCAAAATCTTGTAATCATTGAAATGCTGCTATTCCACTTTGTTTTGATACCTAGAATTAACTTCATCTCTTTATTCATGTTAGCTACAACATTTTCTTGCAAATAATCATTTTTCAAAGGTGACTTTCTAAAGATTTTGCAGACTTTACGAACTTTTGAAATTAATTCATCATAGTTACCTTGATTAAATGAAGGTCCTGAAATATTGTCTTCTTGAAATTCTTCAATTTCACAAGCCGTATCAAATTCTAAAGGAATATTATAATCATTAGAATTCTTTCTCTTCTATGAATAGTATTTCTGTTTCCTCTACTACAGGTTGCTTTTTTCCAAAGAAAATATCAGAGATAGTCAGGTGTCAAGCGTGTGCAAGACACTGTTGATGAATGAATTGATTTTCCTTACCAAACTTTACCATCAATGAAGCACCGTCTGTAGTCACACCTACTTTATGACAATCTAAATCCAAGTTAAAATCCCTTAATCGCTCTTTAACAAGAAAAGTAATTTTATCATCACTGTTTAAGGAACTAAAATTGCTACTAATCCAAGAGACCAATGTTTATTCTTCTTATCTATTGTAAGTGAAAAACGACGCCCATGTTGAACTTGATGTAAAAAGTATTTTGCTAACTTTGCCTTTTCTATCTCATAGTATTTTATAACCATTTTTTAACCCCGGCTCAAGTTGTTGATGGTATTTTGTCATACGTATTTGTTGCCAAATGTCTTTGAATGAATTCAATTGATGCAATTTGTCTAAAACTAAAGCCATCCTTGAATGCCAATTTAGCAATTTCGTAATCAAGAGATTTCTTAGTTATAAATTGTTCTAAAGTTTTGTTGATTTTGCTAGAATGGCCTGTTTTATTTTCAGATTGGTTGTTCAAATTATGGACTTTACTCAGGTGAGCTTTCAAACCAGAAGTCAAACCTCCAACAGATTTACTTTATTACATTCTAAACACTCAGCTTCATCTTTATTTTTTCTTAAAAAATGCTGCCAAACATCTGATATCTTTTTACTCATGATAAAATAAGTTATTGTAAAAAATTAGCAACAACAAACAAAAATGCGTAGTAGACAAAGACTCCAAACAACTGTAATGAGGATAATAATAACAATAATGATTATAGCTGAAAAAAGAACGGAACACTTAGCAGATGATCACGGCATAGAAGGCTTTAATAATCAATCACATTTAATATAACAGAAAACACATGTTATGCTGCTCGTTGTTAGCAAAGAAGAGATATCTTTGTATAAAAATATTTTTTATTTGAAAAAGTTCGTGCAAGACATATGCTTGTCTCAAATGGTTGCTCTCAAAACAGTGACTGTTTATATTGCAAGATTTAGTTGTATGTATATTATAATCGTACATTATGATAATAGTTGTATTAAAGCTTGCTAACAACTATCTAATAAAAGAAAAAATTTATTTTTTTTAGCCTAATATTAAAAGTTTAAAATATACGCTAATTTTTCGGTAATAGAGTTTCGGTAACGGTAAAATATATTTTTTCCGCTACCGGTAATTACGAGTAAAAATTTAGCAGTGTTCATTCACTAATACATACATACAAATTCAAGCATTGTAAGTTTTTTCAATTTTTGTTTTAGAATTCATTGAAAATGTATTCTCATAAATCAGGATTGCAGAAACGAAAAGAAAGGCTTTTCCAGGTTAAGCTATTAGGGCCTAATACACTTCAGGCTGAAAACTATTTAAACCTTTGTCTGGAAAGAATTAGAAAATTTAAAGAAGCCCAAATCCATTAGTAAGTTCATTTAGCACAAAAGTTAGTAAAGTTCCTCTTTCTGATGAAAGAATGACTGGAGAAGGGCTAAATCATGATCGTTTTGAACTCACAAAAGATAAGCCATTTACTGGAAGGAATACCAGGAAAAAGGTAAACGTTTTTAAGTTCATTATCTATCACCAGAGTCCAAAAATGAATTTATTTCAGAATGTTCTAACTTTGTAAAGCAACATATTTTATTGGAAAGAAAAGTTTCAAAATATTATGCAGTTATTGTGGATTCAACTCCAGACTTTCCGCATGTTGAGCAAACAACTTTTTTGTTGAGGTATTTAAATTTAAATATGAGAAATAGGAGGTACAAGAACGATTTCTTATGTTTGTTGATTGCAGCAGTAAGAGAAGGGAAGAGATAGTTCAATTAATTATGGATACCTTAGAAGAGCATGCCATTCCTTTGAACGACTGTAGAGCACAAAGATATGATAATGCAGAATTCAGTGGCAATTTTTTCTCCTTGTGGCTGCCATACTCTTAATTTATGTGGAAAGGATGCTGAACGAAAGCAATCATATATTTGAAACAGTTCAAACAATATATAACTTGTTCAGCTCTAGCCCGAAACGATGAGAATGACTTAAAACAAACATATGTTGTTCTTTAAATGGCATGTCACATACCAGGTGGTCTGAGGGACCTCAATGAGAGCTTACCTAACAGCAAAAACAAGAAATGAAACAAGCGGAGTATTGGCATACCTAAAAAGTTTTATTTGTGTGCTAATGTCAGTAGTTTGCTATAAAATTTTGACCGCAATAGATATTTGCAATAAAGTAATTCAAGGTAGAGATGCCACTTTGGATGTAGAGGTATATAATATTGAAACTCTTCTAGAAGATTTAGTTAGGCTACGAAGTATTTGGAAAGGAATTTAGAAGTAAAAATTTATTTTACTTACAAAATAAAAGATGAAGTCAAGGAGGTTGCATTAAATATTGAGATGAAAATTAAATTGTGCCATAGACGTGAACATGTAGATCGGAAGAAAACAAGGATGTATGATTACACAAATACACCTGAAGCTAATATGGCAGAAATGAATGACACAGATGATTCTCCAGAAGTTTATTTTAGAAAAACTGGATTTTATGTTTTGATTGATAATGATGCTGGATTAACTGTAAGATTGTTGTTGAGTTAGACTAAAAATTTTGATTTTCTGAGGAAATATCCCACAATGTGTGAAAGTGTGCAAGAAAGAAAAGCAACACATTTAGGTCAAGGCAAAACCTTTAGAATTGCCGAATGTGTTAACAGAATACAATTTATGTGAACTATTACCAAATGTTTGTAAGTTAAATGATTTTATTCTATTTACATTCTTCACAAGATTTTACTATGAACATTATAAAGTTATGTTAAAAAGCAGTAATATTTTCACATTACTAAAATACCGATATGTTTCAACAAACTATGTTTTTCTTATATAATTTATAAAAGAGCAATTCTTGCTTAAATTTGATTCACAATAATCACCTTCAATTTTTATCTTAAAATAATTTTACAAATCTTAGGGGCAAATGGGGGTTTTTCCGACTAAAAAATTTCTCGTGGAGGCCCTGCTAACAGGTGTCTTAGATCCAGATTTTTTGTAGCTCGATTTATAAAAATTTGGAAATTGTTATAATTTTCTTATTTGGAAATTGAAAACTTGAGAAATAATTTTCAAAATTGGATTTTAGAAAGTAGAATAGAATAACCTACATTTGGATTAAAAAAACTAAAGGAGATTATTTTTCAAAAAGCTTCAGGATATATTTTAGTTTTTAGTTTATTAAGCTGGAGAAAAATTTTAAAAAGATGTAATATCAAAATGCAAGATATAAAAAACTTTTATTTTATCGTTTAACTTTAGGCCAGAATTAATATGTAACATGATTGTCAAGTGAGAAAAAGTAAAATTGAAAAATGAATTTCAAGATGGAAAATACAGATAAATCACATATAATAAACATAGTCAGGATCAGGGCCTGCCTTAGGCCACTGCAACCTATGCGCCCGCAGTGGGCCCCGCGCTTCTCATTTTGATGATATATTGGCATGATTTAGCTAAACGCAAGGTTCGCAAGTAAAGTTACTTTGATCGTCATTTTGTGTTAATGAAAAAGTAATAAAATAATCCCTTTTCTTTTTTTTCAAAATCTTATTTCTCACTTTAAATCTTTTTTCCTACCCACACTGGGCCCCGCGCAATCCATTTTGCATAGGGCCCCGCAAACACTAGGGCCGGCCCTGGTAAGGATATGCTTTATTTTTAGCTTCACTTTTATTGGGATAAAAATTTAAAAACTTCTAATGTTAAAATGTCAAAAAACAGTCAGTCACAAGAATTAAAAATCGTTTTATCATTTAACTTTAGAGCAAAATTAATATATAACATGATTGTCATGCGAGTTAAAAAAGAAAAAGTAACATTTGGAAATGAATTTAAAGCTCTTTCAAAGCTTTTTAGAAATTGATTAATGTAAGTGTAATATTTTGTAATAAAAAAATGTTCATTTACTGAAATCGATTAACAAATATTAAATCAATAATAACTTGCAAAAATGAAAAATTCATACTTATTTTTTGTTTTTATAGTATGTGTCGTACAAACTTTATCATTTTCCAAAGTATAATTAATGAGTTTTCTAAATCATAAGAGAAAATTTTAAATTATTCTTCATAAAAGTAATTGGCATGCTACGATATTCATCTACTAAGATTTGATTTGATAATAACATAAATATTAACAAGCAAACTTAGCGCTCATAAATACATTAAATAGAAGTGTATAAAACAAATAGATGCACTTCGCGTATTTACTAAATCAGGGATGATCAAGTTGGCTATGTGATCGAAAGTGTTCAAATCTTTCAAGAGCAATATTGTGTGGAATAGTATAACTATATTCAGTCAATGTACCAGCTTTCATGCAAACAATGAAAAACCACTTTCTGGTTTTTTATTGATACTTGCTTTTCTTGAATCAGATTTAAGTATTGATGATAACTTTTTTGGAACATGTAACATTTGTGATCCAAGCACAGCAATGCTTAAAAATAAGGAATTGCTTATTCTCTAGTGCTTTTTTAAAGGAGTTATAATGGTATATTGTTTCAATCAAAAAATAAAAAATAAATTACAACACATTCTAAAATGTACACATCGAATAAAGAAAAATTTTCAGACAAAGTAAGACTTTCCCAAAAATTTACTAGTGAAGTACAGTATTATAAGTTAGAAAGTCTAATTCAATGGTTATCAGCCCGTATGAATTCCTCTTGTTGGAAGGAAAAATTTGAAACTAAAAACGGTCAGAATCTAACAGAGGAGATCAGAAGAGACTGTTTAAGAATACAGAATCGGCTTAGCCAAAAATTCTGTTCCCTAAAAAGATCATTTTAGTCATGGTATAAACCCTTCACTTCTTTAGAGTAGAGCAGGGCTACTCAACTATTATAAGCAAAGGTCCAGTTAGACAAGTTCCAATGTATGCATAGGTCCAAAAAAATTTTATTACATGAAATAAAGAAAATAAACAACCATCTCAGAAAAGAATAGTAAAGCATATGATTCTTATTAATTTCAAATTCACTCTTTATATTATTTATACTATTCTAGAAGACGTAGAAATAATAAAAATATTGAATTTTGTAGCTAAAATATGACAAGACTAGGATTTACGATCGAAGACTTTACAAATGAAAAAATCAACAATACATCAAGAATTTAGTGGAAAAAAATTACACTTGTTTCTTGTTAGCTCCCTAAATCTTGGTACTAATTTAGTAACAGCGAGTCGAAAACAGTGGTGGAGGCGTTCACTGGTCATACATGAGCGAAACTTGTTCTTCACAAAGTTTATGGCAAAGAAAGCAGACTCGCAGCAGTAAGTGGAGCCAAACATTGTGAAAATTTGCACTGCTAGTCTGTGAAGAGTAGGAAAATTAGCTGTGGATCCTTCATTTGACCAAAATGTTTCTGGTGCACAATCACAGAGTACTTGTTTCAACTCTACATTCTCTTGAAAGACAATTAGTTCCAGTTGGATTTTTGCAGCTTCTCAATAAATTGGACATGTTTAGTATCGGTTTTTTCTTTACGTTGTTCCAAAAGTCTGAGAAAATGGAAAAGTTGGCTCTTAATATCATTCTTGAAAAGCTCCAATTTTTTCTGGAAAGCATAAATTACTTAGATTAAATTGAAGATGGTGTGTTTTTCCCCTTTATAATTTATAATTTCACTAACTGATTATAATTTCATTAACAAATCAATATTCTTTTTAATAATAAATAATGATTGAAATTCTTAATAATAATGTTCGCCTGGAGTCCAGCTACAACACTCAAAAGGGCCGGATTCGGACCCCGGGCCGCCAATTGAGTACCTCTGGAGTATAGCATATAGTGATATAAAGGGCAATTGTGATCATTGGATTCAATAACAGATAAATGGCAATAAGGAGGGATAATGGCTTAATTACATCCGATGAGTAGTGATCTATATATGAATGATTTTATCTTATTCTACTAGAATGATGGTTCACAAACTTTGTAAAAATTTTCAGCGTGGCAGAACTACTGTACTAAAAAAATGATATTCAAAAATTGTCTGAATAATCCAATCAATGTCAATTGTATGAATGCATCTTCTTTGTTTAAACCAATTTGTTTAAGTTTGGCTCTGTTTTGAACAATGCAACTCTCATATCATTACTCACTTCCAAACTGTTTCGAGATTTAGTTTCAATGGCAATTAGCGTGGACATCATATGTGTATATCATAAACGCTTGCTCAACTCATATGTAGTGGCAAATTGAATCAAAACTTTCAGAGAAATATTTGCAAAATTAGCATCCGACAGGCCAATTTTAATCGAAAAATCGCTGTAAGACCTCTTCAATCAAATCAAAAATTTGTTCTTGAATTAAGAAGTCTTCTGAGGACAGAAAACTAATGGAGATTAAAAACGGATATCTGATAAATTGATAGTATTATTCACATTTTTTAAATAAGGAAAATAAAGAAAAACTTCTTGGCTAAGATATAAACGGTGTTTCATGGCCTTAAGGACATCTTCATCGATGAAAATCTTATTTTCATCAACATATAATGGAGCAAAATAAACTAGAACAACAAGAAATTGCCAGAGCGTGGACATTACACATTCCAAGTGCGTGTTCCGGTATCATGTGCTGTAAAATATTGTCCATCTTTTCAAATATTTCTCTTGCAATTGTTCTACTACTAAGAGTTCCGCAAAACAAAAATTTGTCTACTAGGTTTTTTTCATATATATATTGTATATAAACGAAATGAGCTAAGTTTGCAGCATCGGCCATTTCATCAAACTGAATTGCAAAAAACTTGAAAATCAAATTTCGAATCAATAAAATCACCTGCGACATTATGTCATCAGACATCTCATTGGCCTTCTAAATGTATCGTTTGATAGGAAGATATGCTTCAGCTTTTCAAGTTCAGAACTTCTTAGCACATTCAATATGATATCTTTGCAGCAAGATAATATCAACTGTTCTCCAATGTTGTGGGACTTTTTGATAAGTTTTTTTTGAAACTTTATAGAAGACTTTCAAACCACACTTAATATTTTGCAAAAACATTCCTGTTTTATTAAACCTGGGTTTGTGCAATCGTTCACCTTGAGGTTTAAAGAATCGGTAGTTTTGTTTACTCAACTCGAGCGCTTCATTTCCCAATGTCTTTTTAACTTGACGTGTTTAAGAAAAGTGATTGCTAACAATTCAGAGCATAAAAGACACTTCGGTTCCACTTCCCCACAAGAAAAATGGAGTAAAACGATATTTCAAGTATGAGTCGTCATATTTTTTAAGCCATTAAGAAAAATGCACATTTACATCCATAAAATCAGGCCTGAAAATCAATAAAAAGTAAAAATAGTTTAACTCAATTCAAAGACTAAATTAATTATTCTTTTTTAAATCCGTGAAGTTATCCGCCGTTATGGTGGGATTGAGAGCTCACAGTGCAAGATGCAGGGTAATAACGGTGTTGTGTTCATCGGACAAAAATTCTTTTAAAAGTATAAAAAAAAGTCCGTTCCCATAAAATTTTGAGGATGTGCCATTCTGATGTAAAGGTATATGTATTAAGGTTGTCTTCAGTGGTCTTGACAGAATACCAATAAAAAAGAAGTGAAGATTTGTTTTATATTATGATTATTTTGAATGTTAAACTTTGATTCAAATGCAAATTCTGAAGGTGATAATTTTTGAAAGAGAAAAAGAGGAGGGGAAGGGGGGTTAATTTTTACAAATGTTGAAAGGGGGCCTAAAAATGTGGAGAATCACTGGTCCAATTAATCAAAAAAATCTATTATTTTTTAATTTCCATAATAATAGAACATGTATATGGAATTTTATATTGAAATAAGGAAAACTATTATTTCACTTGTAGACGAAATATCGTGTATCAAAAGGTTTAAACAAGGAACACATATTAAAAGGATTGGTAAGGCTTAAAACACCTGCTTTTCTTTCTCAATGAATTTTTATAAAACTTAAATATGGTTTTTATAGTAGGGGACACGCGCGTTCTATTGGACCAGAAAGAGTTAATAAGATAGCCATCACTATATCCAAATGGTACATCCCTATAAGTTATAGGTGTCGATCTAGAATAATTGATAACTATAATTGACTGGAGATAGTCATAGAAGGTGTTAATAATCGAATTTTCAATAGATACTAGTTGTTTGTTATATTAAGCTTCTAAATTTTGATGTATTCCTCTAAAAAATAAGGCATAAGAACGAAATGCTAAAATTAAAATCTACATACAAAAGATTAAGGATAATAAATGAATTCTTTCACTCAACTAATTTATCAAAGAGTTACACTGATAGACAGCTGTCTGTTATTCTTTAACGGAAACTTCTAGTCTTTTTTAAAAATGATGTAAATATGTTTTTCATTCAAATTACAATGAAGCATTATTATGCGTTACAATTTGTATGACAATTTCATGCTGATGGAATAAAAGTTAGCGTGTATTTTATCTGGCGTCTACGATCTACATCATGGAAACAAAAATAATTTTAACAATTTCTAATCGATGTTTAATCAGTCGTCTCTCTTACGCGTTTAACTTCGTAATTATCAAAAAGTAAAATCAAATAATAAACGTGTACACTGGAAAGTGATTGTATCAAACTAAAAGTAAAGCATAAAATAACTGTCAAGTTCATCTCAAAATTGAAAATGGGTTTTCTCAGAAATTCAATTTTTCATGTCCGTAATTGTAATATAAGAATAGAAGCAAGGAAGATTAAATATATCATAATTAAGGGGACCGCATAAAATTTTTTTCTTGGTAAAACTATTTCATGAGTTTCTTTTTAAAAAAGAGCTAGTCAAAGAAACTATTTCGACTCGTAATTACAAACATATGTTAGTCATTTTCATCATACAGACAAAGTGTAAAATCGTAATAAAATTCATTAAAGTAAACTAAAAATATATTTTTTATTGAAAAAAAGGAGTCATTGAAAACATTTTTTGGTATAAACTTGAATATAAAAAATAATAAAAATTTTAAAATTAATTTATCAATTGAGATGAGAAAAGTGTCTCATTTTTTAAGGCAGGTTGTTAAAAAAAACTATTTGTATGTTAAAATGGCTATAATAAGTTCTATTGTCAGATACATAAAAATAATGGCAGTGTTTCGTACTTTTAACCAACTGAGTAAAACAAGTTGGATTTCTTTGGTTAAAAAGAAAAAGAGAGAAAACCAATAGTTTTCTTTAGTTTCAAAAAAAATATGTCTAACGTAAAAATGGCTTTTATATTCTTACCTATTGTGACTTTCATTTCAGATAAAATATGTGTCAAAAAAAAATTATTTTATTTTATTCACATAAGTCTAAAATGGCCGAAAAATATAGGCTTCACTCAGAAAAAACAACTAATCAAAATCCTTTATTGACTTAAAGATTTTACGTGGACATTCATTTTTATGTCTATTCCATCAGCCATTGGAAATTAGGAACGAATTTTTTGTATTTTTGTTCACATATGGCGAAATACAAAGAATGTTTTATACTGAAAAGGTTCAAAACTTGGGAAAATTCACCAACAAATTTATGTCTAATAAACCTTTAATGGTTTTTTATAAAATATTTAATAAAAACACCCACGTTTTTAAAAAAAGATTAAGGTAGATACGATTGGCTATTTAGAATTGACACAATATAAAAAAAATCAGAGATTTTCAATAAACATGTGGTATTTGGAACCATTGAGGCTGTGGCTGTTTGTTTAGCTTATAATCTATTTGTATACTGAGAGGCCTACTTTCAAGTTTTTGGTAAGACAAAGTAACGTAAAAAGATAGGAATGTAGAAAACCATACTTCCAATACGCTCTAAAGTTAAATAATACACAACTTTGAGTATAAAAGTTTGTCTAATATGATAAAGACGATGAATACAGTTCTAGATCAATTGCCCGAGTAGGAATTAAACAAAAATTTTGAATTAGCGTTGAATGAGTGAACATTTCAGTTTTTATCATTATGTGTAATTATATTTTAAAGTTTTGTAGAAGACTATTTTATTTTATATAGGGACAAATGATAATTCTAGAATGCTAGAGCTTGACACTTTTGCACTTTTTTTTCTCAAAGCAAGTGCCCTGTTGCTGTGGCAGACGATATCCATCCAGAGAATCCTTCTACCTTTGACAGCATCAGATTTCTTACCGCACTTTTTGTCATCGTGTCAAACGGATGATGCATCTAAGACTCACTGAAGACTCGCCGATTAACTCTCGTTGCCTTCTCCCTTATATTTGGCAAGAGCAGGGAGGCAAATAACACTTTTTTGAATAAAAAGTTTTTATTCGTGGTGTCAATACTGACATCCAAGTGTGTGAGGAACTTCTCCAACTTGTCCCGCTATGTGGCACCACCACTGGTAAAGACATTTTTGACGCCGTGCTTCAGTGTGTGGAGCAAGCACTCTTTGAACCTCTTCCGTTTTGTGTGCATGATAACTGACGCTACGCCAGCGACAAATGGGGAAAAAAGGCGCTGTCTCACTACTAGTGATAGTGAGTCGTTGTGAGGCCGTCGAACACACTCAGCCCAACCACAAAATGCACTGCATTATCCACTAAAAGTCGCTCTGTGCAAAGTCTACCTACATTCTTGACGCCATGGCTGTCGTAGTGAAAGTCGTCAACTCCATGCTCCCTAATCCACCACCAATTCCAGGTAATAATGGATGAGGTGAACGTATATTACAAAGATATGTTCTTCTTCTGTGAGGTCTGTTGGCTGAATCGTAGGGGAATGCTGTTCCGTGCCTGCAGTCCACACCAGGAGATCGCTGTCTTCCTTTGTCAAAAAATCCTTAAAAACGTTCAACACTTTTGCAACCCTAGGTGTCTAGTTTGTCTAGCCTTGTTCACAGACATCAATATGCACCTAAACGAATTCAACTTGAAACAACAAGGCAAAGACAGTCTAGTGACAGATATGGATATTCACATCACCACATTGAAGTGAACAGGCAGTGTGCTTCATAAGGTCTCATCTGGCACTCATTATAAAAAGGTTGCAGGCCCCTGGTCTACAACATTTATCAATTTTTCATTAAAATGTTAAATTCTTTAAAAATTCAATATTATAACTCAAATGTCTAAATGGCAAGAAAATTCTTTACATAAATACCATCTCATTACAATTTTTAATCGCATCGCCTAAGGATAATAATTAAAGCACATTACGTGACTGGCAACCATTATTTGATTTACTCGGATTTAATTTAAAAAAAATAAAAAACAATTTTTTTATTTGAAAATGACTAAACTATTTGAATGTTAACCTTCAATTAAGATCAAGTTAAAAATGGCTGACTTGAAATATATCTTCAAATAAAGGATATAATAGAGTACAAATAAAGTGTGGTGGTTAATTGCGTCAACACTGCTCTGAGAATTGGAAATTTTCATTTTCTAGATTTAAATAGAATAAATTAAACAGAAGGTTTTTGTTATCTAAAAATGACAAAACATTCCAATCAAAATCAAATTAAGAACGTTTGACTTGAAAAAAGTCGACGCATAAAGGATATATGATTTAAAAAAAGATTGTGGAAGATGATTGCATTTCACATAGGAATACAAAAATCAATTAATTGATCAATCATTTCAAATTTTTAATCAAAAGTTAAAAAAATATTTTCGAATCAACAAATTAAATGAAAATCAAAGATGTTTTACTGACATTCATACTGTAATAATAGCGACGATTTGAAAGGTTTTAATGATAAAATCACTATATATTTTCAAATTCATGTTGGTACTTGTTAGTTTAAGTAGTAACACTAGTCATAGAAGTAAAATTGAAACTTTTATCAACTGGTTCACCCAAAAAGTATTTTCAAGCGTCTTCCAAAAAAGACAACACATTTTTCTGAATTCCCGCTCGCCCCCAGGATGTGCGCCCCAGCACCACTGATCTATTTCTAATGTGAATAAAACTGTGGAAATCAAATAGTATGAAAGACTCCTCTAGTAGGATACTAAAAAGTATTCCTACACTGTCTGAATTATCACTGATCAGTAGAGCACGAGAAAGTAAATAAAGTCAATTTCTATAAAATTAATCTCTAGCCTTTGAAAAAGTCGAAACAAAGATTTAGAACTCGATAAAGTGTGAATCAAAGTCAATAAAGTCAATTTCTAATAGTTTTTATTGAAAAATATTCAAAATACCCTGACACTGTTTGGAGCTTTGATACCTTAAATTCAAAAATTTATAAAAAAGAAAAAGTTTAAATGAATGGGTTAATAAAATATGTAAGAGTAGAACTTCACTCACAATACACATAATTATGAATATGTTAAAAACAGTTTTATATTAATACTGAATGAGCATAAGAGTATACAGATTTGTAGAACATGTTATAAAAGTAAGTTAAAACAAGACGGAAAAAGTGATAAATTTCATGACTACTTTCAAAAAAATTGTAAGTTTTGGAACAATCATTATTGTCAAAGTCATGTAGAAACATTATTGTGAGTGAGAAAAGTGACAGAGAAAGTGTAGCACAGGAGAAGATAGGCCAGCTAGAGAGAGAAAGTTGCACACGCACAATGCATGAAAACTCACTCCAGTAGATTTTCAGACTTTAGATACTCGAGAAAGTGACTAGAACTCATTTGTTTGACATATGTGTATCTCATATGCCTGATGTGACTGAAAAAATGAGAATCACAAAGGAAGTGAACATTTGACCTATTTCTGTATTGACATCTTTTGTAATTTCAATTTTTGAATAGAATGCTTGTTTTTAAAAATACTTATTTTTCCCTTGCCCTTAAAAATTAGGCCAAAAACTGCGAAGTCTTTACAAAAAGTTAAAGAAATCATATTTAAACTTCATGAAGAGTTTACTTCAACTCCTAAAAATGAACTATAATGCAAACTTTGTAATTGCATTGTTAAGCACAACAAATATTTTTTTGTTGAAAGTCATAGAAAGACTAAAAAACATTCAACTAAAAAGAATTCAAAATTTGCTACTTCTTCTGTCCAAACGTTTATTAGTGAGAATAACTTTGTAAAGAAAGAAACAGAATTTTTTGTCAACAAATATACCTTTGAATAAATTGAATCACTCTTCGATTAAAGATTTGTTCAAATATATGGGGTACAACTGTCCAAATGCAAATTCTTGTCGATATTACATTACAAGTCTTGCAGAAAATATAAAAGAAAAGGTAAAAAGTAGTTTTTTATTTCTAATTATAAATGAGTCCTAGTTTGGAAATCAGTATTATGTAAATTTTTTGGTTAGAGATCTAAGTTTACCAAAGAAAGCGTATTTAATTGATTCTGTTTGCTGTTCTACTTCAGTAAATAGTCAAAAAATTACTCAAATAGTTGATGACAAAATAAAGTACTTAGAAATAGAAAGAGAAATTTTGTGTTTCTCATAAGTGATGCAGCTTATGTTATATTAGCATGAAAAAAGCTGGAAAACGTTAAAAATTTTGTACCCCTGTTTGATTTATGTGAGATCAAAATTTGAAAGTGTAGATAAATTGATAGCTAGTATCAAAATGTTGATAGTTAAGAACAAACAGAGACAAAAGATTTTCAACGAAATAGGTTTTAAACCCATTGTAACTAGATGGGTATCCTGGTTAAAGTAAGCGTTTTGGTATGTCGAAAAGTTTGTTGAAGTCAAAATAATTGTGTTGGACTTCTCTGATGCTGGACTTATTAATAGAGTAAAAAAAGACCTTTTTGTTTCTTCTCTACCGGACGATTTGAAGGAAATTTTGAAGTACAAAGCTTTACTGGATTTGGTTGAAAAATGCAAAGATGAAGGTTATTGTGTTCAGAAAGCATATGAAGATTTATCACAACTGAACATACCAAATGATGTGTGATGTATACATTCAGAAAAGATTAGAAGATAACGACGTTGAAGAGAACAAAGTCTGATGTTAGCTGAGTTTCCTATACTGTTTACTTGAAAATGGACAAGCCACATCAATGAAAGTAGAAAGAAGTTTTTCTATGCTCAACGACATATTAAGTAAAAATCGCAACTTTAATGACGAGAATGTTTGTAAATACCTATACTTATGAATTATAATTATGATATTTTACATGA
Organism: Nectonema munidae; assembly: GCA_030549495.1. Classification (NCBI taxonomy): domain Eukaryota; kingdom Metazoa; phylum Nematomorpha; class Nectonematoida; family Nectonematidae; genus Nectonema; species Nectonema munidae. The sequence continues at coordinate 71,359 of JAUIRK010000751.1, forward strand.
TATCAGCTGATCTTCGTAAAATAAAGATTTTATTTTGTTAGATAAACGTTTTATAGTCTTTTTTTTGGACAATTTTTTTTGGTTTTTAAGTTAATAAATCAATATTTTAGATCATTTTAGGTGAATATATGTCAATATTTTTGGCGCTCTACTGATCAGTGAGACCATCTGTTAAAATGATGGAAGATATGAAAAGACAGCCATACAAATCCTCATCTGAGCTCCTCTATATGTAAGTAAACATTCATATAATTATTAATTACTTTTATTTGTTTTATTTGATAATAATCATATAATGAATTTTCCTAACTTTTTTGAGAAAATGACTTCCTTTGTCTGTGTAAAAGTAGCTAATAATAATGGGAAAAAGCATACAAAAAATGGAAAAATAGATACCGTTATACCTAAAGTTGATTCAAAGAAAACATGTACTTCAATTGAGAAAAATACAAACCAATGCAATAAATAACTTCTATTTTACATATTTAACCCTTTCACTGGTTTTTTAACCAAAGTTCCGAAATCTATAACCAAATCTAGAAGGGATTTACTGCCAAGTTACTCAACAGATTTTCAAAAGGCAAAAGGGTTATGTAGAGATGGCCAATCCGTACATATCCCTGAAATTTTTTTTTTTGATAAAAAAAAATTTGACTTCAAAACTTTAGGACGGTGTCTTTTTGGGGATAGAACAAATTTTTCAAAAACCCGTCGTCAGGTGGGATGAATGAACAATCCTTACATAACCCTTTGGGTTAGAAAAAAAACGTTTTTCACTTTTTGTGGTTAGTTTAAAAATTAGTGAAATCTTTTTTAGAATCAAAGATTGCTTCCCAATTAGATAACAAGAATTAAAACGTTTATAAAGCAATTTTACACTAAATTTAAAGTTTAACTACAATTTATATAAGAATATTTAATTTGAAGAAAATGGATGTTTTAACGAAGTTACATGAAAAAAAATTATAAAAGCGAAATACATCTAAAAGAGTAAGGGTTTTCGTAAGAGTAAGTGCACTTTCAGTGATTAAAGCCTTCGTGTATATATCGACACTTTTCAATTCAGAATACTTTCAAGTATTGCATGCTGTATTGTAGTGATTACAAAATGTTACTAAGTAAATAAATACCCAAATTTAATTTTCTTCCCCTGCCAATAATTTAGAGTTTCTATGCGTTCGTATATAAACACATTCCCAAAATATAAAATGATAGCTTAAATTTTAATGAAAGAATTTATTAAACAAATATGCTTCTTATTGATTAAACACGCTCATGAAGCAAGTACTGCTATTCTAGCTATCATATCTTTCAAGTCTCAATTGAGTCAAATAAATAATGCAAAGGGATATATAAGAGGAATAAATGTCTGTCATCGAAAAATACAACCTTTTATCCCTTACATAGGAAGCATCTTTTTATAATTGAAGCAACAAATAAACGTCTATCTTATCATAAAGATATTTATGTTATATAAATTTTCATCGTAGCGCTCATAATCTCTAATGAAAAATTACCTCGACTCTTTGAAACACTGCATCATTAGCAATAATGATAATAAATTTCAAAAAGTAATATAATTTATTGGCCACAAGATTTGAAACGGTGAATTTTCGCCGACACTTGGCTTTTTCAAACCACTATAATAATGAGTAGGGTAGAAGTTGAAAACTGGAAGGATTAGCGAAGACGAAGATCATGTGTTTACAATTGATATGGTGTGCTGTGTAACATATAAATCGTTCCAGAGAGTGTATATGTATAGGATAGAAAGAGGGTGAAGACTATCATGAGATGTGTAAACACATGGTCTTCTTCTATTTTGGCAGGATTACGAAGTCAAAGGGAAGATATCCAGCTCAGAATTGTAGTTCTACTTACAAAATTTGAATACTGACTCCGAATACTCAAAAACCAGAATGCAAATAAAGAATGCTTACAAATACTTAAAAAATTTTAAACTATTATTTTCATTATTTAACCCATTTACGACCAATGTTCCTATTTTGGAACATAAGTAATTTCATCTTCGTCTGCTTTTTTCAATGACTTTGAATATAAATCGTCTGCGTTTTTTTTAGATATCGTCTGCTTTGCTTGGTCTTAAATGGGTTAAAATAGTACTTTAAAAATCCGACTTTGTCTGCTAAATTTTTATCAGATAGCGAGTCCGTCTCCAACTCATATCCCTTAATCTCAAACCCCATCATCTATGAGTTTAAAGCCACCACTGATGTGACTAATAATTTATAAATAAGTATAACCAGTGGCGAATCCAAAAATTTCTTATAGTGGGTGGGCCGAAATCTATTTAAATTTTTTTGCAATTTTGCTAAAAGTCTTCAGAGAATACGACAGTTATATTATGTCTTTTAGAATTCGAGTTGTCATATCGTTGATATAAACGTATCAACTATCATAGGGGGCCTAGGCCCGTGAGCCCCCCCCCCCCCTTGGATCCACTACTGCGTATAACATAAACCATATTGCAGAATAGTGATAACTACTATATTTAAACTTTTGAAAACTATGATCTACATGTGTTCTCATAAAGAATTAATCGATACCATCCCATTACGAAAAACTAGTTTCAGTACTTCAAAAACTATATTTGGATAACTTTACTCAATAAGCTACTGGTAGATGGAACTTTTAAGCTACGAAAAAGATTCAATAATTATGATTTATAAAAAAGAAATTTTGAAATTTTAAGTGGTAGATTTTAAGTGCTTTTAAGTTTGGTATATTTTCAAGACCCATTAAATTTGTGTAAATGTAAACAAGCATAGTGAAGAAAATATTGGGCATGAAGTTTTAAATAGGTGAATCTTCGTGAACAATCGGTTTCTCCACTTATTTAAAACTTCGTGTCGAATAAATTGTTCACTCTAACCCTGTTTATTTACTCTATTAACGAATATTAGCGAAGGTCATTTTCGCCCCCCCCCCTCCTGAAGAGACATTGGGGGCGGTCGCCCCCTCTCGCCCCCGGATGTGCGCCCCTAGATCCAGTGCTAAGAAATTCTTCTTGTACATCCGTTTTCGGGACATCACTAAAGAATCTGAAATGAAATATAAATGGTAATGTTGCACTATCCGTGCATCGATAAACGTCTTTCCAATGCATTGAGAATTAATTGCATTGATAGTGCAACATTACCCACATACACATATATACATTATACACACACTTCGACAAATTATATAACAGATATTAAAAAAACTGACGAAAAATTACAGTGAAGAAAAGATGGAATTCATTTTAAAATGAAAATAGCGTATATACTACTATTTGTTAAGATTGTAGGAGAAAAGCACGAAGGTAATAAATCAATGGTTATTTGACAGCTTTTCTTCTCTCTCTATGACTTTCTAGAATGAAATTAAAATTGATTTATCATTTTTGTGGGGTTCTCTTCTTCGTACTTTTCTTCATTTATCTTTGTTAAAAATGGATAAGAAATTATACACTATCCCTCAACCAACATGTGACTTTACCCTTAGAATCAAGAGTTGACGTTTATATTTGAGAACCCCTGGTCTAACACAAGATGACTGGATGAATAACCTATGGTGCCATTGACAGGCTGCCATCTGCTGAATAAAAACTTCAGAGTAAAACAATTTATACGGAAGATATGAATCAAGGTATATTTCTATTTCGCCCATCAATATTATGAGCATTGAATAATGTTTACACTTTTTGCCTAACGGGAAAAAACAATTTACGATTATATACATTTCTGTATTTCGCATTCATTGTCAAAAGATGATAATGATGAAAATAATTGCTTTGATCACAAATGATTTTATATTAATTCTCATCATATGATGGGTGAATGTGTGCATTGTAATAATAAAATGCATACCCTCTTTCCAATACTAAACCGGCTGAAAATGTAGTAAGTGACAGTAATGAAAAATAATTTTATCGTGATTAGAACATGAATATCAACATTTAAAGTTTACCTCCATTCCAGCCACTCCTCTTCGAAAACGTAAATCAAATTCTACCAAAACTTTTCTTAATGGAGCGTTACAAACCCTTCCAAACAAAACATTAATTTACACATATCTTTGGATCTTTGGTTTATAATTTGAATTTATCGGTAGTAAAAACATTATCCTTAAATTATAAAATTATATATTTTTTTTCCAAAGTTGCCTGTCTCAAACAAACATATTATTTATAGGTTTTATCAAAATATTTAAAAATGCATGGAAAAAACATTTTAAAAATGGTTCTAGAAATCGTAATAAGGTAAAGGTACCATATGGTGTTTTCATCGAGAAGGCACAATTGCGCCGCTTGTATCGAACTATGAGGAAAGCAGGCTTGATGGGGGATCGAACCCAAGACCTTGAGTTATCGAATCCAGCATCTAACCAACCCTACTCACGCTATATAGGATAATAAAAGAATAAGTACAGCAGAGCAACGGCATCTGCAGATCATCAGCAAAAAAATTAACATCCTCAGCCGCGGATCATTTAAGTTTCAACATCCGCATCCGTAATTTTCAAACATTTTCCTTTTTCCTATTACCGCAAATTTTATCGGAATTTTTGAATTTATCCAAAATTTTTATGATAAGTATTTCTCTATGATAACACATATACATACATTGATATCTTCTTTCTAAAGTTTTAAGTATAAAACTTGTGTTTACTTAGAATAACAAGTACGATATCGGCTTCCCCATAAGCTAAGGAAATTAATTCTTAGGCTTAGCAAAATTAGGAAGTAATTTTTTCAATTTTTAAAACGTTTATAGAACTCCTTGATAGGTCATGAACAAATAATAAATAAGTGAATTAGTTGAAAAGTTAATAGATTTATCAAAGTATTCAAAATAAAAGCTATCAACCATATACTGAATAGAAGTTGCCGCTAACTGCTAAGCATATGGGGAAATGCAACGAACATCACAATATCAACGACACAAGGCTAAACAAATAGAAAAGAGACTATTTGTTAGCTTCCGAACATTGCTGGAATAACAACATAATTTAATAATTAAATGAAAGAATATATTGAAAATTGGACAGATACAGATTATGTATCTACTAAAAGGAACCTCGAGGGTATTTAATGACGTTTTTGAAAATATTGAATTTCAATGATTAATTTTAGTATCAATGAAAATTAAGAACTAGATAGCGATGGGGACCTTACTTTGTATCTGTAAGCGTTTACATAAATGATGCAAATTGTTTAAAAAATGCATCCAAATAGAGCTTAAGCCTCTTTGTGGAAGTGATCGCATGATTATACTCATTTCTAACTAAAATTTAAAACATTTTATTAAAGGCATGGAAAGTTCAATTTATAAATGTTACTTAAAATATATTACGTGATTGTATATATTTAGGACATCCTTAATATCAATCAATACTCAATAATCATAATGTCACTTTTTTTAGAAATTTAGGTTATTATATCTTTGGTTAGAAAGAGAATCGAATTTGTTAAAAATATCAACGGACAAATGATGAATGTTTAAACTTCATTTTTCTTATGTTCTTTCATATCTTGGTAAAATCTTTCGCTTGGCTTTCACTGACACCATCCAAGTTTTCAGAGAAGCAAGATAGCTGTGAATGAAGAAATTTCAATTTAAACACATTTTACATCTAATTGTTTTGAATTCGGCCAATAAATTTCATATAATTTTTTATAGTTTGAACACTTATAGTTATCCAAAAAAATCCTAGTTACATCTTTGAAATTTACCGAATATCTATATTTCAAATATCACAAAAGTTTTTAAAATTCATAGCCTTTTATTAATTTCCTGCTGTATCCTTCAGCAAAACTCCTTTTTTAATTTCAACATAGGGAAGGCAAAATATAAAATAAGTACTAAAATCCATTGGAATTTCAGACATGGCTTTCATAAACTCCTTCATAAGACGGAAATGTATGTATTCACATCAATCGAGTAGGAATAACAATATGTTTCCGTTTTTGCCATCTGTTCTTCTTCTTCCGATGAGTCTCTATTTCGGCTACCCAGTTCACACAAAAAAGGAAACTTTTGGTATCATGTGTGTTTTCCATGAGAAGCATTGAAATAATTTAATCATTACAAACCATCAAGTTATAAATATCATATTTAACTTTTTTTTTAAAACATTGATAACACTGAACAACAAATTTCAAAAAAAAAATTTTACTGGAGATGTGTAATTTGGGTACGCTGATTTCAAAAATCATAACCGTTTTGCTGTATCACGTTAGGATTTTCAGGAAAAGAAATATTCTCATTGCCTAGAAGTCAGGATTTCAATGAAATTTATATATGTCTTTAACATGTCTATTTCGTAAAATTGTTGTTAACTTGTGTTATATTTCTTTCTTTCAGATAAAGATGAGTAGGCGTTCCTGTACCAATCATCCTGACAACTTCTGTTGTGTCTGTGGTCGGTATACCAAAAAAGATCAACAGCGAAGTATATCTACAGCAGTGAAAATGAAGGCCGCCTACTTTCACTACTTCGGGTGTAAGGTGGGGGACCAAGAACAGAGCTGGACACCACACATCTGCTGCACAAGCTGTCACACAACCTTGACTCAGTGGTTGGTGGGCAAGCGCGCAAGCATGCTAATTCTTTTATTAGAATATAAAATTATTTTTAGATTTGTAAGTAAACTGGGTTTGGAATTACAAAATAACTCGTGATTTAAAAATAGTCTTAAACACACTGTTCTTTAAAAGATTTTTTGCATCATGGCTACAGGTGCAGCCAATTAAAGAAATTTTAGTCTACCTATTTGTAAATGAAAGATAGACTGACACTCTTGAGACCTTGTCTTGTTAATAATATTTTATTGATTTATAGTGAAATATTAAAAAATAATTTTATGTTTGTTTATTTCCTTTTAAAAATTTAAATTTTACATATTTAAACAGCGGAGTTTTTACTAACAAAATATGGAAATTAATATTAATTACAAAATATGGTTAATAAGTTTTACGGGTAAGTGTAAGTAAAAATTAAGGCGCGTTTTAGAAGGTAACCGCATAATTTTTTTGTGGATCCGGGCGAGCCCGGGTATCTTTTGGCGCGTAAAACATGGTTATGGGTTAAGAATATAAGGAATCATGCAAAAAGTTTAGGACCAAGATTAGGGGAGGTAAGGGACAGGTTTCTCTCGACACGCAAAATTAAGCTTGCTTAATTGTATTTATTATTTGTCTTTCTTGGTGATCCGGCTTACCCGACAATGTTGGGACTAATCAAAGCTGATAAAATGGCATGATGATTTAAACTAATTATTTTCAAGTTTTCTACAAGAAATGTTAAAATATGTATTATACCTTGAAAAATAAATATAAATGATAAAAAAAAGTACGAACTTAAAATTGTAAAATTATAGTTTAGAAATTTAACAAAAATTTCTGATCTAAAATAAGATAGTTATGCCAAAATAATCTTAATAATATTAATTTATATATCTTAATAAAGTCACACCAAAATAAAATGCAGTATACAAAATCTATTATTTAACCAGTTTGTGGGCTGGGCCTTAAATTTCTATCAGGATGACTTATAAAAGAATCCACTAAATACCAGGATTCCATAATGGGAATCAAATTATAAATGTAAGCTAAAAAAAATTTCGTGGTTAAAAAAATAGAAAATGTGTAAAAAAACTTGAAAAATATGAAGTATAAATAACATTAGGGGATTACAAGGAATATTTTCCAATAACACACTCGAGGATTATCGATGTATTAAATACAAACTTTTAGCGAGTATTGTATTATGAAATTTAAAAGCTGAAATGAAAGATATTTTAGTCCATATTTTAAGCAGAGATAATTGTATATTTTCATTTTCTCATTGACAATCGTATTATACAAAAAAAAATGAGCCACGAGATTCATACCACTAATATATTTCCTTTAAAATAGTTTTCCTTCTTTACACAATTAGTGCAGTCACACAAGAAAAGTGGAATAATTTTTTATTTTCAATTTTCCTGACATGTCTAATTTTGTTACTCACATTTTGTATATTGCCTCTAACATGACTATAAGTGGACGAAATGATTTCTTGTTTAATTTAAAAAAAACTGGACTATTCAGGGATATACGGTATGTATTTTCTAATCTAATGGAAGTGGGCAAAATTAAACAGTAGGGCGGCAAGCCTAGATCACGCTAAGCCACTGAGAATTAATTTTTTTGAAAACTTGGTTATATCAACCAATTAAGTCTAGTAATAATCTATCATTTCAAATCAAATTTATTTTCGTTTATATATTTAGAAGCTTTAAATAGTTAAATATATGTTACCTGCTATCGGGTAAGCACACTCTTTTACCAGTGCTAGGAGTTTTACTCTTTTCCATCGCCATTAAATAACTCACATCAGCAAGGACGGCTTCAAGATCAGCCATGAAAACCCTTCCTTGAGAAAGGAATAAAAATATAAAGGGCGGAAATCAATAGAAAAATAAATTTGGAGAAGGTAGTTCAAAATTCAAAATTAAAATTAGAAATATAATCAAGAACTTTTAATAAAAAACAATTTTTTTATTTTTAGTTAGTTTTAAAAATTTTATAAGAATTTGTATATAAAAGAATTTGTGTATTTGGAAAAAAATTAACCACTGAAAAAAATTTTAAAAGCCAAAAGTAAGATTCATCTTAATCTATAAAATTGAAATTAACACACTTTAATTAATAGGAAGCCCTATATATTCTATTGGAAATAAATATCACATATTTTAATTATAATTCTCTCTATCTAATAAATTATTTTTTATAGTATTATCCTAAAGAAACTTCAATATCCTACTGAATTGGCTTTCTCTTTGAAGCTACGATGCACTTTATATTTTTTCAAATATTTTATTCTACCTAATTAGGGTTATTTGACACCGATGGCCAACTTGTCACATTCTCAATCATCGAGTAACGAAAAATTTTGTTAATTGCCATGTAATTTTATCCTATTGTAATAACAATAACAATCAAATAGAAACCTTATATAAAATATATATTAATTAGATAACTTTAATTTCGCTAGTAAACATTTAAAAAATTATGATATTTAGCCTAAAAAATTCAGTTTTGTTTACTTGAGCACTATAATATCAAAATTACACTGATTTTATATTTTATATATCAAAGATTTTAAATATTTTGAAAATTTTTTTATAAAAAACTTGAAATTCTGAAAATTAAGTTTGGGCAATTTAATTTAACAAAAATTTGTGGTTGTGATTTTCTCGAAATTAAATTTCTCTAGAAAATTTCTTACTTTACTACATAATTACAATTCTATGTTTCAAATATTAATAAATATTTTTTGAAATGATAAAAATCCATTTAGTATAACGATAAATATGAACATCATAACGGAAGGTTATAACTTTTTTCTCATTTTTAATCCTCCCTTTACGTTTGTCTTTGTTGTTATATCTAATATTAGTAAATTGAAATGTTTGTAAAAAACCATTAGATTGATTTATAATAAAAGTAACATAAGCCACACAAACTCAATCTTTTATTCTAACATGATTTTAAAATTGGATGAAATTTATAAATTGAAAATATCTTTATTTTTATTTAAATTTTAATTGATGCGATACAAGATATTTTAATATGTGGTTTATAAATAAAAAAGATATGTTATCTTATGACTTAAGAGATCTTAATCATCTAATAAACACACCTTTTTTAGACTTAAAAGTAGTATAGAATTATGGATTGCCATATTGTCCATTTTTTAGCGAAAAATCTTAATTCTAGACATTTTATATAGCTCTTAGCCACAAATTTTTAAGTTTTGCCAATCTGTTAATTTTGCCTATTTTTGGATCTGTATTCAATAATCTATATTATAAAGAATGAAACAAGAATGATTTATATTTTTATGTAATCCAAAACAATTTACTTTTTGTATTTAAGTGTTTTTTAAAAGTATGTCATGCAAAGATATCATATAAATATATATCGTGTGTTTTCTGTACAGTGTGTATATGCATGTTGCAAACTTATGATTTCAAACTGATTTTAGTGTTAACCTATTTAATAGTTATAACAACAAAAGAAATCATAGATCAATCCTTATTCATGTATTGCTTCCTTTGATATCTACTTATAAACAGCTCAGTGCAATAAGATAAGTTGCATATTGCAAACTTATGATTTCAGACTGATTTTTGTGTTAACCTGTTTAATAGTTATTCAAAAGAAATCATAGCTCAATTCTTATTGATGTATTGCTCTAACAGTAATTTTTTATTAAATTTTGAAGGCATTCAAAGGCACAGTATTAAATACATTTTATAGAAATAGATGATAAAACACATGGGTATAATCATTTCCAGTAATATGAGTAAGACGAGAATCGTATAGTCAAATAATCTAAAGGATTTTTTGGAATAAATTTATTTTTTATTTCAATTGAAATTTTAGATGAAAGATATTTAGATAAAATTTCAAAACTATATTATAGTCTTAAACTTTATGTAATCTATAAAAAAGTTGAAAATAAATGTAATGACAATTGCAAGAAGGCTAAAATAAAATTGGCTGTAGCAGTAAGTTGTAATTTTTCTATTATTGCTATTGACCAGGTTGTTGAAATAATTAAAGAAGAAGATAAATTTAGTATTATTAGTGAAACAAAATTACACATAAGTAAATGCACTCAAATAGTAAAAAATGTTGTAAGTCAGACATTACAAAGTGATTTGAAAGTAAGTCTGATCGGTTTGTCCTTTTTATTGACGAAACAAATGACATTTCATTTAAAAAACATTTGTATTGTTGTAAGATTTTTTAATGAAAATATTAAAAATCCGAAATTAAAACTATTATATAATCTGTTCTTTATATTTTGCCGCAACTGAACAATCTCTCTTTGATGTTTTGTGTTCAAAACTGCAAGAATTTAAACAATATCTTAAAAATTGCATTGGACTTGCAAGCGACAGTGCGGCATCCATGATTTGCAAAAATAATTCAGTGTGGACAAGAATTCAAAATATTTCTCCCAATTGTGTACAAATGAATTAACAATAGCCTTATGTGTTCATCATTATTTTGATTCTTAATAAAATACCTAACTTCTTTTCAAATAGTGATCTTCGAAGGGAAATATATAAAACTATCTTTGACTCTCTTAATTTTGAAAATACTTATTAAACTTCAATGCCTTTTCAGAGAATTTCAAAAACAAGATAGCTTGTTAGAGGTAAATATTATTTATTATTTTAAGTAATTGGAACGAACTTTAGAGTTATTTTGTTTCAACAGAAAATATGTTTCAAAGTAATTCAAAATATAAAGCAAGATTAAAAATTAATTACAAGTATTTTCATTTTGCTAATCCTGTTGTGAATCAGTTCAATCTTTTTTTAGTTGATCCTTATAAGGAGTCTAAATAACTAGAATCACTGCATAAAACTTTAAAAATCGAATATATAACTTCAATGGAATCGAAAACCTTTGAAGATATTGACTATGGAGCGAAATTTCAACTTGAATTTAATCTTTATTTAAATGAATACCTAAATTGAAACAAAAAAAAGTTTCAATAATAGAAGAAAGATGTCGTTTATTTATTTTTGAACTTATTAAATAAATTGAATTCAGAATATCTAAAACAGCACACATTTAAAAACCACTCATTACTCAGTCGAACTTATGTTTATGTCAAGTTGATAAAGAAAAGTTTTTGAATTTATCAATGATGTTTGTAGCTGTGAAAAAATTAGTGTCATTGAACAGCAATATAGAAAAATAAGTTTAACTGATTGGCAAAAAGAAGATATATTTGAACTTGGAATTCCAAAAAATACACTGAAATTTTGGATATGATTTTAACACTATTAGTGCTTTGTACATGGCTTAATTATATCCCTTAAAATTTCGTGACTTTTCCTAAAATCGTTACCTACATCTTTTGATACAATTTTTATGATAGTTAAATGAGCCACTTATGTCAAAACTGTCAATTAAAATTAAAAATTAAAATTTTTCAACAAAATTTTGACATTATCTGTAGTTAACCTTTCATATAACTTAGGGTCTATATTATATACGACTTTAAAATTTATAATTATATACAGTTTTGAACGCATAACACTTTATAAATATTTTTTTTCAATAATCATAACTAATTTTTAGAAAATGTCAATCAAAATTTTGATTGATTAGAAATATATCTAATAAAATATTCATTCAAATTTTACATAAAATATATGTTTTTATACTAAATCAGCCATACTGGTTTCATTTCTTGACTCATTTTTTACATTTAGCATTTGAAAATGCCTATAAGTGTTAATCAAATTTGCGGTTTACTTCTAAAAATTGTCTTCAAAAATATTCTCTCTAATTTTAAATGAAATATAGTTTTTTACTAAATCAACCATGCAAGTTTCATTTCTGGTCTCGGTTTTTGCTTTTAAGGTTTGAAATTATCTGCAAGCGTCAATAAAATATGTGGTTTAAATCTAAAAACTGATTTCAAAAATATCTAAATTTTATATGAAATTATATTTTTATACCAAATCAACCATGCTAGTTTCATCTATGCCCTCAATGTGTGCATTTATGATTTAAAATACCAATAAGTATCAATCAAATTTGCGCTTTAGTTCTAAAATTTGTCTCCAAAAATATTCATTCAAATTTTACACGAAATATATCTTTTTATACCAAATTGATCATGCTGGTTTCATTTATCAACTCAGTTTTCGCATTTAGAGGTTTTAAAATATCTGTCAGTGACAAACAAATGTGTAATTTACGTCTAAAAACGATATCCAAAATTATTCTCTCTTATTTTAAATGAAATATAGTTTTATATCAAATCAACCATGCTAGTTTTATTTCTGGAATCAGTTTATGCATTTAAAGGTTTTAAAATGTCTAAAAGTGTCAATCAAATTCGATTTACGTCTAATGTCTACCGAAATATTTTTGAAATTTAAATAAAATATCTATTTTTATAACAAATTGAAGATGCTTGTTTCATTTTTAGACTCAGTTTTGGCATTTATCATTTTAAAATATCTGTAAGCTTCAATCAGGTTTGCGGTTTACTTCTAACTGCTGTCTTCAAAAAAACAAAATATCTCTTTCAAATAAAATATTTGTTTAAGTGGCAATTGAATTAGTAATGTATGTCTGAAAATCAGTTATGTAAAATTTTTTCAAAAAATCGTTGTATATTAATTATATAGTTAAAATATGTTTTTTTTTGTATATTTCGGCTTATAATACTTATAATACTAGAATTTTAATTATTTTCTAATAAAATAAATGTTTGGTCACTGTTTGGTCTTTTTTCAAATGAAAGTTCCACATGAAAATTTTTTTAGCATCTGGTAACCCTGATAGGATTATAAAACTCATTAATGAAGAACTAATGTTCAGGAATCTAACAAGTAATAGCTATATAACATAACATAACATAAGTTATTAAGCGAAAATAAAAGCTAAGTATATTTCAGTACAGAATAGAGGGTGAAGTGTGTAAAGACTTGGAAAAATATTAAATTAATCTTTGAAATAGCTTTTAAAAAATGAGCTTCAAAACGCAAAATTTTGTCGATAGTGGCTCCAAGATCGCTAATAAAGTCTCTTTTTATATCATAGCCAGCTATGTAATAGGTGACATTATTCTTTGAGCCAATTTGAAAGTGACTACATTTAGAGAAGTTAAGATCCATACCCCCAGTGTTGCACCTTTCGTACAGAGCAAAGAGAACAGTTTGTAAAGTCTTTTGAGATGTGTTTGTTAAAGCGCAGTAAATTTTAAGATAGTCTGCAAATAGTTTCTAATAAGAATAAATTTTGGAGGGCAAGTTGTTTATGTAGAAATTGAATAACAAAGGTCCACGCAAACTACCCTGGATACAGAGCCCACGCTAACCAAAATGGGGGGGGGGGGGGGGGGGGGAGGGCTCAAAGGGGCTGAAACTATACATAATGAAAATACACACTATAAAATTTCCCTTTCTAGAAGCAAATTCGATCAACATCGGAAACAAGAGCTAAAGAAGGCCATAAATATAATGAACTATTCACAGGTCTACAAAAAAAAATTTTTCTGGCAAAAAAGTCTGCTTAATTGTCGGCTTAGACTGCTAGAAAAACGAATGCTAGTACCTGGTACAAGTGTCTAGTTTTATCGTAACAGGGTAAAAGAACTACGTATCTACTTTCATTCAGAAGACCAGCTTGTTTATAGTATCGATGTAAAAGGGCTACAACTCTCTATGGGACTACCGGCATATGATTCAAAAGATTGGAGGCTTTTTATCGATAGTTCATGGTTGGTTGATATGTGTTGATCCCAAAATGATTAACTTTCTTCTTGGCCAGCAATGAGGATACACAAAATATCCTTGTTTTCTATGCTACTGAGACAGTAGAGCTACTGAAGAACATTGGAAGAAAAAAGATTGGCCACAGCGTTTAACACCAGGAGATAAAAATGTGATCAATAAACCTTTACTTGACAGAAATAGAATAGTGTTTCCTCCTCTACACATAAAACTTGGAGTGATGAAACAGTTTGTAAAAGCTCTTGATCACAATGGGCAATGCTTTAGTTATATATGTTCAGCATTTCCTGGACTTAGTGAAAAAAAATTAGGAATATTTGATGGACCTCAAATTAGAACGTTAATGAAAGATCATCATTTCTATGCAACAATGTCTAAAGAAGAGACAAGAGCTTGGACTGCGATTTGTAACACCGTGCACAATTTTCTGGGAAACAAGAAAGCTGAAAACTATAAAGAAATTGTTGAAGAGCTACTTGTCAGCTTTAGGGTCTTGGATGTAGAATGAGCATCAAGATTCATTACTTGCATAGCCTTTGGACAAGTTTTCAGAAAATCTTGGAGATGTTAGTGAAGAACAAGGGGAACGTTTTCATAAAGATATTAAAACGATAGAAGAACGTTATCAGGGCCGATGGGACTCAAGCATGATGGCAGATTATTGTTGGAGTTTAAGGGGAGACAACTTAGAAGTGAGATCAGCTAAGAAAAAGCGCTTTAAATAATGGTCATTTTGCATGGTTTGTTAATTTTTTGTCATGATAATCTTTTCACTTGTAAATAAATTTACATTGGACTTTATTTAAATAAATTAAATACAATAATTTTCTATATATATATATATATAACATAAGCAAATTTTTTGAAAATCTAAAAAGCTGATGTGATGGCAAAAAACTGAACTCATATTTGAATTCTACGACTAAAACTTGGTTAGAATCAGCTGAAAAATCTTTCGCCAGAAAAATCGTGTTGACCTATGATAAAACAAAAGTGAAAGAAGAAAATCATTTTATTAACAATATATCATTTTTAGAGTAATAAAGCTATTTACATGTCAATCATTCAGCCTTCTTATCTTTTCATTGAAATAGTTCAAAAACTCGAAAACTCTTTTAAGGTTCGAAAAACTTCTCTCACAGGATTCAGTACTGATTCCTATTATTAGAGCAGCTTGATACTCAAAAAATACTCCAGACAATTTTATAATATATTTATTGAAACGACCAATGTACAAGAAAAGACTTTTTCACAAGCGCACTTTATCGAATGTAATTCATTAAAACTTGTTTAAGCTTGAAAAATTGAGTGGAGAGGCTTGGAAAATTGAGTGGGGGTGTGGGGTTGAGGGGGCTCATGTCAAAAATAGGGGGGGGGGGCTTAAGCCCCCAAAATAAATAGGGTGCGCGGGCCCTGGTTGGATAACAACACTTATTACATCGGTTAAACTTGATAGCTGAACATTGATAGAAACTCGTTATATTCTATTCTTTAAAAAAGATTCAATCAATTTTAAAACTTTGGTATTTATGTCATACGCTTCTAGTTTTTTGCGTAAATAGTTGTGGAGTACTTTATCAAAAGATTTACTAAAATCAAAGTAAACAACACCAACAGTTAAACTCTTTTCTAATAAGGCGGCATTATCGTTATGAAATTCTAACAATAGGGTTATTATGGATTTTTTTTACAAGCCATGCTGTTCACTTGTGATGAGATTGTTATGTTATACGTACGAAAGAATATTATCTGAAATTATAGATTCAAGGACTTTAGATAACACTGGGGTCAAAGTTATTGGTCTATAGTTAGAAATAAGTTTAGGATCTGAATTTTTAGAACTGGTATCACTATTGCTTTTTTCCATGTCATGGTTAGGATTTTCTCACTGTTAGAAATCTTAAACAGCTTTGTTATAGGCCGAGTTAAAATATCCCTTAATTTCTTCAATATGTATGGATGTAAGTTATCAATACCTCGAGACATGTTTACATCTAGGGAGCTGAGTTTGTCATACACAATTTCTTCGAATTACTAAATCATTCATTGGAAAAGAACTATTGTGCTCAGGATTGCCATTTGGTGGGTCACTTGTGGTGCTTGAAAAGACGGTTGAAAAATCCCCTTTCAAACCACTCTACACTACACTCAGAAATCACAAGTTGTAATTCTTCACAACCAAATAATGTATTGCCATCAAAATATGCGTGACTACAATTGCTTGAATGTCAGCTCATTTTTCATCATCACCATATTGTACTGTTAATACTCAATCTCCAAGACACAATTACATTTATAACACCTTTAAGCCTCAATGTACTCACAAGGACACACTCACACACGCAGCATATACACATACCTGCATAATGCACAGAAGATATACTAAAGCGAGGCGTCACTTCTTTAGTTCTTCACCGTCATCAACAAACGCTATCAATGAGCCAGAGAAAAAGCGAAGATTGAAGACCTCTGCCAATTCACCGTTATCATCGACAAAAGGCTATCAATGAGCCAAGAAGACTGAAGATCTCCACCAACTTTCGTTAATATAATAAAATTATATCATCAATTACACTTCAAGTCTCTTTGCTTGTAACACGACTAGATTAAAATCTGCCTACAGGAAAGAAATCACTGCTAGAAGATGAAATATTTTCATTCTTACATTCAGAAGTAAAGGAGAACACATGCCCTCCAATGTTTCATAGCAGGTTTAAGCAAACCCTGCCCTAACAGAGTGAGGAGCCACTAAGCTACTTGAACTAAAGTGATCCAACTTTCAAAAGCATGATAAACTCGTCTGTAATCATTTAGGAATATTATTTTACTAACCACAATCAAACACTAGAACGACCGAGCAGTCACTTTGACTGTTTTTTCAGCCTTATTATTTTTAAGTTTATAAATAACGAGTATATAAATGAATGAATTTTTCTATTTGTTTTTCTTGGAATTTTTTACAAAATATAAAGTTTTTTTTAATGTTTTCAAAAAAAAACCCATAAACGTCCAACAGTCCATTTGACTAATCTCTTCTGGTGTACACCAGCAAGAAACGGGCTAGTGTATGGATAAATGGAAAGGCGTCGGTGTAAAAAGCAGAAAGTCGTTTGGTCAGACGAAGCTAGCGTTTTCATTAGTGATAACAAATGCTGTGATATAACGTTTATTTTTCATGAAAATCAATCAAACCTGTCAAAAGATCAATTTTTATTAAAATATTTATATAAAGAGTATCAATTTCAAGTATGCTGAATTTAGTGATAACGTTTATTTTTTTATCAACATCAATCAAACCGGTCAAAAAATGTTTTGAATATGACAGCTCATGTGAAAATTAAAATTTTTATTGAATTCTTATAAAAAGTTTTTTACAAATATATACCCATTTTCAAGTATGGTGAATTTAGTGATGATGTTATTTTCATGAAAATCAATCAAACGTATCAAAAAAATCAATCAAACATCTCAATCAATGTCAAATATAAACTTCAAAATAAATTCTACTTGTAGTATTTCTTTGTTAATTATTTTCTTAAGCCAACTTTTGGTTTACGCTTTTTATCAGTAGCATGTGTTTTATTATGAGGTGATATGAACGGGTATTTAGTCTAAATATTTGTTAAACCATTCCAGTCCAAATGTTGTTTTCCTCATAAAATCATTCGGGATGTTATTGTTAAATTACAAAATGACCTTATCATATAAAAGACACTCTTATTCACGCCAAAGTAAAAAGATGGTTAAATTCGATTCAAATTATAAAATTATATTTATAGTGACTAAATCTTTACATATTGACATCTATGACAGTTTTGATAACTCTGACCGATTGAAAATTATGAATTTTATATCCTTCTTAGTGAAATTCTAATCTGCTATTTCTTATTAAACATGTTTGAATAAAGTATCATTGCCTATATAGAAAAAAAGTTATTTTTGTACTACATAACCAATATATAACAATGTTCTGAAAAGATTGGCAGAAATGATTTTTTGGAAATAAACTGTTTTTCTGGCATACATCACTAATTCAATTTACCCTTCCAGAAATTTTGTAGCCGTTTTGGCCAAAATGGAGTACAGAAATAAAATAAGCATAGTCGATTTAGTATAAAAATTATTTAAAGGAAATTTATAGAGACAGACTATACAATATTCTAATCATAACAATAGTTTTGCAAAATTTTACAAATTAGACCCATCTTTAAATTGTTTTAGTACTTCTCAACTATTATGCAAATTGAGGAAAAAATTACAATCAAAATATTGATTGGCGATTTTCAATCAAGTAACGATTTTTATCAATAAAATCGTTATGCGCTTATAACTGTATAGGAAAATTTTACAAGAGTGTATTTAAAATAGACAGTAAATTATAAATTATTGAGGAATAAATTAAAAATTTTATAGATAAATAGAATTATCGTTTTTATAATTGCCATTGCAATGATTGTTTATTATTATAAATCAGTACAAAGCTGAATTTATGAGAACATTTTCATTTAATTACAAACTCATCTATAATAATGATTCTAATCAAGCACATTTTTCGGAAATGGGAAATTTGATTGATTGCTCATATTCTTGTAGTTCAATAGCAAAAACTGAGTCCAGAAATGAAATCAGCATAATCGATTTAGCCTTTTTTTAAATATGCACGAATATTTTCGAGATAATTTTTAGGCATACATAACTAATTCAATTTGCACTTTCAGACATTTTCAAACAAATGAAGTCAGCATTTTCGATTTGGTATAAAAATTGATATTTTATTTAAAATTCAGAAAATATTTTTGGAGACAGTTTTTAGACTTATACCGCTAATTTGATTAATACTTTAAGATATTTTCAACACTAAATGCCAAAACTGAGTCTATAAATGAAACCAACATGGTTGATTAGGTATAAAAGAGATATTTTATTTAAAATTTGTACAAAAAAATTTAGAAATAGTTTTCAGACATCAACTGCAAATTTGGTTGAAGCTTTCAGACATTTTTAAATCCTAAATGCCAAAACTGAGTCCAAAATTAAAACCAACATCGCCGATTTGGTATAAAACATAATTCATGTAAAATTTGAACGAGTATTTTTGGCGATAGTTTTTAGTCGTAACCGTAAATTGGATTCAAACTTTAAGATATTTCCAAACTTAAATGAAAAATCTGAATCCAAAAATGAAACGAGCATGATTGAGTTATTTTAAATACATATATTTCATGCAAAATTTGAATGAATATTTTTGGAGACAGTTATGAGGCGAAACCGCGAATTTGATTGACACTTTCAGATATTTTAAAACCATAAATGTAAAAAATGAAATCAACCTGCCAATTTTGTATATAAACATATTATGTTTTGTGTAAAATTTTATTGAATATTTTATTAGATATCTTTATAATCAATCAAAATTTTGATAGACATTTTCTAAAAAGTAGGCATGTTTATTGATAAATTAAATATCTATATATCTCATTATAAATTTTCAAGATAGTATGCAATATATAAACTAAGTAATAAGGTTAACTACAGATAATATCAAAAATTTGTTGAAAAATATTAACTTTTGATTTTGATTGACAGTTTTTGACATGAGAGGGCGATTCAACTACGATGAAAAAAAATCAAAAGATGCAGCTAGCGATTTTATGAAAAGTCTAGAAATTTGAAGGGATATGGTTAGGCCAAATTTGAACAACAACTTTTTAAAGTTGAGTAGTGTGTTTTACGCTCCTCCAGCAATAATAGGGTTAAGCAAGATATTTGTAATTTATGCAATCATTTTTTCAAACTCCACAATTAAGAACTTGAAAGGCTACCGTTTCTTGAACTGTTGAGTTAAACCATCGCTGTTTTTCATTAATCGTGAGTCTTTGATAAGAAGACATACATTATTAAAGGGGAGAAAATTGGCCAAGACATAGTGATAGCAACCAAGCTCTTGTAAACTAGTATGTTTTTAGCCGAGATAAAAATAGGGATACACGAGATTAAAATTGATAAGAGGAATTCTCCAACTGTAGATTGTAACCAAAAAAAGGAAGGTTTGAAAAAATTGAACTATAAAATTTTTATTTTAAAAACATAAATTTTACAAAAATAAATGACTCAAAATGATAGTTTCTCTTTGTGTTCATTCGTTATCTTTTTTCATATCATAATAAATTCATTTGTTGAAGAAAAAGTCATCTAAAAAATGATTTATTATACTTCATTTTGTTTTTAATATCATACTTTCCTGTATTACGAAGAGATATAATTATTAAAGATAATGGCCGAATTACTTAATAACCAAGCCAGATAAAGGGGCTGGGATGGAAGAAAGCGAAAGATAGCAGAAGATAACAAAAGATATAGAAATTTTTAGTTAAAAAACATTTAAAAATCTTTAAACACTATATTGAAATATTATAAAAAAAACTATTAAAAACAAACAGGAAGAAGAGATACTTTAAGACAGTGGTTCTTGTTCTTTTTATGTTCAGACCCCTTATGTGAAAAAAATTCACCCAGCACCACGAGTACAAAATAAAAAAAACATTTATAAAATACACAACATGTATTAAAATAATGAACAATTATTTGAAGTTTAAAATTAGTAAAATGTTTGTTCCTGATTAGTTTCAATTATTTTTGCGATTCGAGGTTCTTTTTAGCGAAGTGCAACCACGCATGTCATGTTGCGTATCTACACGATTTCTCGACTTGTTTAGAGTGGAAAGTTATTGCTCTGTAGCTATCATAAGCTGCTGTGTGTTTCTCACTTTTATTGCTTTCTAGCTATTGACAATGGATGACCTATAGGGGTTGCCGGACATTAGGGGCAAAAAGACATTAGGGGCATTTTGCTCATCATAACGCTTTGCAGCAAAATAAACACATCATTCATCAAGCAAGTCAGAATGTGATATAAAAACACAAGATAAGGATATTTAAAACACATGTAACTATAGTGTATACATTAGAGGTATATAGTAAATACTCATCATGCACGATTGCAGCAACTTATTTCTCAACATGTGGACACTATAAGTTTATTAATGCGAGTGATATCATTAAGGCCTCACTTATTACTTAGTTATTTTTAGTTCAACAACAAAGTTTCTTTGCGTGCAATTTTTTAATAACTTTTTAGCTTGTTATAATGCTGTTTATTGATGGTTTTTATTATTATGGAAAAGGAAGTTGTAAGTAATTTATATTTTTAGCAATTTAAATAATAATTCAACTTTTAGCTAGTGAAACTAAAAGGTTTATATGCACTCTGCATAATAGTAAAAAGTGTAAAGGTCAGTAATTTTTTTTATTTATATTTTTAATTTCATATTTGATTGTGTTTTTAGGGTTAATAATAATTTATAAAAAAGGCTTTACTGGTAACTATGACGAAATTAAACGTAAAGTACCACACAATCACAGCAATTCTTTTTCAGTTAAAAAAATGACGATGAGTATGATTAAAAAAAGATGCTTCAGAAAAATCTTTCTCTCCAACATCTAAAATTTATAGGTTTTATTAGTTATAGCTGACTTGCTTGATGAATGATGTGTTTATTTTGCTGCAAAGTGTTATGATGAGAAAAATGCCCCTAATGTCTTTTTGCCCCTAATGTCCGCATACCACCTATAGGATCAATGGCGATACTAATCGGATTAGACAACGTGGTGTATAATCAAAATATTATATATAGTAGTAATTAAATATGGATATAATATATATAGATTATAGAGTGATGAAAAGATACAATGTCTCCTAAATAACCACAGATCAAAAAGCAAAATCAAAGGGTGGGGGTCTTTTTAACAAAAAATTTATTAAAATCTCTCGCATGGCCTATAACTTTCCTCGCACCTCTTAGGGAACGTACACCTCAGGTCAAAAATCCCTGCTATAAGATATTAATATTTTTAGTAAAAAACATCAAAAATTTTTTAACAAAAAAGATTAAAAACTTTTAAAAAATCTCTAGAATTTAGCGTATAAAAAGAGTTTTACACACTACTGTAAAAAATAAAAATTTTTGGACTTTTCGTAAGTTAGGCTAAATTAAATGTCCATTATTTTCCCATGTTTTATACACCAATTTGAAGAGAAGTTTATACTGAATAAGAATATTCAAACAAAAATTTGAGAAATATTTTATTTGCAAAAAATAACTATCAAGAATGAAATGAGCGTATTCAAATCTACCAGAAAATATTTTTCAAAAATTTTCACTTTGAGCGTTTTTGACACCTAGATTCAGCCATGGTCATACACGTGTTTTCAATAACGATGAAAATATCTACTTTTTATAAATTTTTAGATTTCTTTCATCATTCTGAATAACAAGTTTACTTTATTTTACCGTAAATATTTTGCTTTAAATTTTTTTTGTATATATGTCTTTGAAAGCATTTATAATATTTACAAAAATTCATAAAGGATATCAAAAAAGTGTTCCTATAAAAGGCGTCTTTTTCTTGATATCTTGGGGAAACAGCTAGCAAAGCCTCATATAGAAAAGAGCATGTGTTCATTGTGCGAAAAATCTGACAATAATTTTGATTCAGTATGTTTGAAATGTAAAATTTTTGTATACAAGACCCATTATGACAAGATTTGTAAAATATTGTAAAATATGCTCGAAAGATTTTGCTTGAACTTTTTTATGTTTGTATATGCTCATAATATTCAATAAAATTTAGCGGTTTTAAATTGTTTTTTCTGTTAAGCATATTAGACCTAAAATGGAAAAAGAGGGGGCGTGAGTAAGGTTGATTAGATACTGGGTTTCGATAACTCAAGGTCTTGGGTTCCATCCCGCATCAAGCCTACTTTCCTCATAGTGTGATACAAGCGGCTCAATTGTGCCTTCTCAATCAAAACATCCGACTGTACATTTATCTTTTTTTATATTGTTTTAAAATAAGTAAAGGTTTTTTAGATTTTATATAGTAAATTGTTATCATATACTTTATTGTATATTGTTTCCTTTAATTTATTTTTAATGATAATGTACATTGCTAATAAATCTCTTTCTATCTATCTTTCTTTATAATATTATTTTAAATACTAAAAGATTTATCCTGAACTTGAAGCGGAGATTTATAACAAGTTCACTGAATGATATATCGTTACAATTTATATTTTACGATAAATACCATTTTAAAAATTTGCCCAGATCGGGAATTTCGTAAAACCTATAAGTCAATAAATAGACCTATACGATCATTATTGATAAAATCATTTTAAAAAATCAACTTAAAGAAGGAGAAGGAGGGGGGGGGGGATTTCTAAGAATATAATTATAGATAAATATACCATTATATTTTATACCATTATCGATAAATCCCCTTTAAAAAGTAACCAATGATCTATACCCCTCCTCAGTACCCGCACTAAAAAAATTATTAGAGAGAGGGAGGATAAAAATTTACATTAGAGAAGAAACACATATTACACACATATAGACATATAACTTATATGAGAAAGTTTTGTTTCCAATATATGGCATAAATGTTCTCAAAGTTGTTTTCACAGCTATATGTTTTTATAATTTTTTCTTAAAAGACACTTGGGGCAAGTTAAAAATTTTCAGAGGGGGGGGGGGGAGCAAAAAATAAAACTGGGGGGGGGGGCACTTGCGTCAAAAATATATAGGTAGCGCGGGCTCTGCCTCTCCTACTATTCCATACGAATGATCTTTGAGGAAAGGTATGATGTTTGATCTTTGAGGGTATCTAGAATCCTCTCTGTCTGGAGCAAGCAAGAGACGATTGGGGGAACCCACTTAATCCCAGTACCAATGATCTTTGAGGGTACCAATATCTGTTTAACAGAAGCGAGAGACGAATCAAAGAAATTAGAGTTAATCTAACTATGCGAGTACTCTTATATTTTTGGTCATTATACTAGAGATGTATCGTATATCGGCATCCTCATTCGCCGATATAATTTAAGCTTCAACATCCGCATCTGCAATTTTCAAACATTTTCATTTTTTCCATATACCTCAAAGTTTTTTTCAGAATTTTTGAATTTTTACTTTTGCGTTTGCTTAGAATAGCACTTATGAAATCCACATCCTCTAGAAAAATTAATTCCGACATCCGCATACGCATCCGCTAGAATATCAGTTTTGACATGCCATCCGCGGATACAAAAAATTTCACATCCGATACATCTCTATCTTTTAAATTTGTATGATTTATCTCTCTTTTATTTTATTTTATTTTCATCTCTATTATATTTTTACTAATATAATGTATTTTGTCTTCTATGCAATGCTTTTTTATAGTAATATTGTTAAGGTGTATTTATGCAAAGGTTTTAACAAAATAAAATTTTCTATTTAAACTAAAAGACTGTTCAAATATTAGATTTTATCATATGGGTATCGCAAACTTTCTGAAGTTCAATAAAATTATGGTAGTGTAAAAAAGTTAGGAAAACACTGTTCTTATTTGGGTTTTGTTTACTAAGAAATGAAAGGCGAATTTAGAAATAGAGTTGTTTCCTACTCTGTAAATATTCTACTATTCAGAAACATTAATGCGTTTGGGTTCTATCATTAGGCAGTGATTTCCTTCTTTCCTATCTTCACTTACTTGTGTGAAAGTAAGGAATGTTACAACAGGAACCAGTTTTGAAAATTGCTTTGATAAAAGATCTAATATAAAGTTTCATTTATGTGAAATCGTCGGTGCGCCCCTCTCTTCATTCAGCTGATGAAGTGAATTGTATAACGTAAAAGAAAGTTTTGAAAGATGTTTGACAAACGTAAAAAGTCATCATTCCATTTGTTGTCAAAATGAAAATGTTTCCTTATCAGGAATTAAAAATTTTCAGAGAACAGAACCGGATAAAATGATATATATTACTTAAAATTAATTTTATGCGAACAAAAATGCAGACTTTAAAACAAGCCAAAGTATTGTACTCAGCTTAAGATTAAATCATCCCGTGGCTTTGATTTGCTTAGAATATTTTGTACATGGATGAATCACCCACCTTACTATAGAATTTAATGTGTCTGATATAAAAATATTTCAGTGGTCCCCAAAATCGCGATTAATTCCCGCAAAATAAATTTAGGAATTTTTAAAGTGTAGCACTTTTGGGGAATTTATACGAGAAGTTTCAGCATTTGGTAAAAAGGCGTTTCGTACGTAGACGATAAAAGCCACATCATTCACCATGTTCATTTGACTGAATAAGTATATCCCCTGGAATACCAAAGCTAGTATGTTTTAATCAAAAAGTAGCATTCTGACTTAATTATATTCGGCCAAGAAATGTACAAGGATTCGTTCCATATACTATCAATGCGTGAATACACAAAGGCATGGAAACTTCACATTATTGGCGGTGGTAGAAATGAAATTTATTATGCTTCAACATGCTTAATAACAGTTATTTGTTATTTTAGTTTTTAAGAGTCAAGAGCATTGGGGTTCGAATCCCAGACCTTCAATTCTTAAGCTGAGTGGTACAACCTAACAAACATTGAGGCTTTAGGGGTGGGCACAAAAAATGATGAATTCTTTAACATTGGATATTAAGTAAAATAGATATTAACTTGATAGAAAATTTTGGGTTGGGCGGAAGAAGAGGGGGAGGGGGGTTATTTGGCTTAAAAATAAATTAATTTGGGTAATGGACTGGAAAATTTTGTGAACCATTGTGACTTTAAGCGTTTTCTATTTTCGACACTATATTGACGATAGCGATCCCAATGCTGTTTAGGCCGAGGTGGGAAATGAAGTTGAGCTCTCATTCTCCTATAAAATACCTCATAGGGCACATGCGTCTCTTACAGCCTCTGTACAGCAAGTCTCCAGATCTGCCTTCACGTGGCGGGGTTGCTTAAAACTAAAAGATCTGGAGGCGAAAGCGAATTACAGGCGCTTAAACCTACAGCTCCGGGTAGAACAAGCTCTATAGCTTTGGACAGCAGTTGCTCTAGGAGAAAATAACTCTGATTTCAAATTACCACTGCCTTGTGGCTGTAGTACTATTAATTGCAAAGGCTAAAGGTTTCCAATCCTGAAAACAAAATGGTTGGCGTCAGGAAGGGCATCCGGCCAGAAAACTCTGCTCTATTTAACAAATGTCAAAGAGCGGGGTACAGAAGCAGCTTGGACTGACCGAAGAGGATGCGCAGGACAGGAAAAATGGAGAGAGCGCATCTCAGCCACCGACCCCCAACTTGCGGACAAGGTGTGGTAAAGAAGAAGAAGATTGACGATAGCCAAAAATATTAAGGATAAAATAGAAAAAAGTAAAATTTCTTACAAGCTTTATCAAATACTAAAAAATGGCAGTAAATAAAATAAAAAAAGTTAAGGGAAAGAAAACTTTTTACTATAGAGTAAACCATTTTTGATATATTTATCTAAATATTTTTTGAAAACATCACAGTTCTTGATTTTGTAAAAGTTACACTTACATGCACCGTTTATAAAGCTATTTGTTGTCTTTGCAGTATATTCGAAATCTAAAGTTAAAAAAATATTATTTATGTATCATGCCTTATAACCCTATCTTTGGAGCCACATCATAGAATAGATAAAAAAATTTTACATTTAAAGTTTACTGAAACCTTGTTAAAGAACATAATCAAAAGCTCTTCAGTTGAAAGTATGCAAAGTGAAGGAACTTGGATTTTTTTAATGAAATATGTATATAGATTAAAAAATGCGTGTGTTTGCAATTCCCAAATTAAGTTCCAATTTAATCTGCTTCTTAGAAAAAAAATCTCCTGATAGACGAGATCGCGTGATACACGAGTATCAAATATATTAATAATACCATATTTTCTACAAAGTGCTTTGTTTATTCGTTGACATCGCATTGAAAATTTTTGTGAAGAGCATATATAATTCTGAACATTCTTGGACAACCTGTGAAAAAATTCCTTTATGAATTGGCAATCTAAATGAATACAAAAAATGTATATTTCAATCTTTATTTCAAGAATATTTCGGAACGTAAAATTTAATAAAACTTTGAAAATTTTTATTCCATAATCGAAATATATTAAAAAAAACCCAAATATAATGTAAGAAAAAAAGGCAACAAATGGAAATATATTGATACAGCTTAAAAATAAAAAAAACTGCAGATTATATTCTACATAGATCGACCAACATACAGTCGGGTACTATTTAATTGATCCGACCCTTAAGTTGGTTGGTTGGATATCAAAGCACTTTCCGACGCAAGGCTATATGCTCGCATTATGCTTGAGATCGTTAATCACATGTGATTTTATTTTAGTCGGGAGCCTTGAGGATCGAACCCGTGGCCTTCAACTGTTAAGCTGAGAGGTACACCCTAATAAACATCGAGGCTCAACCGACAAAATTTTAAATAAATCACTATTTAAACGGACATTTAAAATGTGTTTATTACAAAAATTAAATTTTAGTGATGCATACTTGATATTTAGTAATAAAAATAAACATAACTTTGGTGTGCTTTGTGTGGAAATGTGCGCTGAAGTAGTTTTTAATGAAAAAAATAAAAAATCTTTCTTAAAGCTGATTTTCCATTCACCTTGGTTAACAATAAATATCACGGTACTAATAACGAGCTGGCAAAAATGCATTCGCGCATCAATGAAAAGCGAAAATCAATCGCTTTTATTCGTGAGATAGAGCCACGTTATCTTGGTACGATTCATCTCCATTGATAATAATCCTCATGAGTTCAGAAAGCATTTTAGGTTAAAATAATTAATCAACGCGCAATATTTCCACAAAAGATCAGTTATTTTTTTAATTATACAAAGGTGACTCTTAAAATCAGAAGATTCAATTGGTATAAAAATTAGAAAATATACACAGTGGCACGAATGAAAAATTAATTTTTTTGCTCACTATTAATACAACATTCAACGGCTAAAAAGTATTAAACTCTTAGGAATTTAATAATCGGGGTTTCTCTTACGAAGTTAATATATAATTGATCGCTTTTCGTTTTTTATTCGTGTGGAATGCGAACTCGTAATCACTACCATGAAAATTGTTTTTGACAAAGATAAATGCAAAATCGGCTTTAACCCATTAACGACCAGAATAATCAGATATCTAATGTAAAGCAGAAGATTTGTATTGAAGAGCTTTGATAAACGCAGACGATTTTATTTTTGTAAAGTCGACTATAGTCGACATGGGCGTTAACTGGTAACCCATTTACGGCCAATCTTCCTATTTTGGAACATAAGTAATTTTATCTTCTTCTGCTTTTTTCAATGACTTTGAATATAAATCGTCTGCGTTTTTTTTAGATATCGTCTGCTTTGCTTGCTCTTAACCCATTAAGTACCATAGAAATCAGACGATATTTAAAAAAACGCAGACGATTTATATTCAAAGTCATTGAAAAAAGCAGACGAAGATGAAATTACTTATGTTCCCAAATGGGAACATTGGGACTTAATGGGTTAAATGGGTTAAGTACCATAGAAATCAGACGATATCTAAAAAAACGCAGACGATTTATATTCAAAGTCATTGAAAAAGGAGACGAAGATAAAATTACTTATGTTCCCAAATGGGAGCATTAGGATCTAATGGGTTAAGAAAGAAATTCATACTTTTTCATAAACTACAAGCGCACCTTTTTTTTAGCAAAGCCGCAACTTTCGCCATATATCTGTTATAAACGAATGTATCAAATGGTTGAATTAAAAATTTTTCGAAATCTTTTGTTCAATCATGGTTAGTAAGCATTTATTATTTTATACTTTGAATTGAAAGAATAAATATCAAACCACATACACATAGTACCTACC
Organism: Nectonema munidae; assembly: GCA_030549495.1. NCBI lineage: Eukaryota > Metazoa > Nematomorpha > Nectonematoida > Nectonematidae > Nectonema > Nectonema munidae. The sequence continues at coordinate 100,459 of JAUIRK010000751.1, forward strand.
TTTTTATTATTATTTTATCTACGTTTTTTAGATAATCATAAGTCTTTTTTTTAATTTTAATTTCCTTATACCTAAATTTCACACTTTTCCACACAAACTCACTCCATATGCCCCTAAATCCAAAAGATCACCTTCTGAGTCTATTTCCCAAATCCGCCCAACTTAAGAAGCTATCTTCAACCTTTTTGCTGAATTAATCTCTTTTGCAATATTATCAACTAAAGACTTCATAAGATTCCACCATCTCAAACCGAACGTTCTTCTTAACAGGAATGAGATCACCTTCTAACCAAATCTTACCTCCATTCACCATTGTCCCAAAAGGAAATTCTTTAGAATCGCTTCCCAACTTACTATACGAAAACTAAGATCAGTTAATAATCATTTAAAGATCTAAGTTAATAATCAGGTAAAAGAAATGTGCGTTTGGCAGCTTGGAACAATGTGCTATGCTGCAATGATACACATCTCTTCATTTTTCAAACCAGACATACAACCCTCAACATCTAATATTCCAATACGGGTTCTTTAGTTACACATATGATTGTAATTAAAAATTTGTGCAAAAGAAAGATACATCATAAATATAAACAGATATCCTTATGCTTCATTGTATACTTTGTGATTTTCAAATTTTGCCATGCCTCCGAAACTTCATGTGGCCCCTTATTTTTCAAAGTTAGTTTTGTGTCCCCTAGCATTATTTCATGGCACCTAGAGTGCCATATGGCCGGGTTGAGAACCATTGGTATACAATATTTTCCAAATCATTTATGTAGATATAACTGCAATAAAATGGAGACACCCCATAATCTGTATTCTTGTCCCCATTATATTCAAGGAAGATTCACTTCTTGATACATCCATCCAAAGTCCAAACTCTCAATCTTCCGCACTCGAACTTCTACGAAATCCTTCCATACCCAATACTGCGTAGTGACCTAAATATTCTCATTATCAACAAAGAATCAAACCTGCAACTTCATTCCCAAATTCTTCACACAACACATCAGCTCACAGTTAGACTTCCCACACTTACACTATATTTTTTTCAGACTTATAATCCACAAATATGTTTGCTTTATCTTTGTTTAAAAAATCTTTCTTTTCGCATCCCCTCAACTACAACTCACCATTCACCTACCATGACCTTGGCATTAAACTTATTTCAAAACCTTTCAAGAACTCCATAATTAAACGATCTTTTTACAGGCATATGGACAAATATCCGATAGTGCTTTGATATCCTTTCCCACCTACCACTCCACGATCTATGTAGGTATAAGGTAGTAATGTTTAATTTATCTATAAAGAGTAAAAATTATGAGCAGTTTTGTCCCCTACTCAACTTCTGGAAATTTTAGGAGATATATTATATATGAATATGCTTATAAAGCGAGAGGGAGAAAACACAAATAAACAAAATAGGAGGAAAATTGTGAATCAATTTATTGATATACACTCGCTGTGAGATAATTTGTTTTGAATTTAAAAGAACAGAGAAAATTTAATTTGTAACTGAAAGACCAATTTTCAAGTAGCGTTCTAAAAGAGGAGCAAATAAATAAGTCAATTAAATATTATTTATTTTCAAAATTAGTAATTCATATTTTTCAAAAAAATACTGGAAAAAAAACTTTTGAAGATCAAGGATTACAATTGCTTCTTTTAAAAAATAATGATCCGTGATCCCCCCTTTGGGAAGAATGATGATACCATGTAACAAAATTAAATAAAGAAATGGTGTTATTTTTTATATTTATTCTCATCAAATTTATCAATAAATCAGATGATTTATTTTAAGCTAAAATGATCATTCTACATTTTTGTCGCATCTTTCGAACGATAAATTTTAATGTTTTACTTACCTCCAATGTTGAAGATCATTTGTTTTGATTGGAAATTTACATTTTGAAGAGTGTTATAATTTTTGTATAATTTACTTTTTATATCTCACATTTCATCTTTTAAACTTAAATTATTTTTATCACTACACAAATGCATATACATGTTTTGGTATATATTACGTAAATACACATATTTTTGTTATGTTACTAACAGGATCATTATATCATCGGTTATGTTGCTTTCTAGTATAATGATCACAGTTTCGCTTGGTAATTATAATTTTGAAACACACTTTTGAATATTCATTTTCTTCTTCTTCTTCTAATAATAACATGGACCCCAGTTATAATTCTAATAATAATAATAAGAAGAAGAAATTCATATTAAACCAGAGGGCTGTTCTTCAAAAGTTGCCAAATTGCTAAAAAGAATTATATTTAAAAATTTTACATGGGCATTTGTAGACATAATGGATATGATGTTTGAAAAAACTTACTAATACACAAAAACTCCCATTCTTTGTTACACACTCTAGCAAAGGGTTCGTGCGCACACAGTCTCACGTATTCAGCATCGCCTTCTATGGGTGTAGACATAACGCGGTGACATCCTGCAATCGCGAATACAATTTCAAGAAGAATATATAATAATCATTTATTAGTTATAAAAATATGTGTAGGAGATTTGCCCAATTGGTAAAATGGACCAACTATGTAAAATTTTGTAAAGTAAGAAATTTTCGCTAATTAAAATTCAAAAGTTTCAAGTTTTTATATGAATTTTTAAAGCAAAAATTATTTGCAAAACAAAATCAATTTTTGGTAATATTTTATTTAAAACAAATTTAAAAAAAACATAACTAACTACTAGCACACATCATCATCATCATTATCATCATTATCATCATTATCATCATCATCATCATCATCATCATCATCATCATCATCATCATCATCATCATCATCATCATCATCATCATCATCATCATCATCATCATCATCATCATCATCATCATCATCATCATCATCATCATCATCATCATCATCATCATCATCATCATCATCATCATCATCATCATCATCATCATCATCATCATCATCATCATCATCATCATCATCATCATCATCATCATCATCATCATCATCATCATCATCATCATCATCATCATCATCATCATCATCATCATCATCATCATCATCATCATCATCATCATCATCATCATCATCATCATCATCATCATCATCATCATCATCATCATCATCATCATCATCATCATCATCATCATCATCATCATCATCATCATCATCATCATCATCATCATCATCATCATCATCATCATCATCATCATCATCATCATCATCATCATCATCATCATCATCATCATCATCATCATCATCATCATCATCATCATCATCATCATCATCATCATCATCATCATCATCATCATCATCATCATCATCATCATCATCATCATCATCATCATCATCATCATCATCATCATCATCATCATCATCATCATCATCATCATCATCATCATCATCATCATCATCATCATCATCATCATCATCATCATCATCATCATCATCATCATCATCATCATCATCATCATCATCATCATCATCATCATCATCATCATCATCATCATCATCATCATCATCATCATCATCATCATCATCATCATCATCATCATCATCATCATCATCATCATCATCATCATCATCATCATCATCATCATCATCATCATCATCATCATCATCATCATCATCATCATCATCATCATCATCATCATCATCATCATCATCATCATCATCATCATCATCATCATCATCATCATCATCATCATCATCATCATCATCATCATCATCATCATCATCATCATCATCATCATCATCATCATCATCATCATCATCATCATCATCATCATCATCATCATCATCATCATCATCATCATCATCATCATCATCATCATCATCATCATCATCATCATCATCATCATCATCATCATCATCATCATCATCATCATCATCATCATCATCATCATCATCATCATCATCATCATCATCATCATCATCATCATCATCATCATCATCATCATCATCATCATCATCATCATCATCATCATCATCATCATCATCATCATCATCATCATCATCATCATCATCATCATCATCATCATCATCATCATCATCATCATCATCATCATCATCATCATCATCATCATCATCATCATCATCATCATCATCATCATCATCATCATCATCATCATCATCATCATCATCATCATCATCATCATCATCATCATCATCATCATCATCATCATCATCATCATCATCATCATCATCATCATCATCATCATCATCATCATCATCATCATCATCATCATCATCATCATCATCATCATCATCATCATCATCATCATCATCATCATCATCATCATCATCATCATCATCATCATCATCATCATCATCATCATCATCATCATCATCATCATCATCATCATCATCATCATCATCATCATCATCATCATCATCATCATCATCATCATCATCATCATCATCATCATCATCATCATCATCATCATCATCATCATCATCATCATCATCATCATCATCATCATCATCATCATCATCATCATCATCATCATCATCATCATCATCATCATCATCATCATCATCATCATCATCATCATCATCATCATCATCATCATCATCATCATCATCATCATCATCATCATCATCATCATCATCATCATCATCATCATCATCATCATCATCATCATCATCATCATCATCATCATCATCATCATCATCATCATCATCATCATCATCATCATCATCATCATCATCATCATCATCATCATCATCATCATCATCATCATCATCATCATCATCATCATCATCATCATCATCATCATCATCATCATCATCATCATCATCATCATCATCATCATCATCATCATCATCATCATCATCATCATCATCATCATCATCATCATCATCATCATCATCATCATCATCATCATCATCATCATCATCATCATCATCATCATCATCATCATCATCATCATCATCATCATCATCATCATCATCATCATCATCATCATCATCATCATCATCATCATCATCATCATCATCATCATCATCATCATCATCATCATCATCATCATCATCATCATCATCATCATCATCATCATCATCATCATCATCATCATCATCATCATCATCATCATCATCATCATCATCATCATCATCATCATCATCATCATCATCATCATCATCATCATCATCATCATCATCATCATCATCATCATCATCATCATCATCATCATCATCATCATCATCATCATCATCATCATCATCATCATCATCATCATCATCATCATCATCATCATCATCATCATCATCATCATCATCATCATCATCATCATCATCATCATCATCATCATCATCATCATCATCATCATCATCATCATCATCATCATCATCATCATCATCATCATCATCATCATCATCATCATCATCATCATCATCATCATCATCATCATCATCATCATCATCATCATCATCATCATCATCATCATCATCATCATCATCATCATCATCATCATCATCATCATCATCATCATCATCATCATCATCATCATCATCATCATCATCATCATCATCATCATCATCATCATCATCATCATCATCATCATCATCATCATCATCATCATCATCATCATCATCATCATCATCATCATCATCATCATCATCATCATCATCATCATCATCATCATCATCATCATCATCATCATCATCATCATCATCATCATCATCATCATCATCATCATCATCATCATCATCATCATCATCATCATCATCATCATCATCATCATCATCATCATCATCATCATCATCATCATCATCATCATCATCATCATCATCATCATCATCATCATCATCATCATCATCATCATCATCATCATCATCATCATCATCATCATCATCATCATCATCATCATCATCATCATCATCATCATCATCATCATCATCATCATCATCATCATCATCATCATCATCATCATCATCATCATCATCATCATCATCATCATCATCATCATCATCATCATCATCATCATCATCATCATCATCATCATCATCATCATCATCATCATCATCATCATCATCATCATCATCATCATCATCATCATCATCATCATCATCATCATCATCATCATCATCATCATCATCATCATCATCATCATCATCATCATCATCATCATCATCATCATCATCATCATCATCATCATCATCATCATCATCATCATCATCATCATCATCATCATCATCATCATCATCATCATCATCATCATCATCATCATCATCATCATCATCATCATCATCATCATCATCATCATCATCATCATCATCATCATCATCATCATCATCATCATCATCATCATCATCATCATCATCATCATCATCATCATCATCATCATCATCATCATCATCATCATCATCATCATCATCATCATCATCATCATCATCATCATCATCATCATCATCATCATCATCATCATCATCATCATCATCATCATCATCATCATCATCATCATCATCATCATCATCATCATCATCATCATCATCATCATCATCATCATCATCATCATCATCATCATCATCATCATCATCATCATCATCATCATCATCATCATCATCATCATCATCATCATCATCATCATCATCATCATCATCATCATCATCATCATCATCATCATCATCATCATCATCATCATCATCATCATCATCATCATCATCATCATCATCATCATCATCATCATCATCATCATCATCATCATCATCATCATCATCATCATCATCATCATCATCATCATCATCATCATCATCATCATCATCATCATCATCATCATCATCATCATCATCATCATCATCATCATCATCATCATCATCATCATCATCATCATCATCATCATCATCATCATCATCATCATCATCATCATCATCATCATCATCATCATCATCATCATCATCATCATCATCATCATCATCATCATCATCATCATCATCATCATCATCATCATCATCATCATCATCATCATCATCATCATCATCATCATCATCATCATCATCATCATCATCATCATCATCATCATCATCATCATCATCATCATCATCATCATCATCATCATCATCATCATCATCATCATCATCATCATCATCATCATCATCATCATCATCATCATCATCATCATCATCATCATCATCATCATCATCATCATCATCATCATCATCATCATCATCATCATCATCATCATCATCATCATCATCATCATCATCATCATCATCATCATCATCATCATCATCATCATCATCATCATCATCATCATCATCATCATCATCATCATCATCATCATCATCATCATCATCATCATCATCATCATCATCATCATCATCATCATCATCATCATCATCATCATCATCATCATCATCATCATCATCATCATCATCATCATCATCATCATCATCATCATCATCATCATCATCATCATCATCATCATCATCATCATCATCATCATCATCATCATCATCATCATCATCATCATCATCATCATCATCATCATCATCATCATCATCATCATCATCATCATCATCATCATCATCATCATCATCATCATCATCATCATCATCATCATCATCATCATCATCATCATCATCATCATCATCATCATCATCATCATCATCATCATCATCATCATCATCATCATCATCATCATCATCATCATCATCATCATCATCATCATCATCATCATCATCATCATCATCATCATCATCATCATCATCATCATCATCATCATCATCATCATCATCATCATCATCATCATCATCATCATCATCATCATCATCATCATCATCATCATCATCATCATCATCATCATCATCATCATCATCATCATCATCATCATCATCATCATCATCATCATCATCATCATCATCATCATTTCTCAACCTTGCCAAAAGTAAGAGCGCAAAAATATTTAAGAGATTTAAGACGATATTTTGTTTTTTCAGAATATTTCATTCTTCAATATTTTTAATGTAAAATATACGAGATAGCTTTTTTACCGATTCCTAGTCCGACTCCTTCTAAAGGGTTGGCTAAGGACTTCTTAAGAATTTTGTGAAATCTACTTCTAAATAGGATTGGTTATCTCTTTATTAATATAAAAATTTATCTTTTTATTTCCTTACAATAATTTTAATAACAAATAAAAAAAATCTCCAGTTTGCTAACTCAGAAATCTGGTTAAACTATTTATAACCAAGGATGACAAAAGAGGTGAAAGAAAAATTGATCAAAATAATTTTTAAATTGGGCTTATATCTTCAATAAAGTAAAGAACCTCTTTTATAAGAAAATTTTTTTAGAGCAAATTGTTTGATTTAATTTGGCTCACAGTCTACACTCATTGGATATAAAAATCTTTTTATAACATAACTTCCAACTTTTTATTTTAGGAAATTTAATAAGCATTGCAAAAAGTCACAAGCACTTTTATATGATATGTAATTTGTAAAAAAATTAATGCTTTGATCACATGTCAAAATACTGTGATTTTTTAATAAAAGTTTCATTTTGGTTCCATTTTTAATAGTTTTATTGCGATTGTAACAAAAATTCTATTTCTTGGAAGTTGGTTATGAGTGGATGTGTGTTTTGCTGTTTATTCGTTGCTCACATCCTTCAATAAAATATTACATCCCTCCTCTATCAAAAATATCGAAGCTTTTCAAACAATGTAATTATTTAAAAAAAAAACTTACCTACAAATGATACCTTTTTTTCTACAAATAATTTATAGTTTTTTAAATATAAAGAACACGCTAAGGAGAACATACCTTTGTCTCTCGCTAAAATTTAAAATGCTATTTATTAGAATTTGGGAGAAGTAAAAAAAATTAACCTGTAAGGGCAGTGAAGAGATAAAACTAAAAAATTTGGATGAAGTATGACAAATAATTATATTTTTATCTTTTACTTACATAAAGGACTAGTAGGAGGATTGTCTTCATATCTCAAGTTATATCAGTGAAGATAAACACTTATTCTAAAAGTTAATAAATGCTCTAAACAAATTTAGATCGTTGAAAGTGCAAAGCATTGGCGTAGCAAACGAGGAGACTACAGAGTCTCCCCTAATACAGAATAAGGCCTCTCCCTTCAACGTACAAGTTTTGTATTAATTTATGATGAACTATTTTGCAATGCGTGTATTAGCCCATTAAGTCCCAATGTTCCCATTTGGGAACATAAGTAATTTTATCTTTGTCTGCTTTTTTCAATGACTTTGAATATAAATCGTCTGCGTTTTTTTAAATATCGTCTGATTTCTATGGGACTTAATGGGTAAAATATAAAAAGTTTTCCTTCTTTTCAAATTGTATAATAAAGAAATGTTTTTAAATGGAATATATAAATATATATGTTATTATGCAGCCGCGTATTTGAACAATTATTTGGAGGGGGTTTAAAAATTTTAAGGGGATTTAAAAAATTAAGGGGCTTTAAGCATCATAACTACATGGTTATTTATTATTAATGAAATTGCATTTTTAAAAGATAGTTCGGATAACATTGAATGTCAAATATATTTCTAAAACTATCAATATTTTTATTTAAGCTTAAGAATCAAGCAGTATTTTTATTTGTTATAAAATTTGTATGATTCAAGTATAAAAATATTCGATGTAAAGTTTTCTTATTTAGGTTCTTGGTCTTGGCAGAACACTTGCAAGGAAAAGAAGAAATATGAAGATTTTCGGTATTATATTAGTTTTAATTTGAATGTAAACTTTGATAAAAAATTTAAAATGCAAATTTTGGCCCAGACCATCTTTGAAAGGGGAATTAAATTTTGGAAAGTTTGTCAGAGACAAAAATCATCATCAGCAGGGTGTAAAAAAGTTTTTATGGGACATGCTTTCAAAGTCCAATTTTTATGTCATCATCCTGAAGAAAATTTTTTGGTGAATTTCTATGCTGATTAGTATGGGTGATGTTTTCGATGAGAAAAATGGAAACAAGTCCTCCGTGTAAAAATTGAAAGTGTTGGCAGCCTAGTAGGGGAAACTTTCAACAAATTCATATACAATAAAATTTATAAAAGTGTTTCATTTACATCTTTTTCTTCTTTGCCTACTCCACCTTGTCCCCGAGTCTTGTCTACATTTCTTTCCATCTTAAACATCGTCTCCTTTGAGACTTAGTTCATCCAGTCGCTCTTTCAAACCGTAGATTTTTTTAATTGAAAATGTTATTCTTTGTGGTGAACATAGGTTTTAGTGAATAGGCTAGGTTAATACTTTCAGGTTTAAAAAGTTAGGTCAGTTTATAATTTATACGGTTAAAAATAGTTGCCAACTTTTTTGGCCTTTTTATTTTCAAAGATGATAGATATCATTTTTATTAATGTTCACTGCTAAGGTTCAATGCCTCAAAAAATATACCAAATGTGTGCATGCTGAACTTTCTTATTACGGCCCAAAATGGTTCACTAAAATGTTATTTCGGAGTAAAAAAATCTCCACAAAATGAGAACAATAACAAGTATTCGTTGTTTTCAGTATGGTATAAAAAATTTTAATCACACCAAACTTGTTTACGCCTATTGATGTCCTTAGTGGAGAAAAAGATCAAAAATTGCTAAGAGCGATCTCGCGTATCATGCGCCCACTTAATTTTAACCAATAAAATATCTTGTACGGTTGAATGCGGGTAGACAACTTGATTTTGTCATTCCTAGCCTGTATACAACGGTGGGATAATATATTAGTCAATTAATGAAATGATCAAAATAAAATTCTGTAAAAAATCAGATAGACAAGGTTCAACTTTCTGTTCATATTTTGCTAGATGTAAGATTTGATGAACCTCATTCGCCGAGTAGATGTTACAAAAGTTATTACCTATATACCTGTATACTACGATGGTTCATCTCCAACCTGTATACTGCGATGGTTCACCTCCAACCTGTCAGTTTATATTTTGTAGGATGTAAGATTTGATACACCTCATTCGGAGAGACGATGTTACAAAAGTTATTACCTATATTTTTCGCAATTTTTTCACGATATTAAATAATATATTTGTCAAATAATCAAAATAAATTTTGTAATCAAAGAATCGAAAAATATTCTTTAAAAAATCAAAAAATATCAAACTTTCTGTTCATATTTTGCTACCTCATATGATGTTAGAAAAGTTAATACTTATATTTTGCAATTTGTACGATTTTAAATAATATATTTGTCAAATAATCAAAATAAAATTTTGTAATCAAAAAATATTTATTCTTTTTAAGTATATCGTTGGCTCCCGTTACATTTATAGTTTGCTAAATGCATGCTTTGATAAAAATGATTAGAGAGAATTTAACTTTCTAATACAAGAGCCAACAATAAGAGAATAAATATTTTTCCATTTTTAAAGAATTTTTTTAGAATTCTTAGATTAATTGAGAAATGTGTTATTTAAAATGATAAAAAAACATGCAGATTGCGAAAATATAGGGAATGCTTTTTGTAACATCGTCTCCACGAATGAGGTATATCTAATCTTGGATCTATAGCAAAATATGAATAGAAAGTTGAACCTTGTCTCCGCGAACATTTATATCAAAACATGCACATATCAAACTATGGAATAGGAACGACCGTAGTATACAGGTTGGGAATGACAAAAACAAGTTGTCTACCCGTGTTCAACCTTACGGGTTATGAGAAATTTATATAAATATTAAATTACATACAAATGTTAAATGTGAGAAAAGTCACCTGGATTTTTATAAATGAAAGCAGCCCGCTTAATACACTCTAAGTGGGGAGGTTTAGCTGATTTTAAGGTGGCCTTCGACTATACATCCATATATTTCAAGGAAGTATCAGGCGTCGATTGGGGGAAGTAGGATGGGTCAACACCCCCTCACCCTACACTTACCTTAAAACTGTTTTGAATGAAAGAATACAACTCACTTATTAAATTTTACAAGAAAAATCACAACTTGTATTGTTGATTAAAATTCAAAAATTAGGTATAGTAAAATGAAATGTGAAGTTTGAAAATTTTCCAAGAATTAGAATGTAGATAATAGCCAGGGAAGTGATGATGAAATTTTTTCTTAGTATAGAAGACTTGTTTTGATGTTGGAGACAACTAGAGATTTATGCGAGCGAAATGAATTCATTAAAACAAGATGATGATATTTTTAGGAAGAAAAGGTTTTCTTGATGTTACACTTCCAACATCAATCTTTCTTTTTCGGGTGCGAATTTAAAATAAAAAAACCCATAAAGCATCCGTTTAGGTTACTTTATTTCTATTTATTTTTGGCCTAGAGGATGAGGTTTTTTGTACATTCTAAGCATACAAGCTTAGGTTGTAAAAATTTGCCAGACGCGCATTTTTTATTTGAAACCCTCTCCGCCAGTTGCGGTTTTAAGGCCCCCAGTTTTTTGGCTTGACCGCATGTTGGCCCCTCCACATCAAATACCGATTTTACTGGATTTAAAATTTACTCGAAACTTTTTATAATTATTTTTTTGAGTGGGTTTTGCATCCAGGGGAAAAATATCTCTCTTATCTGGACGGGTGAATATTAGACCAAGAGCACTCTTAATTTGAGGTCTATGCTGGCATCGGAACGTGAGAGCACCACTCAAATTGATTATAAAAAACTAAAGTTTCAGAATTCTAAATATCGATAAGTGATTCTCATGCAAAAAATTGATAAGTTTTAAATTTTTTAGTTTTAAACATATTTCTTTACAATCTTTTTGTTTATAAGATTTTTATATTGTATTTGGTAAATTGCAAAATATTTCTTACAATCTTTTTGTTTATAAGATTTTTATATTGTATTTGGTAAATTGCAAAATTTATAAAAAATTATCGATTTAAAAACTTGGCCCCTCACTTTTGAAAATCTAGACCGCCACTGCTCTCCGCACCAGCATTAAAAAAAATAAAATGTCCAGAACGGCCTTGCACTCAAAATTTTTAGACCCACAATTTTTTAAGACATAGCAAACGTCGTATTCAGAAAATTATTTTAAGGGGAGGGGCGATTAATATTATAACTACGTGTTAATTATTAATCAAGTTTTTTAAAGGATAGTTCGTATTGCACTGAATTTAAAAAAATATATATCTATCCACACAAATAACTATTTCAAATAAACTGGAAGGCGAACAAATATAAAGGATCCATACTTCACTTCAAGAAAGTGGGCTTCCGCTTGCGCCCTCTAACTCTAGCACCATCGCGTGTGTCATTTGATACACTTGAATTTATAGGTAAGGTGGTTTTCACCAAGAAAGAGCAATTCCACTCTTTGCGTCGAATTGACCAACATGTCTTTTTATTTCAGTAGATTGAATATTAAAATGTTAAGAGTTGTAATAACAAAAATGTTTCACATTTTTTTTTCAATAAAATTGTTCTTTTACATCATTTCATTTCCTATTTGTTACAGGAAAAAAGTGTGCTCACAGTTTTCACGTCACGATTGAGAGACAATAATTCTTCACTTGGTTGGCTCAAGTTCTATCTAAGATTCCTACAAATGGGTGGCTAGAGCTACGAACGTCAAAGTTACGCTTTCATAGCCCTAACACAATGAAATACATAACTTTTATATTTGGCAATTTTTATATTTCAAGGTTGTTATGAGAATTTGGAAAAGATGATTCTCTGATGTGCTATTTATTATGTGGAGACGACAGCAAATCCAAGATACAAAAAATCAATAAATACAAATTAATATAACAAATCCAAATCTATGCTAATAAAATAAAACACGGCTATAATTTCAGTAATTAATAAAATAAGTAGCTTACTCTTCCTTGAAACGAATATTATGAAGTGATTTTCAGTTTTCTAAGGAAATATTGTTTTTTTCTATGCGCAATGCTTATGAATATTCATGTCGTATATACTTTAAATTTCCTCATATATTTGAAAGAATATGTCCTTTTTTGATTGTATTTACTTTCTCTCTCAAGTTGAGCTCAAGACACATACGCCTTTCCTAGGACACTTTAAAAGCTTTGCTTGAAATTTTAAAATTTATACGAGATGTTAATGCATGTATACAATTATTTCGTGAGTATAACTTTTATTTTCATTTGTACATGAGTACCTATTCGTGTGCTCTTCTCTAGATATAGGTAGAGGGGCTTAACTATACGCAACACTGCCTGGGTACATTCATTTGTATCATTCTTCGTTTTTTTAGAAGTTTAAAAAATTGAATTTTCCAGTTGTCTTTAACACCGAAATCGATAGAATAATGGAGGATTTGCTTAACTTCAAAATAAATTTAAAGCTCTAAAAGGCATGCATGTCAAATTTAACAATACGAATTGCTTAAGAAAGTTGTATTGTATCTAAGTTGAATATTAGCTAAAATCGACAAAATAACTAAATTTTATTGTGTACTTTCTTGTTTAAGTCAATATTTAAAGTTCATTGAAGAGAGTAGTTAAGATCAAAACTATCAAATTTAAATATAAAATATATAATGATTTTTCAGGCCAGACTAAACACCCTCAAAACAAAATCATATATACAAAAATCACTGTTTATAAAAATTTGTCATTTTTCCCTTTAAATTTAAAAAAACGTGAATTAAAACATACATTTGGAGTAAAATTTCATCTTTGAAAATTGATAGTAAAATATAAGGATTTGTCAGATATTGTATTCTATATTTTAAATACAAATATTATTAGTTATATTTTATAGGTTTTAAAGCCATTTAGCATTTCGGAAAGAGGCATCTTAGCTTTCTGTGTTTATACTATACTTTTAGGCTGGAGTTTGCTCAAAACTAAATGAAACAACACATCGAATCTAAAGACTTATTTTTAGACAAGTTAGTTTCTCTGACTAGTTTCTCATTTTGCCATTATTATAGCAGCCTATAAATTTAATGTTTTAGAAGTTAAGCCATTAAGCCCTGCTGATGAGTGGCACAACTGCAAAACGCAATGTCCAGTACTGAATCCTAAACGGCGTTAAAACTTATAATAATTCTTTTTTCAGCAAGAATATTGACATTTAAAAAGGAAAATATTGATTAAATATTTGTGACTTACAATAGTTAGTTTAAATCAAGTTAGTGAGCAGTATTAGAAAAATGATTTGATTTGAAAAAATTTATTGTATTTATATTGGATTATCATGACATGATGATAAAAAGGCAATTTGAGATTAAGTGATCTCAGATAAGGTTTAATTATTGAAAGAAATTGGGCAATTAAGTCTAACCCGATTAAGAGGAGAAAGAGATTCCTTAATTGTTTATAAACTACAGAGAGGTGTCCAAGAAGTCGCCCGCGGTCGACTAGTCGACCGCCAAGCTTAAGAAAGTAGACCTCAAGTAGTTTATAAACAATTAAGGAGTAAACCAGAAATTAATTGTTGGATAAATTTTTTTTCTTATGAATTTCCGTTTCTATCATATTATCTATGTGAATGTTTCATGAAGTTGCATTTTCCCAATTTTTCGCATAGTTAATAATAATTAATCAATCATATTGATAAAGATTTCTTATTTTAGGCTAAAATTTTTCTATGCGCAACATCACACTTCCCTTCCATAAATAATCCTCATATTTTTCAAGATGATGAGGAAATTAAGGACATTGTATTATCATTATATGTTGGGTATGACAACTATATGTTGCAAACCTATGTATTTATGTTACCAATTAAGAGCTTTGAGAAGCTTATATTATTTCCGGTGTTATGCTATTTATTTAACTTTGATTATCTTTTCTCCATGCAGTAGAATTGGTCTGATTGATGAAAATCAGAAGTTGAACATTATTTTCAACATTGTTCTTTGCGTTTTACCACCTATAAAATTTTGCTTGTCTTTGTAAGTGCATTAAATTTTTAAATTAGTCTTTTTTTCGGTAAAAAGTTTTTACGCTTACAATGCAAAATGTCAAATTTATTTATTCTTTAATGATTCCTGGTCAAAACGTACGAAAACAAAACGTCTAAAAACTAAAACATTTGAAGAAAAACGTCAAAAGGCAATAGATCCTATGTCCAAAATATTTTGAAATCTAAACGACCTAAGAGTTCTAAACAATTCAGTTTAAGCTTTTTGGTTTTAGAACTCTTTAATTCTAAGATGTTTAGATTTTAAGACATTTTGGATTTCACACGCTTTCTTTTCGGACGTTTTGGTTTTGGAAGTTTTGGTTTTAGGACGTTTTCGTCTCGGACATTTTGGTTTTCGACGTTGTGACTATGAACCTTTTTAAATATTTTTAGCATTCTTTTAGACATATTGTGACACTAAGACATTTAGTAGAACTGTTTTTTCGGTATATCGAAATGATTAAAAAAAAATGTTACTTTTATGACTACAATTTTCAAAAAAAAATTTTTTTTTAAGGTTTGAAATAGGAAAATTATATTAAATTTAATTTTATGTAATAAAGCAATAATTTAAAATTTAAAGGAAAAGTATTAAGTAGAATTTTTTGATGTGTATTTTTTGTCAGATCTATTAAGAAAATTTTTTTTAATCTACTTATAATTTAATTTTTTTTCGTTAATTCAGTGTCTCATTTTGCCTTACTGAACAATAGTAACCATATGCAAGTTTCTATGAAAGTTGAATATAAAAAATTTTAATTTGTGTTTATAGCAACCTTTGAAGTCAATGTTAAAAAAATTCTAATTTAGTCTTTTTATATGCACATGTGACACATTTACTATAATGAAGTATATTAAATTACTAAATCTATTTTAAATCTTTCAGTTATTCGACACAGTAACTTAAGAAAAATAACATCCTTGCTTGAATTTTTTCTATTTGAAGGGCATGCTTGTCATAATTTTATTAAATCAAATTAAAAATAGTTAAATGTAAAAAAGTGAAATTAATGAAAAAAATCATTATAAAAAATAGTTGTCAACATAAATAATCAATTGATATTTAATTTAAAACCTAAAAAAATTTTTTGTTGCAATTTTGTTTATAATGTTCAACTTAATACCAATTTTTTACAAAATTAACCTTTTATAAAAGTACTTTTATTACCTTTTTTAGAACTATATTTGATTTTATCTTTGTGGCTGATAAATGAATGAGCCAGGATCATCTTTTAAAAAAAGAAAAACTTACCATTATCATAATGAGTGGGAAGAGAACTACTTTTTTGTAATGAACAATAACAAGTGTTTATGTTTAATTTGTAAGGGAATAGTTGCATTGCCTAAAAAAGCGAACGTGGAGAGACATAAGAAAATCAAAAGTTAAACAACTCAAAGCAGAATTGCTTGAGCAACAAAATAGCTTTTTTAAATACAACACAAGCTCAAAATCTGCTACAATCGCTTCATTCAAAATTACTCAAACATTAATTAAACATAACAAATCTTTTAGCGATGGAGAAATAGTAAAAGAAGCTTTCATCAAAGCGGGAGATGTTTTATTTGAAAACTTCAAAAATAAGTCCGAAATTATGACATGTATAAATAACTTGTCATTGTCACGAAATACTATTATGCGAAGAACAAAGGATATCAGTCAAGATCTTGAGCAAGCTCTACAAATTAATGTTGATAAGTGCGTTGTTCTCTCATTACAGTTTGACGAGTCGACTGACTATATTGGCACTGCTCAACTCTGTGTTTTCATCAGAATGGTTTTTGTTGACATGTCAGCCGTAGAAGAGTTGTTAACAATAATTCCGATGAATGAACGCACTAGAGGTGAAGATATTTTCAACTCATTCAAAGAATTTATATCACTTACAAATTTTCCAATTTCCAAACTGGTTTCAATTACAACAGATGGTGCCCCTGCAATGACTGGTTGCAATAATGGCTTTATTTCTCGTTGTAAGCGCGATGAAAAGTTTCCCAGATTTATTGATTATCATTGCATCATACATAATCAAGTCCTATGCTCAAAAGTTTTAAACTTTGATCATGTCATGGACATAGCGTTCAAAACTGTCAACTACATCAGGTCAAAGAGTTTATCGCGTCGAGAGTTTTGTGCTTTGCTAAAAGAGTGTGGAGAAGAACACAATGAATTGCTTTTACACACAGATGTTAGATGGCTAAGCCGTGCTAAGTTTTTGACTCGTTTCAGAGAACTATTAACAAAAGTTTGCATTTTTCTTGAAACTAAAAAAATTCAATATGTTCAATTGAGTGATTCAGAATGGCGCTGCGATCTAGCTTTTTTTTTGCGACGTTACTGAGAAGATAAGCCTACTAAATACCCAATTACAAGGCAAAGATAAATCAATAATTGAAATGGTTAGTCATGTAAATTCATTTAAAGAAAAGTTGAATATACAACTTAAACAAATGGAACGTGGCGACTTAAAACATTTTCCGAATTTAGAAGACGAAAGAGGTGCTGAAAAAAGATTAAATGTGGATAGATATGTAGCTAGTCTAAGAACTCTCATGAATGAATTTGAAAAAAGATTCGAAAGTTTTAATAATATTGAAAGTATCACCACTTTTCTACTAAACCCCTTCAAGGACGACGTGAGTATTGAATTTTTAGCTAAAAAAATTGGCGTCTTTCTACAAATTGGCAATTTGGCTGAATTAGAAGAAGAACTTATAAATATAAAATGTGACTTAAGTCTTAAATCAATGCATGGGTCGAAAGATTTTATAAAATATATTTTTAAAGATAAATACAAAAAATTCGTTTTTCGGATCCACATATTTGTGTGAATCTGCTTTTTCTTCGATGAATAGTATAAAAACAAAACATAGATCTCAATTAACTAACGAACATTTGCAGGCATGTTTAAGAATCGCCCTGACAAATTTCGATCCAAATTTTGAAAAACTAGCACAAAATATGCAGTGCCAGGTTTCATCTTCAAAAAAAAATTAGTTTTTATAATTTTTAAGTTGTATATTTTGAAGTTAATAAAAAATTTTTTTACTTATATAAAACAACAAAAGTTACATTTGTTTTAAGAATATTAATTATTTTTTATACTTACAAGGTAGACCGCCAAAAATTTCTACAAAAAAAGTAGCCCTTATATAAAAAAAGTTTGGCCACCCCTGGTATACACTATAGTTACATGTGTTTTAAATATCCTTATCTTGTGTCTTTATATCACATGCTGACTTGCTTGATGAATGATGTGTTTATTTTGCTGCAAAGCGTTATGATGAGCAAAATGGCCCTAATGTCTTTTTGCCCCTAATGTCCGGCAACCCTTTTGAACATGTTTAGAATATATTGCAAAAAGAAATTAAAACAAAAAAGCAATATTCACTTTGAAAAAAATTGAGATATCAAGTAGGATTAAAGATATTTGAAAATGTCATATTTCATTAAATTCTAAAATAACTGTTAGAATCCTTGATACCAAGGGCGCAACCAAAGGCGCCAGTTACCCCCGTCAGATAAGCTTGTTATCAATTTTTAGTTAAATTTCTAATAAAAAAATCAAATTTTTAACATCTATTTTGAAACACAGTGATTTATTAAAATATTTATTTTCAGAGTTGAATTAAGGTCTATTATTGATAGCAAAAAATCGTTGACTTTTTGCCCGCTCCTTCAAAAATTTCTGTTTGCTTCCCTGTTCGTTACTATGTCTTCTATAAACATATTTTTAGATTTCTGTATATTAACGTCTAGGTATCGGGACATTTCGCCCAACAAAAATTTTACAAAACGGGAATTTGGAGAACGGATATTTAAACGATAATGTGAATACAATTTGGCATTTTTTCAGACTTTTGAAACCAATAAAATATTCTTCTAATGTTGAAGCACTAAAACTAAATAAAATAGAGTTAAAGGGATGCTCACACAAACACATTCAATAAAAAATTTATTTTTATATTTCCAAATAAATTGATAAACAAAGAATTTAATAAGCTAAAGTAAAACCTATCTTTTAAGTATTTAAGTATTGTGAGCAATTGCTCTTAGAAAGTCTATTTTTTAAAAACTCGATAGCAAATTTGTCATGTAGCTTCTAGTAGATGAAGTTATTCATCACATAACAAAAAATATGCTGCAGATTTCTAATCAGTCATGTCATATCATAACACATTTGGCGATGTAACTTCGAGTAGATAAGTTTATAATTTGTGTATAGAAGTTAAGAATAGAAAAAGCGTTGCAAACTTGGATTTGTATAGAGCAAAAGCTTGAAAACTTACTGGAAGTAGCGCAACGTCTAAAAATGGTCATTTTCAAGGGAAATGTCCCTTAAGCCAAATTTCGGGTCAGGAACGTCTACACATTCTATAACTTCTGGTGGCGACACTGGTCGTCATTGACCAACGAAATAAAAAATGGTATCTTTAGGTTATACGGGAATTCATTCAAAATGAAAAGCCTACGATAAAAATTAACTGTCTCATCTATTCAATAATTGTTTAAATAAAAAGTGAACTAAATCTAGCACTTTTAGTAATTTTATGTGAGCAGTTTCAGAAGTAAAAGAAACTGTTTGGATTAGGATTAAAGCAAATAAAAAGAAATTAGTTGTATGCCTTGATTCGAAAAAACGATGCTTAGGTAAAAACTTTTATAATGGTCACCACTTTTTAAAATTAAATATCTTACTTCTCGTTTGGATAAAGTTTGCTTCATTTCTGATATAAAAAATTTATATTGAATCACAACCACGCGTTTTACTTGAAAATCATAATCAGGTATCAAAATACAAATTCGCTATACAACAATGCCCACCAGCTGTCGGCGTTAAGAAGTTACTCAAAAAGATAAGTAATGATTTATAATGTTAAAAATGTCATCTCAGCCTTCCTTGAATTTTGAAAAGATAAAAAAAAAGTTGCCTTTTTCCAATGTCGTCTCACTTTCCTTAACTTTCAGTCGTCACACAAATGTAAATAAAAACTAGAATATTTTGGAATGAAAAAATCACAGTGGTCCAAAGAGAGTACTTCTTAGGAAAAGTGTATAATAAATCTAACAGATGTTATTTTTTTCACGTTTAATCACCTTTTCAAAAAGTATATTTTATTGATTTGGGAATCAAAAGACTTTTATATATTTGAAAAGCTTAGAAACTCGACTAAAGTTTTACTGAGTCAAAAAATCCACTTTTGAGTGACCAGAAAACAAAATGATATCAAATCATTTACATTTGATTATTTTTATTAAAAGAGCTCTAGGTCAAACCTTTGGAAAGTCTTAAAAAATTTCGGTAATATGATGTAATTGATAATTATGTTAGCTACAATGAAAAATGTATAAATTATTAAGCATATCTTATTTTGAGCTATAAACATATTTTCATTTTTTTTCAAAAGTTTTTTAAGGAATGCAATAATTTAAAAAATATTTTATATAAATTTCGGAGTAGTAGATTTCAACAAAGTAGGAAAATTGGCGCTTGCGGGTGAAAATGAAAAGAAAACAGTTCGTGCATAAAGAAGTCAAGCAGGTTCTCTAAGATGTTCGTGCATCTATCAACCTTTTGAATTACATATTTATTATGCTTATCAGAGATTCGCAAAAATCGGGCACTAAAATCCTAATTAACGGAGTGAAAATAAAATTTTGTTCGGGTTAGGTTAGGATAAGCCAAAATAATTTTTTTCGAGCCGGTTTAATATGAGAGAAAAGGTATATTGCAGCTCTCTGTTGCCTAAAGTGCTCTTTTACATGTCGTTATTATTATTTTTTGCATTTTCCTTCTATATCCAAGCATAGCTTTCTGTATAGTTAGCTTGAGTAAGAATTTATGAAATAATATTTTTGAATAACATACTGCTATAACCAAAAATGTTCTTAACTAGGACATCAAACATGTATACAAACAAGATATGTAAAACAATCTAACTCACATTTATTAAAAAAAATGGTAAATTCTTTTAGTTATAAAAATAATGTTAGGTTTGAGTCAGATGGCAATCACACATTTCCTATAAGACGAATAAACAAAAAGAAAAAACTAAATGCAGAAGTGATGTCAAAAATATAAAAAATAAATGATTTTTCTAGGGAGAGTTGAGTATTGTAGAAAAGGCGCTTATAAATGCAACGAATATCAGGAGTAGAAAAGCATCAGGCATGGATGTAGTATGGTGGATCTCTAGGAGCTGTCAAGGGCAGAGGATAGACGGGAAAGTTGGAGAAGTCGCTACTTGCAGGAGGCAGGGATACACTGAGTTCGGGCATGAAGTGCGAACCACAGCGATAATTGTTCCGAGACTTTCTAAAGTGCGAGTAAAATTGTTAAAGGACTGGCAAAATACGAGTAGCTTAAAAGTTACTTCGCTAAAGGAATGTTATCTGCAGCTAGGTATGGATCTGATTCGCTGTTCAAAATGTGAAACAAAATTAAAATAAAGTAGAATGAAAAGAAGAAATATATTCTTCAATATAAGATAGGGAATTGGACCCAGGAAGACTTGATCAAGACCTTACGCTTCCATGACTACGCCAGCTGCTTTATATTTAAAAAGGATCCATTTTACATAAAACGTATCCATTTTTGATGGAAATCTTTATCAAGACTTTAAGAACGAAGTCCTTCGCATAAATTAGGAGATAAATAAAATTATTTGACAAGATATATCTTCCTATGTGAAAATGTTAAAGAATAAAAGCCTACAGAAAAAATAAACGTGGAGTTGAACGGTTCGTTTGGGTAAATTATTATTCAGGATAAAATTGTGGTACTGTATATACTCTCATAGGATGCTACATTTGAAGGCATAATTTATAACTTAATTTTATGGCATATAAATTTTGCTGTTTAAATTTTTTAAAACTATTATTTTTATTTTTGTACAAAGTGTAGAGATAGGAAGTATAAGAAAGCAAATGTATTTTCTATTTAATGCATCAATTTATCACCTCAGTCGCTTTCAAATCCAATTTCATGATTGAATACTTTTTCAAAAAAATTTCTATCTTTCCCCCAATGCACAAATTCGCATGATACAAAAGATGCATGGTAAAATCGTATTTTCGTGAAAAATTTAAGAGTCGCAAAATACGCGAGATCGTATGGTACTCGAAAACATAAGGTAATTAAGTTTTTGGCAACTGAATAGAAATACAGAAATTTTGAAATATTTTTATACCTTCTCACTTATATATATATATATATATGATAACATTTGCAATACTTTATTTATAAATAAGTGCCAACATTTAGCATACTTACAAAGAAGAATCACGGAGGCTTATCCGCAGAACGATTAAAAATTAGCTTACAATAAAAAAATTGCCTTAATAGAAGGTGGTCGGAGTAGGGCTTTTTATGGCAGGCAAAATATTTTATCATTTTTATGTACTTTTAGATGAAACAAAATGAAGATAGTCATTTTTAAATCTTTACACAAAACATAGAAATTAACGTCATCTATAATCTTCTTAGGCGATTAATTCTTTGGAGAAATTACGATTATGTTAATGGAAACACAAAAATAGGTCGTAAAAATTATTAATATTTTACTTCTAAAAATATCCAGTTATTTAGACGTATACGGCATCTTTCACCTAATACAAATTATGTAAAAAAAAATTGAGTTTTTTGCAACTATAATAATAAAAATCAAAACCGCACGGAATATACTATGGTTATTTGGATTTTATAATAATTGTTAGCAATTTCAACCAGTTCAATCTTATCAAGTACCTTTTTTTACATCTGATGTAAACCAATATAGATTAGTAAATTGTAAATTTGATTAGTACGTTTTCTACTATAAAATCATGCTGTTGCAAGTCCTATTTTATACTTGGACTTGATAATCGCCTACCTCAAAATTAGTTATGATAAAAGTTTTTTATACAAAAAAGTAGTGGTGGTGTGGACAGATCTTGGTTATTCATTTGCTGGATCAACTACCTCGCAACATATATAAAGAAAATAGTTAGATGATACTCTCTTCGTATCATATGGTAATGCAGTGTGCATGAATCACGAAAGAATAAAGGGACCAAGAAACTGCCTTTTCGTAATATTGGCTTCAAGGACAAAACTGTTTTGATTATAAATGCAAGTATAAAGTATTCATATTGTGTTTGATAAAGATACGCCAAAGTAGGGACATGGAACGTTGGCAAGAACAAACAGCGAACGTTTTTTTTATTGATTTATTACACGACATTGTGTAACGATATTCATTTCAATCATTCTTTTTCCCAATCTTTGTTCCCTTATACGATGAGCTCTTCAAGATTGGATACAAGTAGTCTTGAAGGAGAAACTACCAGTGAAAAAGATCAAGAAATAGAAGAGGGAGAAAGAAACTCACTGAGAGCACCCGATGGAACAGAGTTTTCTGGGGACCAAAATAAGTTCAATGAAAAAGAACCAATATCATTTCTTCTACACCAGATGAACCACATTTATGTATGCACCAAAGGAAGAATGGAGAGGTAAAATTTTACCTAGTAAATTGGCACCCGTAAGATGCATTCAATTTTTTTTTTAAAAATTGCCATACGCATTGGTCACCAACTAACTGTGTAACTTGATGACCAGCTTGTCAAGTATAGAGGGAGATCACTTATCAAGATGTATGACGCCTCTACGCCAGGTAGGTAGGGAATGAAAGAATACCATTGCGTTGACTCAAACGTTTTTATGTTTTTCTAGTGAAGTAATCAGAGTGGCCTATTGGACAGGGAATATTAAATATGTTGATATTGTCAAGAGATTGCTTTTTTTCTTGTTTACCCTCTGGCTCTGGTATTTATGTAGATCGGTTTTTATGTCTCATGAATTGTATGAGTGGGATAAAAATAAAAACGATACGATTTATGGTACGATTAGAAGAAATAGAAGATTCCTGCCTCATATTATACGGCATGCACTTTTAAAAGGTTTGGGATTGACTGAATGTGAGAGTAAATTTATATTTACACAAAGTTTCTTCTTAATAAAATAAACTTTCATTCCACAGAAACATTCCAAAAAAAATAAGCCTGTTTGTGTTGTCTAGTCAACATCTTTCAAGAATTGATAAGTTAGGGCTAAAAAAACCCTCAAAAATCCTATACTATAATAAATATGAGACATGAGTGGATGTTTTCAACAGGATGGTTAAAAATATTTGTTTTTATAAAGCATCGAAACGATTGCCAGTTCCTACTTTCACAAACTTCCTCGACATTGTTGCTCTAATATTAACCGGGCGATGATTATGAGGGCAAGCGATTCAAGTGCGTATCCTCTAGTTCGAAAAGGAGGAAGAAAATGTTTTAAAGACACCTAGCTTACTTTATGAAGGAAGAAATAATCTTGCTTGGCAAAGGGCAATATATTTACTTTATTCGCTCAATCAAAAACATGCTTTTTCAGCTAAAAAAGTTGTGAATAGTAGTCAAAAAGATAACGTGCACTTACTTAAACATGATTTTGAATTATTTAGATGCATACAAATCGCCTATTGATTGCCCTGTTCATCTGTGTTGCATTCTATAGTTATACAGATACTGGATATCACAGCAAAATTTTTTCTTTGTCCATAGTTTATACCTAGATTTATATTATCGAATATAGCGAAAACTTTTGAATTCCATTTCTAAGTCAATCATATTACAATCGATTTTGCAATATTTTTAAACGATCAAACTGGAACTGTTCTTGGTAAAAATCAAGAACAAATTTTTTATTCCTAACAAAAATAATAAATTAATATAAAAAATACTTTAAAAGTAAAAGAGGAATCTTAAAAAAAAAAATATTTGCGATGAATTTGCACAAACTCATTTTTACGGAGGGTAGAGATTAGTGAATGAAAAACAAGGAATCTTTTAAGTCGAACGGAATTTCGAGGTTACTAAGCGAAGATAAAACAGGAACAATCTCTGAAAACTGGAACATGTGGCAACCATAATTCCATATATGTCCATTAGTTTTAAGTTCAAAAAATGGGAATTGACTTATAAATCCTTCAAAAGTTTTAAAGACATTTAAAAATGAGTTTTTTCCTACAAAAAGTTGACAGTAAAATACTTTCAGTTAAATGAATCGATTTATGCTGTTCAGCGAAAAAGTCGAAAAATGTTGATTTTATTAGAAATTAAAATAATTATAAAATAAATCTTATTTTTTAGTTGGTTTTCGAATTCTTCCATATATAAAAGCTATTTCAAAACGAACGAAATCAAGATTATGCACAAAAATGGCCTATTAAGTTAGTTGACTTATTTAACATAAAACTTAAACTTCAATTACACCAACTTTATAAAAAAAACACAGACACGTATTATTAAAAGACAAGTCATAGAACAAAAAGAAGGCAGGGATTATAAGTGGAATAGAGTTTATTTTGTCATCAAAACAGCAATGAGTTGATCTCTGGTTTTATACATTGCAAAGAGTCACCAATGGATCATTTAAAAATTATGGAGACCGATAAAAAAGATAAGGAAAGCATTCTTACTATCTATCATCACAGGAAAATTCTTTGGGTGAGATTTTTTGAATGTATGTTTTCGTTAAGTGAGTTGAAAAGACCAAAAATAGGATGAATAGCATTAAGACAAATCCGACACTGATCCAGTAAGCATTCTATACACAAAAAAGTGATGGAATGAAAACACGCAGATATGTATAAAATATTTTAGGGTTTAATCTCCTCAATGATTGATTTTGAAAATCAAGAGTTTACTCATCTCTTATAATGTATGTGTAATGGGTTGTTTCATTGAGTCTGGCAGTAAGTAAAATGATAAATCAAAAGAACGGAGGAATTTATTAGATGAGACAATACATACATTTCTGGTTGACGACAACTCTTTTTCAAGTAATGAGAAAAGAAATAAAATTAAGGAAAAGTTCTGTGAGAGTACAAGTGTGGGCTGTCTGTCGAATTACTGAGAAAAAAAATTTCCAACTTAAATCCCAAATTTTTTAATTGTTTATTTTTTACATATATTTATGTGAAGAATAAAAACAATAGTAAAGATATGATCTCCAAGCCAATCGATCAAGTAATCGGCATATTTTCAATTTCATCATAGGATCTCAAATATTAATTAAAATAAAATTTTCGTAAATTAAGACGGAATATTACACTCTTTTAAGAATGGGGTTTGGCACATATGTTGCGAAAACAGCAATCACCAGAAGAATTATGCAAAGGTTCACTTACATACGGATATAGGATATTGTGACAAATGTAGAAGGATAGAAAGTTAGTAGCATTTGTGATTCGAGTGCATATTTCATTTGAGGAAACCTAAGAAGGGTAGAATAGAAATACTATATAGAGTCAGAATTAAATTTAATTGCGAAATTGGAAACTTGATATTAAAAAATATGAGATTATATTTTAGGGTATGACTTTCAGTACAGAAATATAATTTTATCAGACTTTTTGAAGCCTGAGAAAATGTTACATAAATTTATATCGTATGATTGATTCATTATCTAAAAATCTTGGAAAACTACTACTGCAGAAGAGTGCTCGTTAATTTCACTCCTAGTTTTTGCGCTATTTCTATTTTAACAACGTTCGAAATTTTAATCCACCCAAAAATTTTTATGGCGAGTTTTTGAATCTTAAAATTTTTCAAGATATTCTTTCGTTTTCTTAAAGCCAGGGGCAAAGACATCAGCCATGTCATTTGATTGAACACTTTCAAAATAAACATGAATAATGCCACTAGCTCACTACAATACCACATTGTATTTATATGTTTTAATAGTTAGTCACTCAATTTTTATTGATGCAGTGCAACCTCGGATATTCAAACTTCATGTATCCGAGCAAACGACTTGTCCTCAAAACAAGCACGTAAGCCAAACTTTCACTGTTTTTGTTCAGTTGCCAACGTTGTATTGAAATTTGTATTAGATCTTCGAATAAAAATAATCTTTTAAATATGGGGCAGCAAAAAAAAATGGTCAAATCCTATAGCACAATTAATCAAGACATTTTAAAGGTGGTGTAATAATTTGTATTTTTAATTTTGCCAATTTGAACTTCACCAAACATTCGTTGTATCAACAGAAAAATGGCGGTTAATAAAGACTAATATGAAAACAATTTAACTCAAATTAGATTTTAAAAAACGAGTGCAAATCAGAAATAGAGTACTTCACTTTGGGTTAGAAAGGCATACACTAAGGAAGTTACTTGTTAGTGACAAAATATGCACGGCGTCTAATGTACAGTTGACTGTTCAAATCTACCATCTGCATGAAAACAGATACAACAACATCCCTTTTGTTTTACGCATCTGAACAAATAAAAAGCTTCCGCGCTTATTGGGATACGTGAGTTGTACTGTGTCTCAGTAACTATTCAAAACATATGCTCAAGGCACAAGAGCATTTAAAGCAAATGTCATTTCAAAATTCACAATATAATTTATCATTGAAACGAACGCCCTTACTACTAAATATCAAATTTTAAAATGAAAAAAGTTATAAAGAGTCGTTACCAAATTCAAAACATCATTAACGTAAGCGTGAATGATATCTTCCGCCAAAGCTTGGATTTCTTCAACACTCTAAAAATATTTACTTAGGGTTTAGACTTTTATAGGATGTACGCAAATGATTACCTCTTTTAAATACGCAGGACTTTTTAATCTGAAATCTTTTTCTGCAGCCTGTATATTTTTCAACAGGGAGTTCAAACTGGCCTAAATGATGAAAGTTAGAGAGTGAGATGAGGGCATTGAAAGTCACAAAAAAAGATACAAACCGTTTCAAAGAAGGTAAAATTAACACTCAAATACAGATTTGTCATATTTTCCTAAACAAAGCAATGATTCACAACTCAATTTTGAAGAAGAAAAATGAAAAAATCACAATGAGTTGAAGAAGTGGCTTTTCAAATTTAGTTTTAAAAGACTTAAGCTCTCGAACGTAAATGTTGAGATCTTGTGTTTTAACTGTAGGAGGATCTAAGCGAAGAAGTCTCTCGAGAAGAAAGAGAGTTTCGTCATAAATGCTGATTTTTGTAGCGTTAACATTATCAAACAAACCACCGCCACTATTTATGAACTAGGTAAAAAAAACAAGAAAGAATATAAAATGTTTTCTAAAACAACGTCAAAAATTACCGGAGAAAAACCACGAGCGATTCTAGATAGATTGACTTGTATGTCTGAAAAGCCAAGCTCGTCGACCCTTTGTTGAAGTGCTTTGGAATTTAGTTTAACATAGTCTGTTGGATTGAAATTATTTATTTCTCTAAGACTTTTTGGGATTTCATTCAAGACATATACCTTAAACACACAACATTTTCGTAAATCTATGCATGGATAAACTGCGTCTCTTCTCCTTGATGAAATATCACACACGTTTTTAAAAATCATCAAAGCTTGACGCTTAAAATAGTCAATAGTTTTGTTTACTGAATTAAAGTGCTTCATTTTTTAGTGTCTTTTTAACTTGCCGCGCTTTGTTGACACTTCAGAAAGACACTTAGGTTCCTCTTCTCCACCAGAAGTTAAAGGATTAAAATCAAATTCAAGTCATTACATTACATTTTCATTTCAGTTAATTTTTAAGGCATTAAGAAAAATGCACATATAAATCTATAAAATCAGACATGAATAGAAATAAAAAATATATAAATAGTACTCAATTTAAAGACTAAATTATTTAATCCTTCAAATGTGATTATTGGTAAAAATCGCAAATGGCCCGATATGTTGCGCAAAACGATCCACTCAGTGACCTCTCAAATTTTTCATCAGTGACTCCCTTAATTTTTCTTGAAAAAATTCGGGTGGACCACTTTTACTTTTAGGCAGTTCAATTTTCCCACTAAAATACTTAATGAAAAGACAAAATTGTCTTGAGTATTTGCTTTTATGGTAATACTCTCTCAGTTTAAACAATGCCTTGTTTTGAACTGATAGATTATACTCATATAAAGATAGTATAATCTAGGGGCTAACAACAACAAAATTGTCTATTTACAAGTTAGAATCTATTTTAGTAAACAAAGATAAACACAGTATATTAAAATCAATTTTAATGAAATCATTCAGTTTTACTCCCTTTAGCTGACTACCTTGATCTTGATATTTCTGATACAAGGTATCATGAAATTTTTTATGAAGTCATTCTGTCTTAGTCTGATAGTTCCTCTGTTGTTAAGATCTAATTTATTTAATTTTCTAGTGAAACCATCAACAAAAGATGAAAATCCAGATTCCACCAACCTTGCTTCTAGGTGTTGAAAAATATTTGGGGCTGAGCCCTTTATCAAAGACTCCCTCCTTGTCAACTCTTTTTCTCAGTTTCACATTCTCTTTCAAGTCCAACGACATTTCAACCAACTCAACAACTTCATCTCCAGGCTCAAAATTTCTAGATCTAAAAAATAGAGTGGATAATCCATCTTTAATAAACCATTGTAACTTCTCTCAAAGTCTCGTGAAAATTTTCAATATTGACCAAGCATGTGAATACAGTGCATTCTGATGTAGGCGCAGCGGTATTGACATTTTATAATGATAGCTTCAAATTGTTTTATTAGAAACTTCAATTTTAGCGTTCGAAAATCGGTGTTTTGTCACGGGTAATATTCTCTGAAAAATCTTAATGCTTCCCGGTTTTCGTTACCATTACCATACATCCTTCGCCGGTAATTAGAATACTTCAAAATAAATCTACACCAATAAATTTTAAATCTATTTTTAATAAATTAAGTAAAAATAAATAAGTTTACAATTTTTTTTTATTTTAATCATTAATTAGTTCATTACAATAGTCCTCATTAATTTCTCAAAGAATTCGTAGAATGTGAAAGAGTTTTATATTCTGTAGGATGTTTTTTAATCAAAAATTCGTTTCCGATTATTGCCAACAACTTTAGTCGCTTTGTTTTATAAAATCTTATTTATCCTGAAAAAATGTCCTTATTATAATATCAATTAATACAATTTTCTGATATAATTATTTTATAAACCCATTTAATATCAATGTTCCCAAAGAGAACACAGATGAGTTTAAAATTTGTTTCGCTTGTTATCGAAAGTTTAACGCTGTCCGAAGGTACCATATGTTTAGGTACTATTTTTTATATGAATAAAATATAAAAAACATAGCAGTGCATAATACCTACGCAATTTCGAAATTTTCGTAGTGTGTTCATTGGACAAACATTCTTTTATAAACACAATTTATAATATCCTGAAAATTAAAAAATCTAAAGAATTAGGTAATTATCATAAAGGATCAAAAATGTGGTTATCTGAAACTTCTCCACGATGCATACCACCATATAAATACAATAGATATCAGAAAATTTTCCAAAATGAATGTCTACAAAAATGCCAATTTCTAACTTATTTTACAATGTGGGTAACTCTTCCCAATCTGCTTCGAGTATGTATACGAGTTATACAAAAATATAGAAATTCAAGGAAAATTCAAGAACATGCAAAATAACTAACTAAAAAACTATTGCGTAACCAACTAACCGTTGATTAATATTTAAATCGGTCACTCCTTTGAGCATTATTTAAGAAGGGACACATTTTGTCACCCCTTTAAACGAATCGTACGAATTAAGTACCATAGAAATCAGACGATATCTAAAAAACACAGACGATTTATATTCAAAGTCATTGAAAAAAGCAGATGAAGATGAAATTCTTATGTTCCCTCCCAAATGGGAGCATTGGGACTTAATGGGTTAAATAGAATATTCATTTGGCATGATAAAAATATTTTAAATTTTACAGACTTAAAATTCTCGAGTGTTTGATTAATCTGAACTAAAAAAAGAGAAGAGCCACTCAAGGATGGAGAAATGCATTGTTGAAGAGGGGATGATTCATCAAGGAGATCAAGATGTTTTTGTTGAGAGGATGGAGCATTGTTTTGCATATTCGTAAAAAGGTTTGTGATGGAGAGGAAGTTTTTCAGAGCCTAAAAACAAAAAATAGCTAAAGAACTTCTCCAACAACTTTAAAAAACATCAGCATCGTGTGCTTGCAGAAAAGGAATGAATTGAGATGGATGATGATAGAACACAGTTATTAATTATTCGAGAAAAACGTTTCTATTTTGGGATCATATTGCTTAATAAGTAAAGCCTGAAGTATATCACAATGAAAATTGTTGGAACAGAAAGGCAGAACAATAAACATCTATAACGCTTTCCTTCTCTCGCAAGACCAGGTATATTAAACTTACACAAAGGTTCAATAGTTGGAGAAAAACTTCACTTGATTGTTTTACCTCTTTTTTACATAAGAAAAGAAAAACAGCATGAATGTTGATTTAAATGAAATGAGAGAAAGATAATCCATGTTAAGAGCGTTTAATTTTTGACTAATGATATTAATTTCAAAAAATTTCCTATAAAAATATAAGAAATATGAAAATATTTTTGTATGTAAAAATTATATAAATTTTATATAATTTGCCGTGTCTTTTTCATCAATTACACAATAACAAGCAACCATACAAGCCAATCATTTACCAGATACAGACAATGTTATAAAAAGAACTTGCTATTTATAAGCTAGCCTGTGGGATCTGTGCATGAGTGGTGTACTGAGCCATCATACTAACGATAAAAAAGTAAAGAGATCATGTGGCGCGATATCTACTCCATAACTTTTCTTGGTTATTTGATAGCTCGCAGCAAATGGAGAAATATAAAAAAAATATATATACCGTGGCGTATTGATTTTATTACATAAAGTGTGATAAATAATGTGCTCAGATTATTATCGATGAATAACTGGCATCACATTACTTTTGATTTTTATCAATGAAAATTTGACACTTCTTTCCAATTTGAAAAAGATAGTGTTTCTTATATTGATTTATTTCACTTGAACTTCCTTTAGAATAAAAATTAACTTCTTTCTCCATCCAGATTTTTCTTCCAATCAAAGTTTGTTTTCCAAACTTACTTTTTTCCATGAGTTCTTCTTTTTCTAGTGAGACCACAAGTACCTCATTTTCTGAATTGGATTCAACATCATCTAAAGAAGATTTACTTTGCGATTCACTCATAGCACCAGATATTCTTCTAGATCAAATCAGGCCAACCTTTCAACCAAAATTTTAGAAATGTATATCAAAGCCCACCTGGTCCAGCAAGTTTTTACCACAGAAGTTATTTTGCATATTTTCATGCATTTTTAGTCTGGAATCTCCTAAATATGAATTTTTGCGTTCTACTTTTGAAAAGTTCCAACTTTCTGATTTTATGGCATATTTTGGATGCTTACATATGGGACAAGGGGAATTACTCCCTTTATTATCCTTACAAGGAGTGAAATACTTGTTCAATGAAAATAATGGTGAACCTTTTCTCAGAGGTGCAAATTCTCTTAGAAAATATACTGGTAAAACTCTCAGACAGATTTCTGAATGTCTAGGTGTAGCAAAATCGACGGTGGGACGTCTTGTAAAGAAGATTGAAGATACTGGTCACGTTGAGGCAGAGAGAAGAGGAAACTGTGGAAGAAAACGCAAAACAACACCACGCGATGACAAATTCTTGCTAAGAAACAGTAAAATACATCCACAGAAGACAAGCCAAGATCTTACAAGAGATTTATCGACATCAGGAATAAATATTGATTCATCAACAGTCCTTCGTAGGCTTTTCGCCGCTGGTAGGTTTGTCAGAAAATCATTGAAAAAGCAGTTAACACCTGCCATGAAAAGAAAACGGCTTCAGTAGGCACGCGATCATAAAAACTGCGATGTAGATGCCTGGAGCAATGTCATATTTTTGGATAAAGCACATTTTGAAGTTCATGGCCACCGATCTTCGGTAGTGAGACTAAGTGTGAACGAGCCTCTACGAGATGGACACATTCAGCAAGCTCCAAAACATCCACCTAAAAAGATGTTTGAGGGAAGTTTCACTGCTAAAGGTCCAGGAAGACTTATACTAGTCGAAGGAATGATGAACAGAGATAGGTACATGGATATCTTGCAAACCCATTTGCTTCCTACTGTAGAAAAAGACTTTCCAGATGGAGGGGCTATTTTTCAGCAAGACCTTGCCCGGTGTCACACATCGAAAAAATGATGTCATTTTCAAGTACGAAAAAAGGGGGTAGAAAATTTTTCATGAGAGATCTTTCTTTAAAGCTCTGCCAAAGGTCAATGCTACTGCGGGCAAACAGCGTGGACACCCCTTTCCGTATACGCAGTTTACTGAATTTTTATGGATTCGAGTTGCCTAGCGAAACACAGAGTAGTAGATGATATTTTTATTTAGATTCGAAGAAATCTAGAGCCAGAGGTACGAGAAAGTGTGATGCGGGCATAAAACATACCTATTACATTTGTTCAAATTGAAAATGAATTTTTTTTTAAGATTTACGATTATTTATATAATGTTTTTATTGAAATAAAAGTTATAAAATTTCATTTTTTTGTAATAAAATCCTGTTTTGTGATAGAATAATTTTTAATTTATAGTTTTTATATAGCATTATATAAAAGATCGTTAGAATTGTCGTCAACCTAATTTTGTTAGTTCCTTACCCGTCCTCATTCTTTTATCAAAAATTTTCAATTATAATTTCATTAAAACTCAACCTTCATATCCATTTGGAGTTTATAATATTTAATATTTTTATTAAAAAACATACCAGTAAGTGTATAAGCTTCTGTTAATTGAAATTTCAATCAAAATATAAAAATTAACGCCATCTACAAATTCACCACGAAGTAACAAAATAACCAAAATTTCAAAAACAACACATATGATGATATTTTTTATTTTCAAATAATTTAAATGAAACCAAGAAAAAAATTTACATGTTGTTTTTTGATGGGGTCAGATATATTTTTCTACACGAATTTCATCATTGAAAAAAGCCTGGAGTGCGAGGGTTAATTAATTTATATTTTAATACTAATATTATTCCTTTATCAAAATGGTATATTATTCTACCCGAAAAATATTGTTATAATTAATATTGTAATCGTAAATTTTTTTTGTTTTCTATGTTCTAAGTTTTGCTTAAGGAGAATTGACAAAATTAACGATAATGGTGGTAATAACATTTTTCATGATCAATTTAGGTTTTAATTCCCAATGTTAAATCAATCAATACCACTGCCAATCGAAATAGATACATCTTGTTGCTTTTCTACAAAATTTTTAGAACTGTGGGAATTATGAAAAAGTTCAAAGGTAAGTAGTCAGATATTTTAGTGTAATTATAGCGAGTAAAGAGCCATTTCGCACAAATAAAAGATAAATTTAAGCATAATTGCCCCAAATTTGTTTCGCATAGGCATAATGCTTCAAGTAATTCAAAGAAGTTTTTCCCAGAGTGTACTTTATTGTTGAAAAGATTAGAGAGTGAAAGCATTGAATAATAAATTGAAGGACTCCTATACCAATCAATTTAATAAAGTTTCTATTGGTCTCCAGAATTTGACTTTTTAAAGTTTTGTAAGTTTTTATTTATCCGCAACAATAAAACTATGAATAAATTATCGAAGTTAGAATGGGAAAAAGTTAAGGAATCTTTCTTTGATTAATCTTTCCAGAGTAAAGTTTACCAACCATGAGAATTATTTGTATACCTCAAAGAGAATATAAAATCAAGAGAGGCATTTCTACATTTTAAATCTTAGTTCAATGAAGTTAGAACTTGCTCCATAGAACAGCAAATTGATTTGCCTTCTTTTTCGCTTAGCAAGGTTCCGATAAAAGTAATCAAAGATATTCTTAGTAATGAGAATATAGTGATTTGTAAAGCAGACAAATCGCCCCACATGGTTATTATGAATAAGAAGCGATATATCAATAATATGGCGTTGATTCTTTGAGTTAAAGAAAAGTTCAGGCATCTTGGATCTGCATCTCAAAAAGATTGAAGGATCAAATAATAAATACATGAATAGTATGTACAAAAACAAGATTTTGACCCGGAAACAAAAAGTGTTATTCTCCACGCGAAGCCAAGCCTGTAAATTATATGGTTTAGTTAACAGTCATAAAGTTTATTTCCACTTAAATGTTAATGTGTAGTTCCTCATATCACCTAATTATAGTATCATATATTGGAGATGTTGAAAGATGTAAAGAAATATATCAGTTACTCTGTTAAAGATACATTTGAGTTTGTTGAATACCTGCAGAGTTCTATATGTAGTCAACAGGGATCAATCACGAGCTCATTTTATGTGACTTTCTTATTCACCAAACATAGTTTCTCCAAAAATATGTGAAAATATATTTCGCAAGTTTTTACAATCTTTAAAATGGTGAAGTTTATCAGCAAGTTTATGACGTAGAGATGAGCTGGTCTTTAGGGACAGCTTCGACCAATAAAGGTTGACGATTATTAACGAACGTTAAGATTAAAAACTGTTGAATGTTTGTCATCATCGATACACGGATGACACTTTCCAAATCTGCCATAATGAAGATCAATTTGATGAATTGTTAGCAGTCTTTAAGATCTACATCAAAAGCCTAAATTGACTTGAAAAAAAAGTTTCAAGTTACCTTTTTTGGTTGTATTGGTTTCTATAATATAAACGAAAAGGAACAATGAACTGAAGCTTATAGAAAATCATCTTTTAATATAGTTCTAAATATATAAGACATGACTTTTTGGGTTTTCAAGCTATAAAATTGGATTGACCAAGTGTCTTATTATTCGTTCTTACAAAATTTGTTCTAAACATTTTCTAGGGAAGGAATTAAAGTTCATCAAAACTATTTTGATCTCTAATGATTATATACAAAGTGTTGTTGAAAAAATGATAGAAAACTATAAAGAAACAGCCTATAAGGTTAAAAAATTTCAAGCTTTTATCGTTCTTTAAATATATAAAAAGTAAGAAGAAATGATTAAATGCAAGTACCTTTTAACAAAAGTGCAGTCAATGTCGTGTTCAAGTCAAAACCTATGTTCCAATCAAATTTAAAAATGCTTTCCCCAAACTAAATCGCAATAATCTTGCTTACTCTTTTAAATGTAGTCGTGGCTGAAGCTACACTGGAAAAACTACACAAAGATGGAAGAGTAGAATTGAACTACATATCGCTAGCTTAATTCAAAATGAGAAGAGCGCCCGCATTAAAGGTCTCTTCTTCTAAAATTGGAAGGATCTGGTGGAACACTTTGAAAGATGTTGAAAGCGTTGTAGGAATGCTGTTTACTGTGATGTTTTTCTGTTCCGACAAGTTTTAGTGTGATGCACTTCTTTTTTTAGTATCCTAATTGCTAATCCATTTTGAGTGGGCCAACAATTATGTTTAAATGAGACCACTTTTTTATTAAAACAATATAGTTTTTAATGTCGGTTATATCATAATTATATTCAGCTTTTTGTACACACATGTAGTATCATTTTGAGACTAAGATAATTCTAAGATATATTTTGTTTAAAAATAAATCTTAGAATTAAATGTAATTACTGAGATATTTTAAAGTTTTAAATGGAAAGATAAAAATATATAAATAGATATTTTGTTATGAAGTGAAACAGGCTGTTGGTGTATATTTATAAAAAAAAAACAAAAAAAACATACACTAACTTTATCGTTGTCATCATAGGAGTCAGAGCAGACAGATGAGTTGAAAATAATTCCAAAGAGAAAAAATATAGCAATGAATGACATGATGATGGGAGAAAGCATAAAAATCATTCCTGTACTCCTTAAGAAAAAAAAACTTAAATAACGCTATTATAAAAAATTTCAAGTCGCTCCATTTTATTATTTAAAATTCAAATGTTGAGAAGATTAAAAGTTTGGATACAAAAAAATGATATAAATTACTACAGTATACAGAAAAAGTGAAAACAAATTTTCAACTACCTAAAATGAAATACATTTTTCTATTTATAAAAATGAATTTCCCAATTTACATCGAGAAATGGCATTCAATGTTTCTAGTGATAGGCCGATATCAAATATTTCTCCAATTAACTTATAAAATACAGAGGAATCCGTAATTACAGGCAAATTCTACTTAATTAAAGTAAACGGTTTATCACTAATTCAAAATACTTTTTCAACACTCAGAGAACAATTTGGACAGCAATGTCCTAAAAATCCTCTATAAAATTCCATTGAAAAAGAAAGCAAACGAATAGTATGGAAAAATTGTCGTCTTCAAAGGGTTACCATACTTTGAAAATAGAAATTTGAAAAATAAACAAGGATATGTAGAAAACTTTTCAAATGATAAAAGAAAAATGATACAAGGAAAGGAATTTTTTGCCAGTGTATTGATCACAGCAAGAGTCGCTAGTTCCTGACAGAATCACCTTTTCTCGCTTCCTCCCACAAGAGTTGAGTAGAATGCCGAAGAGGACAATGCTTACAATGATTATCAGAGAAAGTGAAATGAAGTAAGATGTATACCATCTATACTTTGTGTAGTGAAACTTGGGTTTAATCTGCGTGATAAACATTTGCTTCATTTTCATTGGCTGAAACTACCATTTCAAAATAGAGTATCAAATTTAGGGAACTTATCAAAAATTAAGAGAGAGATAGAATAAAACAACCTGTTCAATTTGAGAAGATAGATTTGATGAAAATTCAAATAAGGAAGAAGACGTTTTTTGAAGATAGCTTTTAGCATCTTTGAAAAGGAAAGAAACATTTAAGTAGCATTTTGAGTTTAAAAGTTGAAAAGATACCCGCTGTGTCGGCATTTATTCGCTGTGTTATGGCGTTTGCAAGAACACTAAAAGCTGATTTTTTCTACGAAAATGTATACTTGATAAAGGAAAAAATAGATCGTCTTATTGTATTTACCTTGTCAGTTTCACCTTCAAGACTAATAACACTAACATTGTCCAAAGCAGATAAAAACTCTCCAAAATTAGGTAACTAAAAAGATACTATTATGATTACTTCATATATCTTAAACGTATATATTACATAAGCATTAAAAAGATTTCAAAATTAGTGTTAAATTTACTTGCAGGGAAGCCTTTTTAGAATATCGATATATGTTTAAAGCTATGATTATTAACCTCCGGCTATAGATGCCTGTGTTGCAAAAAAAAAGTAACCTAACAATATCATGTTAGAACGGCCAGACTTTTTCAAAGTTATTGATCTATGTACTGTACTTAGGTTGTAGTGGAGTATTATATCTATGATCTGTTCTTAAATTCGAACTCCACAGCACGGAAGTGACGGATTTAAAAGGGGCATTCGTCATTTTTTGAGCATACCAATGCATAGTTTAATCAATTCTAAATTGTACTTCTGAAGAAAGATTGGTACTTCAGATCAGAAACATGGGATACAACAATATTTCGGCTTCAATCCTGCATCAAGAAAAAATAATAAAGCTCATAGTTCAAATCAAGCGTTTGAGCCGTGTGGATTATATTTCTCCTTTTCACATAAGGATACGTACAAAGGGGTTCCTACTTGTCTATGCCAGATTTAGAAGAAGAATACTGTAATATTATTATTAAGAAGGCAGAACATTTGGTGATAGACATACAGCATTATGGATTCCGAAATTACAAGGATCTTTTCATTTACTGTCTTTTTACTTTAAGGGTTTATTAAAAAAAAAACTTTTTTAAAGAATTTTAAGTGTCATTAAATTGGTGAACTATGTTTTTGGTAAGGCCCTTTAGGGGAATCTTAGTTCTAAAGTGAACCTTTCTTAAAAAAAGTTTAGAACCAATGGTCTAAAGTTTTATATTCACATACATGGGCCTTCAATAAAAAAAGAAAACATCTCCATCAAATTTAAGATATAAACTTTAAATCAAAACTGATAAAATTGATTCTTGGCCGCAAATGATAAATATAAATATTAAAAAATCTAAAATAAATTACATCATAGTTCATCTTTATATCTTTCATGGTACTACTATTTTCATGGCTGGGGAGGTGGGCGGAAAAATGGCCGACTCCGATTCCAAACACTTAAAATATCCGACTCAGACTCTAAAAACTTGATAAATTGAGCGTCAATTTTTTCGTTGTTTAAAAAAATTCTTTTTAATACTGAAAAAATCGACTCACATAGCAGCTCCTAAATTTCATTAGATCGAGTCCGATTCGTAGTAGCCCTGTCTTTTTCATCAAATTATTATTAACTATTTTCAAAAAATGTGTGTGTGTGTGTGCATAGGCCGAAATCCAAGACTGGCGCCGCCTATCGATACTTTTGACAGGGACAGACCGTGTAGCTTTTACATATAATTTTCATAAAAAAAAATTAAAAAAAATAATTTTGCATAAAAGGTGAATACTTCAAACAAATTTCTATAAAAGATATAAAAATGAATACGTGGATAGAAAATCTTTAGTGTAGATACAATTAAAAAAATCGCCCCCTCACAATATTCGCACATAGGCAATATAGAGGGACATTTCATACAAAGGATAATGCAGATACTATCACCACATCACTCTTTATAAAAATTGATTTGTAGAGTTTTTCCATAATTGATGGCGCTATGTCACTAATTCTCTATAGGGGAGGAATTGCCTCCTTGGGGTAATTTAGCATATCCTAGGCGGAAGGAAAAATTTAAACCTATAAACCGAAAAACTCCAATTCAGGAGATCAGAAGAGATAATACTATCAATATTTTTATTTTAGTATAAAAATCAAGCAGCATTTGATTATTTTAAATCAAATAAAAAAAAATTTTCTAACCTTGATAAAAAAAATTAATTTTAAGGCGCATAATTTTGGAAAGAGGAGGAAAGGGATTTCAAGGGGGATTAAATTTTGACAAATGATCAAAGGGGGCCGTGGGAGTAAAAAGGTTGAGAACCAATGCGCTATGAAAACAATATAAGCAGTTTTAAATGATATCGTATGCTGTCAAGCAATCTAAGCATTATATGAATTTATCCTTAAAAAGATCATTTTATTTTTTGAAATTGAGAAGTGTTCCTATGACAATGCGCTGGTCATTTAGGATGCATTGAAATTATGTTATATAACTAAAAAAAATGGAGCAAAATGCGCAAAATATATAAAAAAATTTATTCGCCTTTAAGCACATTGAGTTTTTATGACTTATATTTTTGCTTGTTGTAAAAACAATTTTAGTGAACTCTTTTTTTATTAGAATTAAATTTAAGAGCTATATTTTGCTAAATCAAACATTTAATGATAATATTGTGAAATTCTCTTAAAAATCGTCCACCTTTTCTATCATCACTCTATAGATTGCTCCATCGATTTTGACATATTCGATGATAAAGATCTGGTTCACTTGTAAAATCGCCGAGCACTGTTTAAAGTTTTTCTGAGGTGTAAGAAAAAAAGTTGTAAGGAGGTTGTACATACTTTGTTAAAATTAAACTTTATTTTGGTTTGGAGTATATTTGATCTGACGTCATTACAAATGGTTCTTTGTGTGCATTGTGAGATTGCATCGATGATGTACAAGAAGGAGCGGTGTAAATTTCTTTGAAAAGTATTGGAAAGACGAATGAGGTTATGGCTGACATCATTCATTTCTTCAAAAACGTCTTTCAAATGCTCGAATTCTAGCAACATAAAATGAAAGAACAAAAAATATCACAGCCAAAAATTCTATATCGTTGACATGCTTAGGCAGTCCCCGCAAAAAATATGTGAAATAACTTAAGTATTGCACAAACAATATTTACGCCTGGATGTTAAAAAAAATAAAAGGGTATGTTTCATAGAATGAATTCCTTTAAATCAGTAATTTTTCTATGAGAAAATGGAATGAAAATCGACTTAATTAGAAATTTTACCATTTGTTAGATTTGAGAGAGCATCATAAGCCTGCAATACTTGAGAATTTTCTTCCACTTTTTCAGCAATCAAATAGCCTAAACCTAAAATAAATTATGAACAAGCTATAATGGCTGTTTATTGACAAATCAAAATGCAACATTTTATCCATAATTTTAAAATGAAAAAATTTTTCTTTTAAAAATATGATATTAAAAACTGGAATAAGTTATGTATCATTCAAAACATAGGCACTAGTGATGTGCCGATCTCAATTTTCCAACTATACCGATCGGATCCGATACTAATAAAAAATTGCAAGTACTTATATAAATTTAAAAATTATTTTGTATTTAGCCATCAATACAAAGGTTTTTGAAAAAAAATACAATTTTGATTGGTCTATCCAATCAATTTTTAATATAAAGGAACTGCCTTTCATTGCATTTGTTCTGTTATGGGGCAGCATATGAAGAATTACAGGATATAAATGTGACGTAACACTGACATTGATAAACGTGTTCCAAAATGCTGCAAAAATACGGCATTTTATTGATTAGATGCATGTGCTTTTTGTTTATTTGGCATTTGAGAAAAAAGATT
The DNA here is from genome assembly GCA_030549495.1 of Nectonema munidae. Taxonomy (NCBI): domain Eukaryota; kingdom Metazoa; phylum Nematomorpha; class Nectonematoida; family Nectonematidae; genus Nectonema; species Nectonema munidae. The sequence goes on from JAUIRK010000751.1 coordinate 142,593, forward strand.
TGCCTGATTTAGAAAACATTAAAATCAATATGAAAACTGGAAAAAAATAAAAAACGAACATTGTTCACTTGATTTCAAACTAATACTGGAGAAGGGAAACAAATATGGCATACTATGCCATAAAGTAAATTGGCTTACGTTATAGCAAAATTTCATTAGATCGACTCCGACTCGTAAGCCTGTCTTTTTCATCAAATTATTAACTATTTTCAAAAAAAATGTGTGTGTAGGCCGAATCCAAGACTGGTTTATACATTTTTAAAATAGTAAACAATAGTTAGTTCCATTTATGGATGTAGTATATTTTTTACATGAAATTGTGAGCAAAAAGGTATCTTTTAACCCTTTCGTTACATGATACATAAACAATTTTACCTTGGTCTGCTTTTTCAAATAGTTTTGTATATGAATCTTCTGCTTTTTATTAAATATCGTCTGATTTTTCTGGTAATGAAAGGGTTAAAATGCAATCATATGTAGAAGGAAAAAATAATATGTAGAAAGAGCTATGCATAAAATACAAAGCTTCTATAAGGCTCTAGTATAAACATATTTGTCTATTTGTTCGATTTATAAAATTGGTGAACAATAAAAAATATGCCCATACCGATATTTTATTCGATATAACCAATTACATATTACTACTATATACCTAAATTTTCCTGGGTATATATTTGATGATAATAATCAAATCAATCTATAGGATAAATTCCATATAGATGTTAATTTTTTATAAAGCACATAGAAAGTTTTATTAATTAAAAATAAGAATAGAAAGATAGTTTCGCTTTATGAAAACTGGGATTGATGGTGAAAAAAATCAATTAATATAATTAATTTGTGGAATGGTTGATTAACAAGCCAGTGAGTGCACTTATATAGAACAGACATTATAAACGCGATGCGCAAAAATCTATACGATTGGCATCATTACCTATTTAAAGAAAACTACTATAAGGAAAAAAAGATAGCACCAAGCTTTGTGATGGATATGGGCATTTAATTAAGCAACATGTACAAGTTGAATGAGAAATTACTTACAGTTCATACATCCTTACAGCAAAACAAAAATTACACACCAATACTATGTTCTTTCTGCAACGATAGATCTTGTATATAATTATATATATATGATATATGAAGTTTAATCATGAAAGTGTTCTGATATATTTTGTACAAACAAATACCATGATGCCTATCCACAATCTTTCCAGCAAAATATGAAGAATACGAGTATACCAAACACACAGCACATATGTACACAAAAGAAAACAAACATCAACACTAAATACATATAGTAGAACCCCTAGTACCGCAAGCAATACATAATATTTGTTTGGATGAGAAAAAGTTAGGTCAGAGATTCACTTTAAGTCAGAGATTCACTGATAGGCGCTCCGAGATCATTTCAGCCTGACACAGAGTTTTAGCTTTCAATTCTTTATTTATATTTTTTACAAGCCTACCTTGATACACTAATCATGAGAAAAAGATCATTTTTAAGAATTATTTTTTATATAATTTGTATAAAAAGCATTAGATTGACAGGAAAATTTGGTCAGTTAAGATAATGGTAATTAATAAAATTTGACATAAAGAAACCGAAGAGTTGAAGAGAAAAGAATCATCACGGCATTTTAGACACAATCACCTAGTATAAAAATATTTTAGCTCCAGGCAATAAGAACTCGCTATCAGAATGTTTATTAATATTAACCTCGATTTTGAGAACAGAGCATTACACTAGTCAGCGTTATATATATTCTGATATACAAAATAATTTTTTTTCTCAATTTGCCTAATAGTTGACGAGTGCTTAACCAGGATCGCAAAACATTTGGTACGTATGTTCCCAAAGGGAAACAGACAAAATTGAGTAGTCTACAATTAATTCTATACAATTGATAAATGTGTCAAATTTTGGAAATCTGTAAGGGATTAGGATTACTTTAGAATTAGCATTCGTTTTTGTATTAGAGTTAGAGTTGAGGTTTAGTACATATTTATTTGTATTAATACACCACGTGTGACACAAAAAAGATATCTAGATATATATATATATACCCACATACGAATACATACATCGTACATATACATATTGAACAATTTGATAAAATGTACACAACTTAGCAAAAAAAGTGAACCTGGCTCCATCGTTATAGGCATAATTGTAATTACCGCATATAAACATTTTGTCGATATAATCGTATTTTCACAGATAGTCAACGTATTGAAAATCATACATCACATAATTTTTTAAGAAACCTCTACTCCTTAAAAATATAATGCTCTAATTTTGGCTTCAGGGAGAATGAATGCCGACTACCCGAAGGAAGTGACAAAATTTTGGCGGGAAAAAAGGTAAAGTAACTAGTTAGTTATTTAGATAGTAATAAATCAATTAGTTAAATAAGTTAAATGAGTCGTGGTTTCTTCACTAATTTTTTTCACTCAACATTTTGTCGCACCATGCAATTTGTCGGCATTTTTGTTGAACCAAAATTTTACATAACAAGTGTGCGCTGAAACTACACTAAGAAGTGATCCTCGCTTCAACTAAAAAAGCAAACAAGTAGTAACATAAAGGAGGAAAAATTCTGATCCCCATATAATTATAAAAGTGTACAACTTTTCTTACAAAGTATAATACAAATGCGGGAGAAGATATTTAGTATTTATACAGACCTTCAGCAAGAATTTCTACTCTTCAATGATGCGCCCGCGCTAAAGAAGCAGAAAGAGATATACTAGCTACAAATTATATTACAAAAGTGTGGAAGAGTTGCATCTTCGAACAAGACAGGGGGGAAGAGAAATGGAGGATAAACACTTTTTCCCTTGAACGATGATTTTTACAAGTCTAGCATCAGACTAAAACAATGAGTTGTGTTAGAAATATAAAGTGACGCAGGAAAATTATTCTTTCTTTTAAATGATAAATAAAGGAGAAGTTGTACTAGTACTACTACAAGTAACCGGGATGTGAATAGGCGCAGAAATAATAGTAGTAAGAAAAGCACGTGTGCAATATCTGGGGAATTAACGATAGGCTATAGATAGAAACTAATATGTATACTGGACTTTATTTGTTTATTTATTTTATTTCATCATTGAGGCACAAGAAGGCGTTTGTAGTGAGATGAGACAAAAAGAAAAGGATATAAACATAATATATATGAGTATCGGGTATTTACAAGAAAAATAGGCACGCATAATGATTTATGGCATGTGTTCAGTAGTTGAATAGATCCATGTTTTAATTTTAGCTTTGATATTGTGAGTGTCGTAAGGATTTAGGGGGTGAATTGAAGAGAGAGGAATATGAGGAGGTAATTTTTTTTAATTTCAGGTTCTGATGGGTGGAATTTTGGAAAATTTGTTTAATAATTTGAGATCAGAGGGAGTGAAAGGGTGATTTAATACATTAAATGTTGTTAGGTGAAACTTTTGGTTCAGGAACTTGTTATTAAAACAGATACTAATCAGAAAAGTGTCTTTAATAGTTTAATGAGTACCCTTGTTTGTAGGTAATATCTTGGTATATCGACATTACTCCTTAATCAATTAGTTGTAATTTATTTTTTCAATTGCCATAATCCTGATTTTTAAAAAACTAGTACAGAGGTGGGGAACCTTTTTATGTTAAAAGGCCGTTTACAATATGTTGTTGTCTATGAAGGGCGAATAATTTTTTTTTACCAAAATGGCACTAAAGAAAAAAATTATTTTTTAATTGAAAAATTAATTTAATACAATTAATGATTTTTTTTGGTTCATCTGTTAATCGAATTCGACGAGAATTTTTAATTTCGCCCAAGTTTAAAAATGTTGATCTACAACCATAATTAAAATGAATATTTATTGAGCCTAACATTTCTAACGTATACAATGACTTTATCAAAGGCTGCATTTAAAAAGGTTGAAGGACGCGTGCGAACAGGTTCCTTTAGCCTCTGACCTAGTCCTAATGAGTTTCTATAAACAAACGGTCTACATAACCTAAACCTCTGATATCGGAATTTGTACAAAGACGTACTCGTATGATTAGATGCTGATACAAAGTAAATTTTGTAGAAAACATAAACTGGGGAAGGGATATGAAGAAGAAATGTGCTTGTCTAAATTCTAAATCGAGTAACGTTGTACAAACTTTGATTTTAAAATAATTCAAATTATGATGGCTTCATGGAGAAAAATAGATCCTCTATGATACTTTGTATGTTAAATGATATGATTGTAAGAATTAGAGTAAAGTAAATATACCATCCAAAATCAGTGTAAGATTTGCAAGAACATTTGTTTCAAAATCATCTACTAGAATACTTTTTTGAGTCTAAAATTTTAAAGTATAGTAGTAGAGAAAGAGAGAGAGAGATGACTTATCAACTAATTTACACTATCGATGCTGCGTAAAGATTCAACAATTTCGTCGTAACAATTTACTATTCTTTTGGGTGCGAACTCTATTGCACTTTCGAGACGTTGATTCACCAATAAAGTCACTACAACGGAAAGTCTAAACAAAAAAAATATGAAGAAAACATTGAACTCAAATTTTTGATTCGAGATAGGCGTTATCACTGATAAAACTATTGCCAGAAATTAAGCAACTGGCACTGAATGGTTTTTATCAAGATGATAACTTGCCAACCAATTCCATACTAACTAGCTAGTTAACTTGCCTTTCAAATATCTATTCATCTAAGTAGCACTAAAAAATAGAAGTAGGGCAATTGGGGGTAGACAAATTTTTGGTGGAGGACCAGCCGCGTTTAAAAATTTTTTCTTTAGCGGCCCTCATGGTATACTAAAATGAGCAGTAGTTAAAATAGGCAAGACAAAAGTGAATTTTTGTTAGTAATTACGTTAATTTTATTTTCCTGGTGACTACAAAATTCAAGGTTATCATCATTTTTAACATTTATCAAAACTTCTATAAAAAATTTAATCCCGGAAAAATAGGTTTAATTATATAAGTATACTTAGAAAAATAATTACTAAAACAAAATTTATTATGCACTCAACTCTTAAAAAATAAAACAGATGAAAAAAAGTCATTTTATTGGAAATAATTTGAACCAATCAATGAGTAGTGTGAATGAATATCATATATTTTATCATCTACCAAATTTTTTTGCATCATCGATAGTAAATTAAGTGTCCTAAATAGCTTTAGTGTAACTTTATTTTTTCTGGAGGGTGACATCCGGCCCGCAGGCCCTAGTTGGCTCACTCTTGGTCTACAAGAACACTAACAAGTAGATTCTTAACTTGGAAAAAAAGAGAATTTGGAGCTATTCATCAAAGTTAGCAAGGAAATGGAATGAGAATTAAATATTTAACACACGCCCAAAAATTATATACGTAATAATAGTTTATTTTCTCTCTTATAAACGTTGAAAAAAATAAAAAAGCACCAAATAAATAAAACTTCTAGATAAACTGTCACATAGCTACATATTTAACAATGTTGGTCGTGATTACTCTGTAAAAATAGACTTTTCTGAAAACAGACTACATCTTACACTACTAGTTTTATCATAAAATTCAAAATCCATCTTAAAGAGGTGTTTAAAAGAAAAAGAATGATGATATACATATTTTAAAAAAAGTACTTTATGTAAAGTTAATAAACAGGCACGCGAAAAATATCAAAAGTTATCACTTCTAAAACTTAAATTTTTAGGGTAAATATATTTCATTTTATTATAACAAAAACAGTGCCAATTGCAAAAAGTTAGGAACAAAATTTTTATAGTACACAAAAGAGTTGAATTTACTAATAAAGAAAGAATTCTGTTATATACCATTTTTAGTTCTATTTTGTCTTTTTTCAATTCTATCTTGTCTTTTTGAAATTCTATTTTATCATTTTGCAATTCATCATATGTGTTTTTGAAATAATATTAAGTCAATAAAAATGATAAATTTTTCAAGTCAAGAATTTTTTTTCAATAGCTATTTGGGAATGAATATTTTGACTAGCTATTCAGTTTAAAAGCAAAAATACTCTATTTGTTTAATATTTGAGAAGAGATATATTTTATAATGTTCGATTGTTAAATTTGTAAGTAACACTGTACATGATTAATTAAATCTTTTTTTTTAAGAAAATTTGTTGATTATTATTATAATAAAAATATAATATCGGAACAAAATGTTTCAGTTGTTAATAATGTATTTGATCATAAAGCTGTCAGAATTTTATTTGTAGGCAGAAATAGTCAAAAAAGGCAATGATTTTCTTGTTCTCGTATACTATGATTTTTATGATATGTTAGTTTAAATAGTTTTTTTATGATTTTTTTCTTAGACTTAAATAATTTTACGAAAAGTGATTAAGCTACCATTTTTTGTATACAATGATTCCTTACAAAATGTAAAAAATACAAGCGTTACCAAATCACCCTATAAGGGTTAGCTACTTCAACGTTGGCTTTTGCTGTTTATAAAATCTTGAAAATATCAAATAGTGTCGATAAATTATCTAATTTTTTATGCCTCCTATTATTTTGAAATTATTCTGAGAACAGACAGTTTCATTCATAGTGAAAATTGCTTTATTCGTTTATTTTGTCTCTTTTCTCTCTTATGTTAATTATGTAGCAAATTTTTCAATTTTGAGTAAAAGGTAAGGTAGAGGTACCGTGGGTGTGTTTTCATTGATAAGGCACTGATGTACCGCTTATGTCAAACTATGAACAAATTGGTATCGATGAGGAATCGAATCCAGAGGCTTCCATGCTGAATCCATCATCTCAACCAACCTGCTATGCCTCCCATAGAGTATGCTGTGGGGATACGTCAAATTAGTTTTCAAAAACTTAAGTTATTCTGTAAAATTTTTTAGTTTTTGTTGACGCTCTATAACTTTTTCTGATAGACTTTTTTTCCTTAAAAGTTATTATAAAAGGCAAATCATTGCAAAATGTTCTTTTTGTAGCTTGCACTAATTTTAAACTATTTTTGAATGATCTGAGAAAATGAAGTAATGCAATCTTAATTTATTGTTTGATTTTTGGTTGCACAATTTTATCTTTATTTTATACCCTTTTTTGAGAGTCTAACTAACTTACACTTTTCTTATACACTAAAAAGAATGAAAAAATTCTAATACCAAGTTTTCTAACTTTTGTTCTGTTTTACATTTTTGATAGAAATTACCTCAGAAAAGTTATGTAATTTGGATGTGTTTTTTTTATCTATTTTTCTGAATAAAACATTTTTTAGGAAGAAGAAATGGAACAGCTGAAAATTAATGAATGATTTTTTTCATTCAATAAAATTTCGAATTTTTTTATTGTTAATTAATATCTTTACACTCTATTTTAAAGGATTGCTTGAATATTTGGTCTCTCGTGGTATTTCCTGACCAGTAATTTTGAAAATTGCAACAAAAAAAATTTTTTACCCGCAGTTTTTAGATTTTTGAATAAAGAATTCTCAAGTTGAAATATTAGAATTCATAAAATATAACAACGCTGACAGACTTACAGCGCTAAAATAGCGAAGATGGAAAAAACAAGAGAAACAAGGATATCTCCAAATGCATACAACTTTCGACGTTTATAGTTTTTGATTATTTTACATCTTCCACACAACTTGCCCAAACACAAGATCAAGCCTAGGAAAAAGTATACATATTATTAATTCATTGAAAAGAGCTTCTAAATAAGAGCATAAAAAATACAATCGCCTGCAAAAAAAGCTATAACTGATGTAAACATGGCACCATATTTTGCGTATTAGAAATATGCAATGTTGTTATTCATCTACGTAGAAATTACTAGATGTTGCTTGCAAAGCCGAGATACAAAATGCCACACATATCTTAGATTGCTGACGAAAGCAAGACATCAAGTCGCCATATGAATATGCAATTTCAAGGATTTATTTACATTACTTTTTACTCTGTCCTTGTGCATGTACAACATTGTGTGTGCGTGTGTGAATTGAAGCATGAATCTCCACTGGTTTCTTGTTTAACATGAATAAACTCTAGAGTCTACACCTCCAAGACATATTACTGTGCGCTCATTTCGTATGAGAAAACAGATACGATGGGAAAAGTTAACCCTTTCATGCACAATGGGACTGCTGTGACACAAGAAACAAAAATGGTATGCTTTAGGTTATAAAAAATTGATTGAAAAAAATAAGCGCACGATCAAACTTCGGCCAACCCTTTTAGGCATGGGTTTTCTCTATTGTCTGCTTTCTTTGCCAATGAGTTTTTATATAAATTAAGCAGACGCTTTTTGGACACTGGTGTCCCATTGTGCCTGAAAGGGTTGACTAAAGTATTTTTACAAAGGAAAGCACTGTTAAATACAAATCACTTTGGTATATTAGCTTGTTTTCTAACATAAATAAAACTTAGCGGTATTATAAACTTATAAAGACATTTGACTGGATAGAAAGCCATGTTTGAACAAGTTTCAGGAGTCTGAGTTTTTAAAGAGATGGGAGTAAGAGTCGCTATCTAATAAAATTTTGGAGTCGAAGTCGGTTTTTTTAAGTAAAAAATAATAATATTTTTAGGTATTTTAAATAAAGAAAAAAAATAGTGTAATTTTTGTAAGCATATGGTGGAGTGACCCTTCTTAAGTCGGGAGCGAAGAGTTTGTGTTGAATTAAGTTTTTCTGTTGGAGTCGGTTTTTGGAATCGATGTCAGATATTTTCCCTTCAACTTGCCAGCCCTGGTTTGAACAGCCCCGCACCGGTTCATATGGAGAATAACCACCCCAAGAAAATATTTTAGTAGCAAGTGAAGAACAACCACCACGTATGACCCTTTTGAAGAACCACCACCCCAAATAGTTTTCCAATAATATTGTACAGAATATACCACTGAAGCAAAATTATTAAAATTTAAATTTACTTTTATACAGGAAATTGTTGAGATATGTGCTCACAAAAAATTATTGAAAAATCTTTCTCGCCACAAAAATTCTTGAAGATAAGACTCTAGAAAATTTCTTTTACATCCGTTCATTTTTTTTATATTTGCTTTTTGTTTATTCCAATATGATTCTATGTTTTGAGTGTGGACGCCATTTTCTTTATTTACAAAATTTTAAGTATGATTTACTGTTGTGCAAATCCTAATCTTTCTACATTAGCATATGCTCGTCATTCATCACTATGTATGTATAAGGGATTCAGGTCGATCCACTTTCTCAATTACAGGAAGTAATGTCTTTGAACTTCTATCTTGAACGATTTCCATGTATCCAAGTGCAGGAGAAAAAGAAGTATCAACTAAACCAAATACCCAAATTTGTTTTTCAGCAGCCCTTCCACGATGATATTTTGGTTTGTGAGAAAAAACAGACTCATCGATTTGTATTGTGCAGCCAGGTCCTACAAGTTTAATAGGATTATTCTCAAAATATATTTTGCAAACTTCTCTAAAAAATGAAAAACAATCAATTAGTGCTTTTTCACTCATTCCAGTTTGTTGAGATGTTTTTGTTACTTCAATATTTTGAGTCAATAAATACATTATGTGAATCCATTTTTGAAGAGAAACTTTCGATTTATAAAAAAAAGAAAAACGAATTGAAATTGTATATTTGAATTTAAGACAAGCTTTCTTTTGACATTTCCATACAAAACCATATATAGCTTTTGAAGATTTTGTCCAATTCATTTCACAATTGCATTCTAAGCAAAAACACTTTGTTTTCAAAAGTTTTTGAGTTTTCATCCAAGTAATAACATATAAAGAATTTTGGTTTAGTAAAGGCAAAATAAAATCTTGAAAATTCGTTTTGTGAGAAGAATTAAAAAAATAAACAATAAGCCTACATCTATAATATTATATAGCTAACTTGCAAAACAGGATATTCTTTCAAGATTATACAGGGTTATAAGATTAAATATATACTAGTGATTATATATAGTATGTTTTCAGGAAATCAGTAGCAGTGTAATCCGATTAAAAACACTTTGTTTAGTACACATTTCAAAGTTTAAATAAATATAAAACTCAACTGAAGAATAGCCACCCTAAAAATTTCTCTTCTGAAGAATAGCCACCCCAGAATTGTTGGGGTGGTTGTCCTTCATATGATCCCACACTTCTTCTGGAGGTCTAAATATAGGCAGAGAAAATTTGACAAAACACCGATTATTATAGAAGTAACCTGTATTTATACTTTCCTCTATATTCAGTGCCTTTTTTTTTTATCGATAATAGCATTCATATCATCAGCCCAGGAGCTGCAAGAATAGAATACCATTGCTAGTTGAGAAACATTGACGAGGATGCGCGGGGGATAAAATAATCAAATATGTTTAAAAAAGTGTGTTTGCATAACTCATTCCGCGTTTATTCTTGAATCTAGTCTCGATCATTCATTTAATCCGAACATCGTCAAAGGAGGACAATCAGCCTTAATAGGGTAGTGGTGTAAAACTGAGAATGTTTTAAAGCCCAGATTTTTGTTCGTCAAAATTTAGTCAAGAAAAGTTCCGTTCAACTTCCGTGCAATTTGTTTGGTTGAAACAAAAAACATGCAAAATTTTTTAGCCAATCTCAAAGTTCTCACAAAAATTAGACTACGAGTTCACACACTTAAAAATTTAGAATAAATCACCCCAGCCATTACTCATGGCAGGACTAAATTTTTGAGTATTAATTTATTTATTTTAATGCATTATTTTGAGTTGAGCGATGAAATTATTGTCATGGTGAATTGGAGAGTGGGAAGCCAACCGCTTCCCTTTCCTTGTGCGGGATATGCGCCCTTGCTTCCACATTCGATTAGAAGGGTCATTGCATATGCATTCAAAAAATAAACTTTTTTTTTCTTTATTTAAATTACTTAAAGAAATCTGACTCATAAATTTTCTTAGATACCCATTCTACTTTGTGTCCCTTTAAAATCTCGGACTCCAGATTCCATAACCCAGCAGCTAAGTATTAATGTCCATCAAGTATCATTTTTAAAGCAAATTTTTATATTTTGAAATAAAATACTAACATTTGTTTTCAGAAGCAAGATAGACCAAGAATAGATAATAAAGTGTATTAATTCACAAAATATTTAAATTAAAAAAGAGGCAATTTAAAATTAAGAAAGGTGTGGCCGTGTGGTCGAAACACTTCACAAAAATGCTTGTTAAGAACAATGATGATGCATGTCACATATACTTTTTACACACAAGATTGTCTGTGAATTAATACACTTCCATAAACAACAAAGTTCTTCCTAATTACAAATGGAATTAGTGCAGAACGATGTTATCTAAGCATACTGAATTACTCAAATTACTAGATGTGAACATCATTTGAAATTTGTGATTAAAGTGGTGACGAAGCATAAAATTGCTATGTTAAAAGGTCAACACTACAAACAAAGAAGAAAAATTTCACGAGAATATGACTTCTCTTTCTACCATTTTCAAAAAATTTCCAAGAAAGGTATACATACACATGTATAGAAATACATTGAAAGATCTTGTAACCTTTTTCCTGAAACATTTTGATAAAGTGGTGTAGTGAGTGATATAATTTAAATGGCAGAAATTTATTTTTATAGAATGAACCAATCCTTCTACATTTTTTCATGGATAAGGATTTACACAGACTAAATATCTATAAAAGGCTTACTTTTATTACCAGATAATCATCATCGTCATCATAGGAAAAGGCAGACCCGTAGACGGCGAGGTTTTGGACCCAACTTACTTTTTCACATCAAAATAGAATTTAGAAAATATTTACATCAAATTAGAATTATTTTGTCGATTTAAACTAATCTTAGTTAGCACTAAATCTCTTCTGATGAATGAAAGAAATAAAAGATTGTGATAATCGGATAAAAAGATTGTTTTAAATATATTTTTTGTCTTTATAGTGTACGTGCTAAATAAATTTTTTTCTGATGATGAAGAGCAAAAATTTTTTTATTCTCTTTTAATTCAATTTTAAATTATAAAGAAAAATTTGAAATTATTTGTTTTAAAAATGAATTTACTTTTTATTATTTATATAAAAACTGCTTTTATTAGCCGTATGTTTTCTTGGTATCAAAAATCTCAAAAAAGAATTATGGGTAATTTTTAACATAGGAAACCATCAGGGCCCGTCCCATTTTGGATTATACAATGCCACATTTTGGCTTTCATACTCAATTAGCTAGGACGCTTCATTTTCAGTGATGTGAAATTTAGAAATGTATTGAGGATTCGTTTTATTTAATCGCTTATGTGAAACTTTATGACTTTTAATTAATTTGCTAAAGTAATCGTAACGAACAAGTAGCTTAAAAAAGATTTTGGAGCTTTTATAGTTTCCCCTCGCCACACATTCAAAATGATGCTGTTTAATGTTTTTTCATTTAAATAAATCAAATTTCTATTTTTATATCAACTATATAAATATCCACCTTACATAGATAACAAGCAAACTAATTTATGTTATTGAAGATTTATTAGTACATTTAGTAGTACCAATGTTCCCAAAGAAAACGCAGCCGACTTCATAATTCTCTTTAAATAGAGATGACGTCTGCGTTTCCTTTGGGAACATTGGTACTGAATGGGTTAAAAAACCAACTAACTAGAAAGCATTCTAGGTAAAGGTGGTTCACCGAGAAGGCAAAATTGCGCCGCTTGTATCGAACTATGAGAAAGTAGGCTTGATGCGGGATCGAACCAAAGACCTTGAGTTATCGAAACTCAGTACCCAACCAACCTTACTCACGCCCCTAACAAACTAATATCAGCCCCTATAAACTAATATTCTAACAAACTAAATATTTGACGAAATAATAATTAACTGGTAAACAGTAAATTAATTAATTTATTAAATTAGTTTACTGATAGTAACTATGATTAAATAATAATAATCTATAAACGAATGAAGTAAATAACTAAGAGTCAAACAACCTAAATAACTGATTTACTCATTGAAAAAGCAAGCACACGATTAACTTTAGAAAACCAGTCACTGAAAACAAACTAGTTTAAAATTATATAAATATAATAATGGAAAAAAATCAAAAAAAACTTTTAAAAACATCGCTGCAATGAAGAAAAGTAGTGTAACAAACAAAAGGTTAATAATAATTGATTAACTCATTTTGTTCACGTAAAGTAGACGATTCCATTGAAAATTCGAGTTCTTCTAAAGGAACAATAAACCAAAATTGGTTACGATTGAGAATTAAGATCAAGGCAACACGGGGTGTTTAGCGAGAAAGCCATATACAGCGTATGGGGCGAAAGGAAGGCTTAATGCTGGATTCGAACCAAAGAGTGTGTTGTATCGAAGGCAGGAATCTAAAGGACCTTACTTACTATACCAATAAAAATTTGTCTCACTAAAAGACGATATAAACGATAGCTTTTATTGAGCTGAACGATCACAGAAGAAAAAAAAATAAAAATTTACCTATAAACGGAACTGTTACGATAAACAGAAAAGCAAAGATGAGACATATGACCACTGCAGTACCATTTTGTGAAAACTAAAAATCGAAATATTTGTGTTCAAATTAAGGCATCTGAGAAAAAGTATATCATATCTACACACGCAACGTCAACTAAATACTATATAGTATACTAATATATTACAGACGTTAACCCTTTGAAGAACAAATGAAAAAAGATGGGGATTAGTCTTAAAAATTTCGGTCCTCAAAATAATGTAATAATACTTGTCACTCTTTGTCTCCCTATCTTTCATACGTACACTTACATACCTCTATTATACAGTTTCCGGTGGTTTGAGGTGTTATTAGAAAAATTAAGGGATGGCCTAATTGACATCTATCACGGCGTATGTTAAAATCAATTTTAAATTGTCAGACCAAGATGCTAAAACTTGTTTTTTGGAAAGGCCATTTACTAGGCTAATAATTAACAACAAAATATTTTTAGAAACATTTTTAACGTCAACTCAATTTCATGCACTGGTTTAACACAGATCAGGGCCGATTTTAAAACCATTTGAGCTATTTAATCAAATTGTGTGACGCACATTAATGTGTCTAGCCGAAGCAAGGATTTGCATCGTTTTTTGTATTCTATGAGTTAAGAATATTTTGAAGACTTTGGAAATAAGTCTCTTTCTAATACAATATAGAGAAAAATAAATCCTACTGGCAGTATTTATCTGCTAATTATTACTTGAATTATTTAATAAACCAACTTTTGGTGTTTAATTCACTCAAAATATTTCACCTGTAATTAAATTGGGTATCTCGTTAGGACTTCCATCGTCTTGGCTACAAATTCGTTATCGGATAGTAGTCTCTATGTCTTTCTCCTATACCTATTAATTTTGCTATTCATTCTATGATGATCCTTTCTTGGTAGCTCTTCTTTCATCACAATCTGTGTTCGAAAAAAACTTTTTAAGGATATCTTTTAAATAGATTTTACCCGTTCTCAAAGCATTCTGATTAAAAAAACTTCTTGATAATCTTAGGCTTTTTTGGCAATATCTTGTACTTTATTATCAGGTGACATGAACAGATATTCAGCCTGAATATTTGTCAACCCAACCAATCTCAGTTCAAAGGTTTTTTTCTGATGAATCATTCGTGATGTTCATTGTTCAATTACAAAAAGTTATCCACCTAATTAATTTAAAAAACACTTTCACGCAAAAGTAAAAACATGGACAAATTCAATTTAAATTAAAAATATCTTGATAGTGACTAAATTTTTTACATATTGGCATCTGTGCCATTTTTGATAACTCTGACCTATTCTAAATTTTCAGATTTCGTACCCATCTTAGTTAAATGATAATTGTAATCCTAGATGATAAGCTATAATTCAAAGATTTTTCATTTGTAAAAAAGGAACTTGTTTTTCACGGTCAAAATCTTTTTTGAAGCACCCAATATAAAATCATTACACCACTTCCTTGTTCATTGGAACATGGTAGATCTTCCATTTAGTCAAGATTCATACCTCTTTTTTTTAATTATTTCTTTTGATCATACGCCCTCCTTTCAATTTGTTTTCAGGTTGTTTCCTTCTCTCATACTAATCTTCAAAGGATTTTATAGTGTGTTTTGTTTTTCTTTTTTTTTAATAAATATTTCATACTCAACATGCTTGAAAAAAATATTATAAGCCAAAATATATATAAAAAAATTATATTTTTACAATATAACCAATAGATAAAGATTTTCTGAAAATTTTTAACAGAAATGATTTTTGGAAAAAAAAGAGTCAGGTATACATCACTAATTCAATTGACACTTCCAGATATCTTTTAACCCTGTTAGCCAAAATGGAGTACAGAGCAGTCAATTTGGTATAAAAACAAATATTTTGTTTAAAATTTTGAAAATATTGTTGGAGACAGTTTTTAGATGTAAACCAAAAATTTGATTGAAGCTTTCAGATATTTTCAAACCATAAATATGATAAGTGAGTCCAAAAATGAAACCAGCATTGTCAATTTTGTATAAAAATCGATTTTATTTAAATTTCAAAAATAGTTCTGTGGACATTAAACGTAAAGCGCATGATTGACACTTGCAGATATTATAAAACAACTAAATGCGAAAACTAATTACAAAAATAAAACTAGAATGGTTGATTTCGTATAAAAAAAAATTTTTTTCATGTAAAATTAGAGAGAAAATTTTTGGAGATCTTTTTCAGACCTAGACCACAAACTTGATTGCCACTGTGAGATATTTATAACCTTAAAATGTGAAAAGTGAGTCCAGAAACGAAACCAGCCTGATCAATTTGGAATAAAGACATATTTCATGTAAAATTTGAATCAATATTTTTGGAGACAATTTTTAGAAGTAAACCTCAAATTTTATTTACACTTTTAGGCATTTTCGAATCCTAAATACAAAAACTGAGTCGAGAAATGAAACCAACATGGCCGATTTAGTATAAAAACACCCATTTTATGTAAAATTTGAAGGAATATTTTATTAGATATAATTCTCATCAATCAAAATTTTGATTAGCATTTTCTAAAAAGAGTAGCTATGATTTGAAAAAATGAAATATATAAAGTGTTATGCGTTCGAAACTGTATATTTTCAAAAATGTGTAGATGGCGTTAAAATAACCAAGTTTATACATTTTCTCTTTTCATATTTATAAAGCCTTTTTATTTCTTCCATAATTTTTAATTGAAATTTACGTATTAATTATCTTGAACTTTCGGTTGATAAATCATTATATGAATTCAAAACTTTTTGGAAATTAAGTTTGAATAAACCTTTCAACACGATTGTGTTCGGGTAGTCGGGTGAGGGTATTTTGGAAAATGTATAACAAGTATCTAGAATACATATCACTTTGCTAACAAAATTTAATTTTTTAAAATCTAAACAACGAAGTCAATAAGTAGCTGGCGCAATAACGTAGCCTAAGTGAAATTTTGAATGTCATTTAATAATGAATTGTATATTCACTTAATAATAATTACATGTACTATAAGTTTTATTGACGAATGTGTGTGAATATAATTTAGATTCACATGTGTGTAACGTGTTCATTACCCTATGTATCATATAAAGTTTTTGTATTTAAAATAAAACATAGTTCAATCACAAATTTTTGTGTGTTTTATGTCATTCCTGATACAGTCAAACCTGTATTAAACGACCATTCAAGGTAAGACCTAATTTTGGTCGCATTAGACAGGTGGTCGTTAAAAACAGTGAAAATATTTCAAAATATTGACTTCAATAAATTGTAAACCAAAATGTCGTAGAAGTTGATCCAATTATAAAGTTAATAATTTATTTAAACTTTAAAATAATCAGTCTCCTTTTGTTGTAAGGTTTTTGCTGACATTTTGTCAACCTCAGAACTTGTTTTCACCATGTATTCCAGAGCTTTTCTTAAGCCATGATGAAGAGCAAACTTTTTTAGTTTATCCGCAATTTTTATTGCTTCTTTTAAAGAGTATGTGCCACTTTCTTCTGCTTCTTCATCACTTTCCAAAGAACTCTCTTCTTTTTCTCTTTCGATCTCTTTTAATGCTTCTTTTGCAGGAAGTCAAACACGCTATTCTTAACATCGCATGTGTACAAGTCTTTATCAATATTTGCAACAGCTTCATACTCAGCCCCGAAAACATCTCTACTTAAATTTTTCACTGCAGTAGGTATTTCTTCTTCAATCTCAGGATTCCACACAGAAATGTTTTCTTTGCGAAATCCGGCCTTTATGAAGCATTTCTTGATTGTGCTTTCCTCAACTTCTTCCCATGCTGCAATACACAATAAAATGACATCCAATATTTGTGTTGATTTTAAGGACTGACTTGCATTAATACATCTTGATTTATCTCTGTCCATTTGTCTGACTATATGGAAAAGCTATAGAAAAATTAGCGATTGTTCAGTAGATTAAAAATTAAAAAACATTTCTTGTCGTTTTCTAAATTTTAACTTCATTGCTTCAATTATCCCTTGAATTTTAACGTTACTGAGCTAAGATTGGGATGACAAGGGGCTTTCAATGAATAGAAGGACTTCCTTTTCCAACTTTCATTTTCCTATAAAAATTTTGTAGCAGTCTTCAAAAATCTCATCAGTCATCCAAGCTTTTCTATTAAACTAGTACTCCACTGTTAAAGGGCTCAACTTCACTTTTGAAAAACATCAGGAGACTTTGATTTTTGCAATCACTAAAGGTCACAACGTGCTATTGTTATTCTTCCCTTTGATCGTTTTCCACATGGACATCCTTCACATAAAAACTATCCAACCATTTGAAGCTTTAAAATTCGATTTTCCAAGTTCTTCAGCAAAGCTTTAGTTTTGAGAATTGGTCCACTGACTGGAAGGCCTCTAGCCAAAGCGTCAATAAACCCCCTGTATGTTAGAGTGTTTATCTCTTCATTACCTGTGAGATAGTTTTTCTTTTTGAAACTGTTGACACACAACATTTAGAATAATCTTCTAACACTTGTGCTTTCCTTTTTCCTAATGTTTGGATTTGAGTTTTACCTACACCCATCTTAGTAGCTATTTTATATACTGCTCTGCCACTAATAAAATAAAAGTTTAATTACATCGTACTTTTGTTGAAGAGCAAGTGTGTTCTTTTTTCGACATATTACCTACTATGTAAACATGATCTAACTATTATATTGAAATTTGTAACCAATAAACTTACGTAAAAAAAAAAGAACAAAAGATATGAAAAATGGCTGATAATGAGAAATCAACAAGGGAAATCTTTTAGCTTTTATTCATCATAAGGCTGATTTCATATGTCATATTGATTGTGTTCAAAGTATTGATGTACGCATATGATGTGTCACAAAAGAAATTCAGTTTTACTAGTCTTACTGTGCAACAATTGCACTATTTTTTTCAAGTGTGTTTAAAATGTAACTGTCTGCAAAATAGTCTTTTAATGCAGATTTTTTTAATAAATTTTAGAGCAAAACATAGTCGAAGGTCGCGTTAGACAGTGTATCGCTAAATACAGGGTGAAAACAGTTCAATTTTCGTCGGGAGGAAAAAACTATGGTCGCTATACAATGGGTCGCTAAGGTTTACTAAGAATTTTATTTCATACTCTTGTAATGAGATGAACAATAACATCATTGGAATGATTTATCACAATGTTTATCAATATCATGTGTATAGAACAATTTACTAGCCCTGCTGTGAGAGTTACACTTTTTATTTTGTGAGCAGTTATTAGTGTATGTACACTGCACAGTGTACACTATATAGAATTCAACTATGCTCTGTGCTGGTATGAAAAATGATAATGAGAGAAATTATAAGAACAATCGTTCATTACAACAGTGCATTAACAAATAAAAACATTTGTGAAAAAATAAGTTATAATATTCAACAAAAAATAGTCGCTTAAATCAGTACTTAGAGATAAATTTCATTCAAAAACATGGTCGTAGGTCGCGTTAGACAGTGTGTCGTTAAATACAGGGTGAAAACAGTCAAATTTTCATTGGGAGGAAGAAAAAAAGGTCGTTATGGGCAGGGAGTCGTTTAATACAGGGGGTCGCTAAGGCAGGTTTGACTGTATAACAAAATTCGGATATAATGAACTAATAAAATTGAGCATGAAAGCTCGGAATTATCACTGGACTGTTATGTTTCTCTTGCTACGCTTCACTTTACATAGGCTATGCCAGCTGTGTCTATTCTAAAACTTTCTAGAGGAAAATGTTTTTTCTCAATCGAATGCCTTCCTTCGCGTTGACCAATATTCCTTTTAATTCCAACTGCATTAACTTTATGGTGGGTACCAGGTTTGAGCCTAACTCTTTACTACTCGAAGCTACGCTTCAACCAGTTGAGAACAACAGAACATTAAGATGAGGATTCAATTAAAGACTTGCTATTTACAATGAAAATTCCTTAAAATAAATTTTCTAAAATAGATTTTGGGGAATTTAAATTTACTCAGTTAATGCTTTGAGGAGCAGAGATTTTAAGACTAATCGTCCGTTTTTTTTCAATGGAATTCTATACAATTGAGGCCGGTAACGATAACCTAACAAAAAGTTGAATACCTATTAAATTAAAAACTAAGTACGTATTTAATCTTTAACGGAAATCAACAGACGAAAAAGTGTGTTTCATTTGTAGAGTAGCTTCAGGGTTCTACAGATTCACATCCAGGATCATTTTCAAAAACAAATAGATTATTATTGAGAAATTGCTTAGTTTTTGTAGCGATTATCTTTCATTATAAAATTTTTTTTAAATATCAATCAAACAAAGTATTTGAAGATTGAAATGTTAAATTGATATACATAAATATACAGGTGTGGATTCGTGTTTCCTTTCTCGTTTCTTGCGGTCCCGCAGTAATTTTTACAATTTTAACTCCCGGGGAATATATTTGCTCACCGACATTTATATATTTTAATACTTGCTATACTTACGTCATGTATAAAGAAAACAATATCATTAAGCAAAATTTCATAGTATTTACTTATATTCAATAATCATAAAAATTAATAATAATTAATCAATAGTTATTATCAAAATTAATCTTATGCCACACTCAAAAATGCTGGTTTCCTCGTATAAGCTATCAGAATTTTTTCATAATTTCTAGGTTAACTTTTAGTCGTTTAAAGCATGAAAATCTAGTATACTAAATAAAGTCATAAAAATTTATTATATAATATAATAACACTTTTATCTCATTACAAAATGCATTATTAAGGTATCTACTTTTTTAGAAACATATAAAAAAAATAAATAAATAAAACTTAATTCTGAAGCAAGATTAAAAAATAATTCATTGCAGGGAAGCCAGCAACTAATATTTTCCCGTAAATTGCAGGGAAAACAAAAAACACAAGAATATAGGAACACTAATGTGGATGTTTTGAGGGTGAGGGGTATGAAAGGCTGCGTATCGCCCACCTCATACCTAAATATCTCTGATTGTATGTATAAGAAAATTGTTGAGGCACTACAATATGATAAAATTCAATGACTAAAAATTTGTGCCTTCTTCCACCGCCCTCCCCCCTAAATGACCGCCACCTGTATATATAGGCCATAATCATCAAAGTAGAGTAAATGGTATACGCTGCACGATGTTTAAGAGCTTCAAATGAGAAAAAAATTAGACAGGCGAATTATAAGTATAAAACAAAATATGGCTGTTGCTGCAGTAATCAAAAATTTTAATCATCTACGACCTTGCTATATTTATTCATTTCGAAGTAAAGAGAATAAAGTATAGAAATCTTTATATTAAATGAAGAAGTACTTTATAGTAGAAGTTTGGATCTTTTAAGAGTTTGAGCCAGTAAGATTGGTTATATTCCTTAGCATCAACAATAAAGTTTTGAACTAAATACAAAAGAAAATTCGATGTAAAAAAAGAGCAAAAATTTTTACCAAAAAATTATGTAGCAGTAGTCGTCGAATCGTGATAACTCATGACTCGATTGCTCGAGCTTCTAATTCAATTCACAGTTTATTCTTTGGGCCAAATCTGAATGAAGGGCTAAGAGCAGGATTGGGAAGTCGCAGAGAAAATAAGTAATTACAAAAATCCGAAGTTGACTACAAACACTCAAAAATTAAAAATACTTAAGCCCAACTTTTACTTCTGGCTCCTACTAGAGAAAACTTTTTTTTCATTGCTCTCCATATGCTTACAAAAACGTTTCTTTAAATCAATTTTTGAAAAATTTAAAATCCAATAAAGTATTAATTGAATTAAAAAAATAATAACTATAAAAAAAGAATAAAAACAATGTGCAAGAGAGTAAAATTTTAAAATATGCAAATAAAGAGAACAGACATTTTTTACTTTATTTTTCATCTAATTTACTTAAAATTTTGTGTTAGCTAAAATCATCATTCACAATAAATATGTCAAATTTTAACTTCTCTGATGACTGGTAGGGTATAAAAGTTTTTCCATTTACATATATAAGTAGATTGGCAAAGCCAGCCAACTAATCCATACGCATCTAGTCTTAAGAAAGAATGACATACGCACACACATATACATTACAATACTAACATACCCGTATTGTATTTTACATACATCAATTGTTCTATGTTTATACAAGTTGTGATATACACCGTAGGAGTAAATTCTGTGATTATTAGTAGGCTTATAGGATGGACATAAGAATTATAGAAAGAGTTTTATCTCAGCATGTTTTATTCAAGTATACATATAAAAAGGGGCCGGCCCCTATAAGGACAATCGTAAAAACCTGGTCAAAAAATCGTATATCTAACTATTTCATCTCACCACTCACTGCGGTTACTCGATAAAAACTTGATTAAATACTCTAATCCAACAACGATGTCAATAGCGAGAAAAAGAAAGTAAAATCATTGAACATATGGTTCATACAGGACCCTTTTTAACATTAACAGTTAGGCAGCCTTTCCTCACTAGTCCAGTTGGAATATCAATTTTTCAATTTGCATTCCATTTGATTCAAGAAAATATAAGGGACTTTCACCCCCTCTACCCCGTCCAATAAAACCATAACAAGGCATTGGCAATTTCCACTTAGAACGTGAACTTCAAGCTCTGCTAACAGAACTATCGCTAACTAAATATAGGGTTAGCCACAGTATCGTAAAAAAGGGCTGTGTACAAAGCAACGTATTCCCAAATTTAGAGAAAACTGCCAAATTTAGAGATTTTATTTTATTTGAACGACTTTATTTTGTTTTTGGCGACAGAGATTTTTTAGCGTATTTTTTGTTTTAGATTTTTTGGCGTATATAAAATTACAATATAGAAAAATGTCTAATCTTGAAGAAGATTAATTTATTTTAGATTAATTTTCAGCCTTTATGAGCGCGTGAGTAATGTTGGTTAGATACTTGGCCTCTATACCACAAGTTCTTGGGTTCGATTCAATATCAAGTCTAATTTGCTCACAGTTCGACTGAAACGGTGCAATTGCACCTTGTGATGAAGACAGTCAACCGATGATGTTTTAGCAAAAAATAGATTTTTTGTGGAAAAGACTTCATACAGTTAAATCTGAAGAAAAACAAGTACATTAAAATTTTAGACAAAGTTTAATCAAATTCAAGATGCTGTGAAAGAAACCCATTTTCAAGATTTAGTTAACTTTATTTAAAAAGTATTTTTTACCATAGTTATATGCAGAAGTAGAACGCTTGATCTCAATATTATTAAGACAAAACTAAGAAATCAAATGGATTTAAATACTTTAAAAAATATATTGATTAAATGTGGTTTGAAGAATAGCAATAAAGGTTACTATCAATACCAATTTGCTTGTGAAGTTATTGATAAATTAGCAGTGTAACAGCATATAAATATTTTAAATTATAATCTGCATTTTCTGGTGAAATTTTTGAAGATTGGTAACCTAATATAAATATAATTTAATAAAAATATTTGTATTTTTAACGATATTTTTATTTAAAACTGGCAACTTTTATTTTTGAGAGTTCGCAACCCTGTTTATTCCATTGCATTTTGTTAAGTGTAGAAAAGTTCGTTAAACAACAAGGTAAGTTCCAAGATATTTTCAAGATGAGATACTACTTTTCAAGAAGAAAATTATAAATCTTATATTCTGGTAAAAATTATGAACATAGAGTAAAAACTCAAAATGTTTTTACAAAAAAATAGGATTATAAAATATATAGATATAAATAATAAATACTATATTTTAAAATCTATATGCCAGGTTATACTAAAAAATTTTAAAAAGTTATTTACATTTTAGGTTTGTAAAATAATATTATTAATTAGCTGTTGTGTTATTCAGGGGGAAGAAAAATTGACCCAAAAAATTGGAAAAAAATTGACTTTTACTCAGAGAAAAAATTGACTTTATTGACTTTTTAAAGTTTTATTGAATTGAACAATTATGAACACTTTAGAGAAAGTGTTGAAAATTATTTCAAAGAATCCATGATTTTGTAATACAACAACATATAATTAATGACATTTTCTGATTTAAAATTCGATAATTTTTTAGCAGTTTTTTCAGTTTAGAAAAAGATACTTCTAAAGTTAAAACTTGACAATTTTGTAATTTGGGATAAGTACTGCGAGAGATTTGAGAGTTTTCCATATTTATGATTTTATTGATTTCATTTCATTTGAATCTATTTTCAAGATAACTTTTAACGCCACATTCGTCTTAAATTAAATAATGTTGAAGAAACAAGTAAAGGTATCTTCTACTGAAAAAGTCTCTATGTTGACTTTTTCCGACTAAATCAATGAATCGTGAATATTTTCTACTTATTGTTAGCAAGTTTTGCAGATTTTCTTTTTTTAACAATTTCTTGATATTTGGCAATAAAATTCCATCATCTTCATCATTAATTTCTTCACTGCTGGAAGATTTTAATGAAAATATTTTGTTGCTTGCAAACAATTTGTCAATTTCGTTAAAATTGGAAATGAAGTGTTGCAGATAGGTTTGAAAAGAAAAAGTCTTTTTCTATTACTAATTTTGAATGATTTAATGCCGGTAATCTACAATTTTGTAGGATAACTTAACTTTGAAGGTAAACTTGTATAAAAGATGTGAAAAACATGCAATGATAAAAAAAGTTTGGGTATAAAATTCCATAACTTCTGCAGCTGATATATCGTATGTAACCGCGTTTGTCAACAAAAAAAATTTGTCTTACAAAAAACTTCTTCATGTTTAATCTCAGTCAGGCAAACTTTACAGTAAAACCTTTTATTAGATGAAAAAAAGCCCAACTATTGTGGAAGTGTTGATATAAAGAAGAAATCTTGTATGTATCCCTTATAACAATTTTAGGCACATTGAATCAAATAGTGTTAAATATAAAAATTGACTTTATTGACCTAAACTCGAAAAATTGACTTTGATTGACTTAAAATTAAAAATTAGTTAAAAAATATTTAGACTAAAAAGTAAAGATCTTCTTCACTAAACGGGAATAAATGTTGACTTTATTGACTTTTACTCGGCCTGGTTATTAGTTAACAGGTTAAGGATCAGAGTCGACAATTCTCGACCTTACAAAAATATGAATCGTCTGCGTTAATAAATGCTCTTTAATACAAATCTTCTGATTTACATTAGATATCATCTGATTAATCTGATCGTTAACCGGTTAACGGACTAATTCCAAACATGGTTGCGAAGTCTGAGTCGATGGAGTCAGAGATAAGAATTAAATAAAAGTAAATTAAGTAAGGGATAAGAGTTGGAGTCGGTATCTAACAAAATTTAGGAATCAGAGTGAGGTTTTTTTAAGTTTAAAAGAATTTTTTAGGTATTTTAAAGATATTTTATTTTCGTAGGCAAATGGAGTAACAGTTATATAGTCAAAGTCGGAAGTTAAAAGTTGGCGTTAAATTTATTAAGATTTCTGTTGGGTTTTTTGTACTTGCAGTCGCAATCGAATTTTTGTAAGTAATAGGAGTCGGACATTTTCCCTCTGACTTCGCAAACCTTATTCTAAAGACATGGTAAAAGTACCGTAGGGTGTTTTTTTTAGATCGAAAAGGCACAATTACGCCCCTTGTATCGAACTATTAGAAAATTTTTTATCTAAAATTACGTTGTTACGGAATCGAACCCAAGACATTAAGTTATAGACGCCCACTATCTAACAAACCTTATTCACGCTCCCAAGAAAAGAAATAGAAAAAATTCAGTACAAGTGAGGAAACGATTGATGGAAATAGTAAATCGTGCTTTTTTCGAGTATCAGTATCGGAATCGTATGACAAATTTACTATCCTTCTTAATACTTTTATACCGATTTCTCAAAATGTATACGGGTTTTGAAGGTTGAATAAACATGACTGATGCGCATTTAAAATTTATAACGTTTCAAACTCACTCTAAATTTTGTTATAACATTAAAATTTTTAATTCTAATTACCATGGGTTAAATTTTGCTTGAAAATAAAAAAATAGTTTTGAATTATTAAGATTTTTTCAATATATTGATATTTTTTATGTAAATATGACGAAACAATCAGTACTGTATATATATTTTCTCAAGGCATATAAACTTCTTTATTTTTTGATCACCTTAAATTTTACAATTTAGAAATAAAATATATTAATACTTTACACTTTAATTTCAAATACCTAGTGCTATCTATGAGTCTATAAAAATTAAATCATGAAATATATTTAACAGAAACAACAGTTTAAGATATCATTAGGGACAATTAAAAAGATTGTAAAACTCGTGTAAGAAAAACATTGCAAATGGAATATAGAGTGGGCTCTTCTTGAAAGATAAACACTGGACCCATTAAATAAAAGCGCTGAATCTTAAACGAAACCAGCGTTAGCTAACTGTGTAAATCGCTGAACTATAAACGAAATTTTTATTTAATTTAAAATGTGCCTTTTGAATATTAAATATCATTTTCGATCTATAAATTTATAATTATTATTAAATTAAGTTTACTAAGCAAAAAAAATAGAAAACCCTAAAAAATAATTTATATAAAAAGCTGTTTCTTACCGTTTTCTAAAGAAATATTTGGAGTAACCAACTTAACAAAAAGATTGGAAATTAAATAAACAAAATCTAAGCCACGTTGATTAAATTCATTTATGTTAGAAACATTCGATGCTACTTGTTTATCAAGTATTTTATTAGAAGAGCAATGAACAAAAATGAGCAATAAAATAAATATCATTTCATTGTTGAAATTTCGGTTATAGGAATTCAAGCCCACAGGTTTGGACAAAAAAGAAAGCAAAAAAAATCTAATAAAAATTAGAAATCAAAAATTTTAATTATTTAAACTTTTTATAAGGGCCCGTATGCAGAGGAACAAGTTTTGTTCGGTTTTGCAACTCCCCTCTTCTTCTAAGAGCGCTAGAAAAATATTTGACAATTAGCAGACTATATTGGTATAGTATAAAATTTCTTGGAATCTGAAAAATTTAATTTCAACAGTACTCTTTTTTACTCCTATTGAGTTTTTAACAATGCACCAGTACAAAAAATATTTATTTTTAAATGTGATAATTATAAAAATATTTGTTTTGTATTTTGTGTATTCATTATAAAAGATTAAATTTTTTCATTTAATTCCTTACTGCCCAGATTACATGAATTTTTTTCATATATTTTTTAGTTGTCCGTATAGCATTCAAAGTAAGAAAAATCTTCCATAGCTGGACAGATAGTACAGTAAAATAAACAAGACCGAACCTTTATTACAGTGCCCCCCCTCTCTTCTTCCTTATTCTCGCTATGGGCATCCCTAATTTTTATTATTGAGAGAGCGTGTTTAAGGTTTGTTAGATACTGGGTTTCGATAATTCAATGTCTTGAGTTTGATCACGCAACAAGTCTAACTTTCCTCATCGTTTGATACAAGCAGCGCAATTGTGCATTCTCGATTAAAACACACCATGGTATTTTTACCTTTACCTTTTATTCTGTTAAAATCTTAAAGCTAATATAAATTTATCTGCTTTTATAAATTGTTTAAAAAAATTTCGCAAAAATACGATACGTTTAAACTTTTCAAATAAAAAATTTGTCGATAAATTGCTGATTTTCAAATGAGATGGTAGTTCTATCAATTTTTTGCCTTAAATACTTTTGTTAATGAAGAAAAAAAAAGAAAAAAGAAATTTATTGAATGATAATCAACATTTAAAAGAAGCGTTTCCTAATTCACTCAATTCCAATAGCACAGAGAAGTTTGTACGGCGTGAGTTACGTTGGTTAGATTACTGGGTTTTGATAATTCAAAGTTCTTGCGTTCGATCCCCTATCTATCCTATTTTCTTATAGTTGGATACAAGCGGCGTAATTGTGCCTTCTTGTTGAAAACACTCCACGCTACTTTTACCTTTTTTTAAACTGGCATAAACTCTTCCCTGTAGAAAAGTTTGAACTTACATGATGGAAATAATTACACTACATACAAGCAATAAAAAATATCAAATGAATTTTTCATATCTTAGAGAGTGGGGTATGCGTATTATAAATGGACTGCGCTGTATCTACCACTTTCGTTTTACGTTCAAATTTAAGCTCTGAGAAAGCGTTAGGCACTGGTACCAGAACATTCACACAAGCTCATAGCGTTCCAGAGACAGTTAGTCCGGAGCATCTGACATACAGATGCTATCACTGACAGACAGTGGAGTATTCAAGGGGGATGGGCATTAGACCATAGTCCCCACTCTTTCTCTCTAACCCATCCTCAAAAGGAATTATCGATTTTTTATATTTGTTTGCCTTCCTGTTTATTTGAGATAGTTATTTTTGAAATAGAAATATATTAGAAATTCAATGTAATACAAATTAAATTTTAAAATTCCAACTTGATTAATAATAATTAGGTAGATATAATGATTATTTTTATACGCCACTGTATACATTTATGTGCACATAGAAACACACATAGAAGTACTCACACAATTGGTAAATATAATTTATTATTTATTTAATATTTCAGATGTCATGGAAGGAAAGTTTGTATTAAGATAGTTATTTGGACTACTTCACATACTTTGTTATGGGCTATACATGCATCTTGTAAATGCTCGTCTACATTTTAAAGATAAGAAACCGAAGTATTTTTGAGGTAAATTATTCATTTTAAAGAGGATAAAGAATTGTGAATTAGGGGCGTATTAGGAGAATAAAATCCGTAGAGTAAGGTTTTCATATGTGATTCCTCTTCAGATGAGCAAGTCAAAGAAACCCAAAACGATTTGTGAAAGTCTTTTGAAAACAGGTTTCTTTGAGAGTTTGATGTTTGGGTTAGGAGAGTAGGCATCGCAGATGATGAAACACCCTAAAAACCCTAAAATTTTAACCTAAAATTGACCTTAAAACACAATTGCCAAAAAGTGTGAAAATATTAAGCAAAATGAAATTTCAAGGGTAACGTGAGCTTGCTATTTCTGTTCAAATTGATTAGCCAACAACATAGAACAGCTGGTTGTTTTCAGCCACTAGATTACTCATCAAATTGAGCAGAGTTGGTTTTGCCTGCAATTAGAAATGACAAAAAAGGGAGTTGATGTAATGACCCTAAATACATTATTTTTTGTATACTTAAAATTGAGTTGAAATAAATTGAATCTGGTTTACACAGAGAGTGTCCATAACATGGTTGATTCTCAATGAGTATTCATAGCCTTTTTTCCAACAGAATGAACATGGTTTAAAGGAAAACATCTCGTGAGATCTCGCGTTAAAGACAATTCCAAAGTATATTTACGTAGACTTGATTATCATTATAAACGTGATATTAATCACTTAAAATGTGAAAGCATCAGCTTTGAACACTCGCATCTTTCCTTAGCTCTGCCAGGACATGGATGCTGAACACACTCATTTTTATTTCAAACAAAAATGCGATAATTTTCAATAAGAAACATGCTGACTGTGGTCTTTGAAATGCCAAAAATAGTGAAGTTATTTTTGAGTAACAGCAAAAAGGTGACCTGATGTCCGTCTTCACCAAGAAAGATTTCTAACCCGAATGGCTTATCTTGCAGATATTTTAAAACACTAAATGAACTATGTAATAAATTGCATGGACATTTTACATAGTAACATTTTGATTGTGCACACTAACGCTTTTAACTCAGTTTTTCATATCCAAACTCAAATTTTTGAGAAAAGAAACAAAAAAGAAAATAGGGCATTCTTTCAGGTTTTGAGTGACATAAATTGTTAGAACGTCATCTAAGACTCATTGAGGAAGAACATTTTTATTCGTCTTGATCATTTAGTAGTCAAGTACAAACGCTCAATCAGGCTGATAAAGGATCCATTTGAATGATAAAATAAATGAGAAAGATATTGAGGACCCAATGAGGGATGAAATTATCACTCGTCTTAAATACTTATGGGATCAGTTGAAACGTTTTATTAAAAACTAGCAAAGAATCCATTTTTCTTACATTTATAAGATAAATTAGCGAATAATCACCTACTATTTACTTCGGTGTGTGGAAAAAATGTCCCCAATTGGCAAATAGGTTGTCCTGACCGCATAATATTCAAAATTTTTAAAAACTGTCTAACTTGAATCCAGGTCACTCTCCCAAGTTGCAGGGACACTTTAAATTCTGGATTTAGAACTTGAAACTAAAAATCAAAGATTTACATAAATTCAACTAATATTCATTAACAAGATTCTATGGTATCACAAAATTTGTTATTGTCCTATCAAAGTTCATATGCCTTTTCTATCGATTTCTAAGATGGATGTTATGGCCTACACCTTTCAAAATGTCCTCAAGCTGTAGTTCCCCAGCAGTGTATCTGTTGCACAAATTTGTAGTCTTTGCTGTTGTTGCTGATGAACACGCTTAGTCCTTTTTCTTATGACATTCCCAAAGCGATTTTGTAGAATTTTGGCTTCAGATTTGGTTTCCTCCATCCGAAGATACTTGATTGCACGCCATATTGGAGGGTGAGTGATGCCTACTTGTGGTATTAGAAGTGGATAACGAGAAGAAATGTTCAATCTGTGCAAATTAAACCATTTATCTGTAAAAAGTGAAAAAATGAGAAATGAAGTTCTTTTTAATAACTAATTAGAAAACTATCATAAATTTTGGATTTGACTAGTCATGTACCTACTTCCATTTTGAAAAACAGAATGTATATATAGACATATAATTGTTTTGGTTGTTGACGAAATCTCACGTTGACTTTTAAATACGTTCTAGGCGTGTCTGTTGGATTATTTTTCTGTTTGAATGTTTGTGTTTGTGAGATGTTTGAATGACAAAGTTTTAATTAAAAGAAAAGATGGAGTTTCACTCGCACAGCTTATTGAGAAAAAATAAATTTTTGTATTTAGATAATAAGATATGGTGGATTGTCCCTCAAGAAAAAGATGCAGCTATGAATTATAATCACATACAAAGTTTCAAAGAATAACCTTTTTAAGGTGTTAAATATAATATTATTATGATGAATTATTATATATTAGACTAAAATCGGCACAATAAAGATGTCTCAGAAGTGTCAATGCGGGACAGGGGACAAAATGATCAAATTCGGATATTTATTATATTTATTGTATTTAGTTCAAAACTTTATTGTTGATGCTAAGGAATATAACCAATCTTAAAAGATCCAAACTTCTACTATAAAGTATTTCTTCATTTAATATTTAAAACTAGCCGGTCCCGTCGCCGTTTCTCGCTTCGCTCAAAACAGTGTTTCTCGCTGCGCACTTTAGGTGTTTAATTCACTCAAAATATTTCATTTGTCAGTAAACTATGTATCTCGATAGGACTTCCATCTTTTTGGCTACAAATTCGTTATCGCCTACTAGTCTCTAAGTCATTTCTTCTTGCTTTTTTTCATTAGAAATTTATTTTCTTGAATTTGTGTTTGAAACTTTTTAAAGGATTTATTTTGAAGAGTTTTTTTCCTCTCTCAAAGCATTCTGATTAAAGAACCTTTTTGATGATCTTAGGCTTTTTTATCAGTATAGTGTATTTTATTATCAGGTGATATGAAGATATTCGGCCTGAATATTTGTCAACCAATCCCAGTTTACAACTTTTTTTCTGATGAATCATTTGTGATGTTCATTGTTTAATTACAAAATGTTGTTCACCTTTTTCATCTAAAAGATTCTCTCTTTCACGCAAAAGTAAAAGATGGACAAATTCATTTTAAATTAAAAAATATCTTGATAGTGACTAAATTCTCACATATTGACATATATGCCACTTTTGATAAATCTGAACAATTCTGAATTTTCAGATTTCCTACCCATCTTATTTAAGGATAATTTTAATCCTAGATGATAAGCTCTATATTTAAATATTTTTCATTTGTAAAAGAGCGACTTCTTTTTCACAGTCAAAATTTTTTTGAGGCACCTAATATTAGATCATTACACCACTTCCAAGTTCATCAGAACATGGTAGATCTTCCATTTAATCAAGATAAATTTTTTTTAAATTATTTCTTTTGATCACACGTTCTCTTTTCAATTAGTTTTTAGGTTGCTTTCTTCTCTCATACTAATCTTCAAAAGATTTTATAATACCTTTGTTTTTTTTTAAATAAAAATTTCATACTCAAGATGATTGAAGAAAGTATTATACGCCAAAATAATCAAAAAAAAAGTATATTTATACTATATAGCTAATATAAAGCGATTTATTGAAAAAATTTACAGAGCAGATTCAGGCATACATCACTAATTCAATTGCCACTTCGAGATATTTTCCTACTCTATTAGACAAAATGGAGTAGAGAAATGAAATAGGCATAGTCGATTTGTTATAAAATGAGATATTTCATTTGAAAGAGATATTTTAATTTTTAGAAAATATTTTTGAAGACAGTATCTAGAATTATCTGAAAGTATCAAGCTTTCAGACATTTAAAACCTTTAAATGCAAAAACTGATTTCAAAAATAAAACTAGCATGGTTATTTTGGTATGAAAACATATATTTCATATAAAATTTGAGATATTTTTGAAAATAGTTTTCAGACTTAAACCACATATTTTATTAACGCTTGCAGATATTTTCAAGGCTTAAAAGCAAAAACTGAGTTGAGAAATGAAACTAGCATGGTTGAGTTGGTATAAAACATATATTTATTGTAAAATTAGAGAGAATATTTTTAGAGATAGTTTTTAAAAGTAAACCGTAAATTTGATTGACACTGACAGATTTTTAAGACCTCTAAATGGGAAAACTGAGTTCAGAAATGAAACCAGCATGATCGATAAATATATATTTTATGTAAAATTTGAATGAATGTTTTTGAAGACAATTTTTAGAAATAAACGGCAAATTTGATTAACACTTATAGGTATTTTCACATCCTAAATGTAAAAAATGAGTCGATAAATGAAAGCAGCATGGCCCCATTAGTATAAAAACATATTTTGTGTAAAAATTTGAAAGGTTATTTTATTAGATATATTTCTGATCAATCAAAATTTTGATTGACATTTTTTAAAAAGTAGCTATGTTTATTGAAAAATTTAAATATATAAAGTGTTATGCGTTCAAAACTGTATATAATTATAAATTTTCAAGGTAGTATATAATATAGACCCTAAGTTATAAGGTTGACTACAGATAATGTCAAAATTTTAATTTTTGATTTTGAGTGACAGTTTTTGACATGAGAATGTCATTCAACTACCAAGAAAATGGTATCAAAAGATGGAGCTAGCGATTTTAGGAAAAATCACTAAATTTGAAGGGATATAATTCAGCCAATTTTATACACTTAATTTTTTAACGCCCTCTAGCCCTAATAGGGTTAATAGCGGGATTTTACTGTACCTCAATTTATTCCAGCGCCGCTAAGAATTTCGAAGTTAAACCTAGAGGTACCGTGGGGTGTTTTCATCGAAAAGGCACACTTGGGTCGCTTGTATCAAACTATGAGGAAAGCAGTCTTAATGATGTATCGAACCCAAGACATTGAGTTATCGAATCCAGCACCTAACCATCCTACTCACTCCCATTAAGAAAGTCAAAACACCTCCTGGAGGCGCTATCCCTCCATTTGTGAAGCACTGTTGTAGAGTAAATATTGAAAATGACTCCATAGTGTGATGATGTAAAAGATTTTATGAATGAATGTGATGCTATTTCATTAGATGATAACCTCTCTAAAATCGATTCTAAAAAATAGATCTAAAATTCTATTGTTCATGCTTACATCTGCAATATTAACTTTCTATCAGGTCCACAAAAGCCCGCTTGCGTCTGAGTGAAATATAACTTGATTTTCTGTAAGGTGACACGATGCAAATTTTTCCTTCGATTATAAAGCTCTCCATAGTACATAAATCTCATCATCATCACAATGCACAGAGCAACGTCCTTAAGTGTGTCTCCAAACACTTATTTATCAAAATCAATTTATACAAGTAAACAGATATTTAATACCATAATCAGTCACAACTCAATCCTTAACTCTTCAACAATCATTTAAGATTTTATACATTCTACAAAAGATAAAGAAATTTATTAATTGTTTTATCTTTATGTGTAGGTATAGAAATAAGATATATTACCATGAAATGCTCAGAATTTTTTACTTAACTCTTTCAAGCACAATAAGACACTGGTGTCCCAAATATAAAGTGATGTTGAAAAAAAAGTTGATTAAATCTGAGCGAATTAAATTTCATTTTCTCGATTACAACTATTTATAATGTATACATCTGTTTCAAAATTTTTGATAAATAAAAATACACCTTTTATACATATTTATTTATATAGAATTGTAGCTTGTTGATTTGAAAATCAACCAGAAAGGCATGTTCAAAAAGGCAGTTTTGTTTTCAAACAACTTTTTAACTTCTAAAAAAATATAGTCACGATGGGGTAATCGAGACAGAATAATAAAAAAAGAAAGTTATGTGAAAATGATGATGAGATAAAAGAGGATCACGTTTGATTCGAGCAACTCTAATACACTTGAAACAGCAGATATAATTACATTGCTAACAGAACATGCATGGTTTGAACATTTCGTTGTCATGGCACCCACGCATATGTGACGACGTCAAACTGATAAGAGTTCTAATACAACTAACAGAAAAAGCATGGAGATAGTTATTTCTTTATTAAGTCTTATATGGATGTTGTGTGGCATATGATATATTGTGAGAAAATCAATTATATATAAATGTAATTATAAATATGTATGTAGGACATCACATACGGTACATGGGAGGGAGGGGCACCATAAGGAATATGGGAGGGGGCACGGCCCCCCGTGCCTAGGGTTGCCCGACGTCCTGTTTTTCGGGATATATCCCGAATTTGATCATTTTGTCCCCTGTCCCGCATTGACACTTCTGGGACACCCTTATTGTGCCGACATTAGTTCACCATAGTAATATTATATTTAACACCTTAAAAAGGTTATTCGTTGAAACTTTGTACATATGTGATTACAATTCATAGCTGCATCTTTTTCTTGAGGGACAATCCATCATATCTTAATCTTGATTTTTTAGCCTTAGTTGTTTGTTTTTCTCTGTATGTTTGTATAGGTGTGTGTGGATTTTTCCTGCACCCTTGTCGTCACTGTTGGAGTGGTTTTCTTTCATTAACTAAAGTGCGTCATTACTATTTGCCACCGCCCACTTCTTTTTCAACTTAAAAACTAATCCATCCCAAGATGACAAAACGTAAGTGTAAATTTAGTGATGAATATTCCAGCGAATGGACATTTATCAAAGAAGGCAGGAGCTGTTTTGAAGTCTCTTTTGATTCTGTTTTGTTTGTCTGATTATGAGTTTTACAAATTATTTTCAATTTATTTTCTTTATACCCCATTAAAATTCTTGCTTTATGTTTTTCACTTATGTGATAATTATCTCTACGTTTTATAATATATTGCCTTCGCTGTGTATGTAGGTATACTTTTATATATATGGTGAGAAATTACAAGAGCGTCTTGGATTTCTTATCTTGTAATATACTGTAACAACGCCACTGCTACTAGTACCTACAAAAATCCTTAAAAATTTTCAACCTATTGAAAAATGAAAAACAAATATCCATGTGCAAGGGAGAGCATAGAAAACAAAAGTAATTTTAAATTAGCATCTAACATATTCTATCTAATATATAAAGTATGTTATAAAAAGTATATGAAATAAATACCTATAATTACTCGTATGTTCTATAATAATATTGTGATGATGAGATTTATATACAATAGAAGTAGCTTTACAATCGACCAAAAATTTACATCGTGCCACCTAACAGAAAATGAAGTTACGTTTCACTCAGACACAACCAAGATGTAGTGGATTCATGGAAAAAATTTTACATCATGACACTAAGCAGTCATTATTATATCAATTTACAGTAACTTGAAATCAGTTGACTTTGCAGCTAATATTGATTATGGGCAAAAAAAGCTATATTGACCTAATTTCTTAAAAAATTTCTTCTATAATCGCTTTTCCCAATTAATTTTTAATAAAAGAGCGACATTTTAAATGTTCTCTTTTAAAAAGTGCTACAATTAGACATACGATGTTTCGATTTCGTTTTTATTAATTTTCTTCCATGTAAGTTTCATATACGACAAACCTCATCTCCAAATTCAACCCAAACGAAGGCCGTACAGATTTCCATGCGAACGTGTGAGTCTGGAAAAACTTAAATATTCAAAAAGTTCTTTCCTTATTCTCTTTTAATGACTACTCTTTTTAAGGACTATCAGTTCGTCTACTGCCACAAAATGTGCTTTAACTTTCAAGACGCAGTTGTTCTTAAAATGCGCAAAACAAGAGACATGAAATATTACTGGATATAAGTTCTTACTTCGCGGCATCATTTAAAAGTAAACGCAAGTTTTCTCTGTTTAGTTCGAGTTCTTTGATGAAATCATGAAATATACTGATCCAATTTATGTTCTACAATCAAGGAGCCAAAAATTTTAACATATTATAAAAATGATTATACAAATAAAAATAATATATTTTTAGTTAGTTTTTGACTATATAATTAACTTTTAACTGCCCCTACTCATAATCAGTATATAAAGCCAAAGACGTATCCAGAAAGTCTTCAGTTCATCAGATTTCCTCTTGAAGAAAATAAATCCCTTTGTTATCAGTGGATTCATAGACCTGTATAGCAAAAATGGAGGATCCTTTTATCTCTTCAATAATTTATCCAAAATTTACTCAGGAATTGCTATAAATTCACGAGCTGATTATGGGAGTTACTTTACGGTGTTCGAACACAACCAACCATTCAACGCCGATGCAGCACAAAATTATAGAGAATAATGCAACAGACACGACTAGAACGTATTTAAAAGGCAAAGCGAGATTTCGTCGACAACCAAAACAATTATATGTCTCTATATATACATTCTATTTTTCAAAATGGAAGTAGGTACAGGACTAGTCAGATCCAAATATTATGATACATTTCTAATAAGTTATTAAAAAGAATTTCATTCGTGATTTTTTCACTTTTTACAGATAACTGGCTTAATTTGCACAGATTGAATATTTTTGGACTTTAATTAGAAAAATAATAAAATTATTTTTAAATTACTAATAACTGGCTTTAATTAGAAGTTAGATTGAATATTTTTGCTGATTAAGCTGTAGACGTATTTATATGAAATCAGAGAATTCCGTTCAGCACTTTTTTATTTAAGTAAAATACATAGGAAAAATCTTATGTTAATGTTGTTATAGGTGTAGGTATTGTACGCAAAACTATCTTTATAATACTTGCCTTATTTCTGAGCTTGCAATCACATGCAAAATCACAAAACCTGTATGAATAAAATACAAAAAAATTAAAACAGCAGTGAATAAAACTTTTCATTGTTTGAAAAAAAGTATTTCACTTTATATTTCTCAAAGGGACTTTTGTGGTTGTTTTTGCTCATGAATCCTTGGCTCAGTGGCAGCCAGTACACACCTCAAGTCATCTTCCACAGACAGCGTGTTCCTTGACTTTGTTTTTATTACAAGTTATGCAGAAAACCCACTTTCTCACAGGTAGGTAGAAGCAAAAGGCAAAAGAACTCGAACAGCCAGATCACTTATTTTTGGATATGATTCCATCATTGAACACCAGAAGCTAGACAAGGAGTTTGACTGGAACACATTCTTGGCTGTTGAATCGTGGATAAGCTCAATGAACTCTCCTTGTGCATCTTCTAACACATCATCAACCTTACATAAGAACGGATTTTTTGCTAATCCTGCATGCTGAGTGCTTAAGTCAAGAAAGTAACGGCCAAATTCATCATCTAGCTAACACAAGTTATCCATGATTTCTTTGGACAAGGTGCTTGAAAGCTGACCATCAGCAAGAACTTCATTCAATGATGGAAACATCATAAATTTTCCTACACTCATTCTCTTTTTATACAGTTGCAATTTGGCCAAAAATGCTTGTATTGAGTCACAGTGGCTGAGGAAGTTTGAATCCTTTCTTTGGAGTCTCAAGTTCAGCTGGTTGAAGATTTCAAATATGTCCACAAGATAAGCAAGAGTGAGCTTAAAGTGTTCTGATTTCAATATCTCCAACAGGTCACCTTTTTTCTGTACATCAAGAAACATTTAAACTTCCAGGCGAAGAGAGAAGCCAGACAAAAATCTCCCTGCAGACAACCACCTGAGGGATGTATAAAAGAGCAAGGAACTATGTTCGAATTCTATATCATGACACAGTTGCTGGAACAGTCTCGTGTTGAGGGCAGAGTTTTTCACATAGTTCACGACCTTGACAATACCAGTGAAAATTATAAGAAGCCCAGGAGGAAGCGATTTAGAAGCCAGCGCCTCCCGATGAATGAAGCAGTGCACACCAACTGCATTTGGTGCTTTGGATTTTACTTTAGTTTGGAAGCCCGACCTCGACCCAAGCATGGATGGAACTGCATCAGTTGTGATTCCAACTCAAACAATGTTTGTCAAAAAACGATGACCAGCATTCATCACATCAGTGGCCCAATTTGGCATTTCAAGATTTTGACAGCAAAGAAATTCCTCCTTGATTATGCCTTTGAACACGTATCGGCAGTATACCAACAGCTGACATGCCATTGCTACATCAGTGGATTCATAGGCCTGTATAGCAAAAATGAGGGATCCTATTATATCTTCAATAATTTGATCATTCACATCACCTGACACATCCCTGCTTCTTAGCTAAATAGTATTATTCGAAAGAAATACATCACTTAGTTTCTGTGCTGCTTCTGCTCCAAGAACCAGTCAAACCATTTCTTTTGCACAAGGTAGGATCAATTCTTCAGTAATTGTATGTGGTTTCTTCTTCCGTGCTACTAAATAAGCCACTCTGTATGATGCTTCCACGATGTTCCTTCTCTTCTCTTGGAAGCTATCAGTCGCATCAAGTTTTTGCCTCTTCATTTCATCAGATTTTCCTTCCTAGCATACACAGGGTGAAATTTGGTCAGGTGAAGTTGTAATTTGGAAGGCTTTAGTGAATCATTTCCCAGGACACGAAAACAAATAACACACTGTGGGAGATCTAAATTATTTTTTTGAATCGTAGTTAATCCACACTGAAGATAATCTTCCGAGAACTTTCTCTTCTTACTTGACATTATGCAATATCTGTGGGTGGAAAAAGAAAAGTATAATAAAATAAAATAAAGATTATTAAAAAAATAAAGGTTATTTATTAATTTTCTCTCTCTTATTCATATATCACGTATCTTCATGACACTCGCCATTCCAGGAGGCAATAAATCTTCCTGACATCTTACGGGTCACTCATGACCATCCCAAAAGCCAAATTTGTCACGTGGGCTGTGAGTTTGACATCCCTGTTACCGTTAGCTAATGTAGAACAATTCTAACATTTAATTTTAAGGATTGTGTACAGTAGTATGAATTTTATTCAGAGCCGCATGTCTCCTAATTCCAGTATAATAAATTTAAAAATAAGTAGAATCTTTATGGACCCCTTGAAATTCTTCCATGGACCCCTTTAGATCCATGGACCCTTCGTTGGGAACCACTGCTTTAGAGCCATGCGAAGAATAAAAATTGAAAGTAGGAAAAATAGGAAACACGATTATACTATGCTTTGCTTCACTCTGTTTTAACCCATTTAGTACCTATGTTCCAAAAGAACACATACGGACTCTTGTTTTAAACAAAAATAAATATAGATTACTGAAGTCGTCTGCGTTCCCTTTGAGGTCATTGGTACAAAATGGGTTAATGATGTGTTAAAATATACATATTTTGTAAAGGAATATAATTTATGAAAATATTTTATTCAGTTTATAATATTTAGTAAGAACTTTTATTTGAACAGTTGTTATATACATAGAAAGGTATGCAACTCTTGGGCAAACAAAAAATTGCATCCACATCTTCGATAATGGTTGAATCGTATTTAAGAAGTGATAGGCCTGAGAAGGCAAATAGAGTATGAAATGGATCCGTCACATTTCCTGGTCTGTCTGAAAATCCTCCATTTTCTCCATCTTGACAGGCTAAAATAAACTCCACAACTTTATCTTTGTTCACCCAATGTAATTTGTCAATCATTTTTAATGAAGCCAAAACCCACCATGAATAGCAAACGTCAGGAAGTTTCTCTGGTCTCCCATTCAACCCACCAGATTTGAGTTGTCTTTCACATAACCACCTACCGAATAAAAATTGATTTTAGTTTAAAAGTTCATTCTTTTATATTTCACTAATGTTTTTATATTTTAAAAATGTCATAAGATACAATCATATCTTCAGAGAAGACAGGATGCAGTTAAATTTGTTATACTTTGGAAAAAATGAGCAATTATTTATTGAACATGCTGCATACTTTATAAAAGTGACTTTGGATAAATTTAAATCGCAAAAGATATTTCTTGAAATTATATGTTGAATGATAAAGAACTTGTGGCAAAAAATGATAAAAGTATACTTGAATTGGAGCATAATAACAATTTTGTTAACATATATAAAAATCTAAATATTACAAATTTTGAATAAAATATGCATCAAACAATTATTTTCAGGAACTTTAAACAATTTTACATTTGTTTAGAAGCACTTATGCTAGCCAAAGTGCGATTTATGCGTTAAACTGCACAATCAAACATTTAAGAGATGTTATAGTGTAGCAAAAACTCCAAGTAAAAAACGAGTGAACAAATTTCAAAGATAAATATCTCACTAATTTTAAGCTTAGATTTTTTCATAAAAACTTTGTTTTTATTTAAATCATTACCATTCAAGTTTTTTACAAAAGCAAACTTTTAAAATAAAAATCGCCTGCTCTAATTTATATATACATCCAATGAAAAAGATCGGCAGAAAATTAGTTTTCAAAAACGACGTAGGATTAGACAAATAGATCTATATTTTTGGTCCTTTTAAAAAGTTTCTTATATGTTTGCATCTTCGCTTCTAAAAGGTATAGGACAAATTTCCTCAATGACTTATCATCATGATAAAAATAATATTTAACAAAAATCTTTATACTAAATATTACATTTTAAGAAGTATGCATTTTGTTGAATATAAGGAATGTGATTATAGATCAATTTGACCGTTTGGTAAATATAGGTAAGACATTTTTCAGTAATTCTAGAGATAAAGCTTTTAAAACACGATAACTCGTTTTTGAAATTAAGAAAAAGATATAATTTTTGAAGTGCATAAACAAAATAAAAATCAGTATTGCTATACCATCCAAGTGCATCAATGTCGATAAAATGAAGTTTATTGATTATGGAAAGTGCTCCAATGCAACAGTATACTTGACCACTGTGTGATTCTGATCCAGGTTGACTACCAAAGCCACCATCATAATTCAAACAGGAGAGGATGAAGGCACTGATTTTGTCAAAGTCCAATTTGTCAAGCATGTTGAGTAAGGAAAGGGTGGCGACTGAACAGAAAGAAAATCTCGAATCAACCTAAAAGTGGAAAAAGCATCGCTCAAAAATGTACCATAGCTTATGTGTGCGCATCTATGCCATTAAAAAATTGGCGCTAGGGGGGAGGGGTTGTCAATCAGTGTTGCCAGATCCTGGGACAGGGTTTCTACCAAATTTCAAAAATGAAATTCAAGAGGTTTTCAAGAGTAATATGAAAATTTTCATGGTTTACAATATTATTTCATTTATATCGATTAAATGAAGTTATAAGTTCAAACTTTCTATTTTATGAAAAAGAGAGCCTAGTGAAAGATTGCTTTTTATTAGTTTCGCTTCTTGATCAATTTTTGTAATTTCATCTGTACCATCTCTTAAAATTTTCTTTCTTTTTTCTTCAAGCTTTCAAATCCATCTCCATTTTTCCCTTCATTTCTTTTCTAAACTTTTCGGCGTTTACTTCCTTTTGCTTATCTAATGCATCTTTGTAGAAAGCTTTTGCATTACCAACACTTAAAATCAATTTTTTTTATTATCTATTATTGTATTTTGAATACCCTCAACTGCTTGAAGATGATCATAGACTCTTCTTCGTCCTACCAAAGTGCTTTCATAAAGATTTTCAGATAAACATTCTTTATGAATTGAAAATGATCTTTCTACAGAAGCATAACCATGGAAAAGAGTGAGAACGATACACACAACTTTTTTAAGTTCTTCACTATCTTCATCGATAAGTTAAAAAATTTGATTCCAAAAAACATCTAATTTTCTGCAGTGTTTGTTGCAACATTATTGTGATGCAA
Source organism: Nectonema munidae (assembly GCA_030549495.1). Lineage (NCBI taxonomy): Eukaryota > Metazoa > Nematomorpha > Nectonematoida > Nectonematidae > Nectonema > Nectonema munidae. Next base: position 184,204 of record JAUIRK010000751.1, read on the forward strand.
CATTATTTTAATTGGATGATGAAGGAGTGAATATTCTCTATTACATGAAACGTTCCTTTTTACAATCCCTATTCATTTTTCGGCAACAATCATATGCAACATTTCAAGTTTTATCACGGAGGCAGAGTTAAACTTCAGATAACTAGTACAACAAAATGTAAGGCAAACTTAAGTGAGGGAAATTTTCTATACATCAGTATAACGAGTCTTCTTTTTCATTAGTAAAGACTGGAAAGCGGATGAAGCAATAAAAGCAAAGTGGTGATTCATGATAAGATTAGAAAAAACGAGGTTTTATGATTTATGGCATTGGGGGATTCCGGTAGTGAGGAGGAGGAGGGGGGGGGGGATAACAAAAAATTCAAGTGGCCATAAAGCACCATTGAAAAACACTGTCATTTTTGATATTAACATTTTATTTATCAGTTTTTTTCTAACATCAGTTCTTTGGTATCAGTAAAATTTAAGAGGTTTTACAGGTTTTCAAAAGGTGTTCTTTGAATTCAAGAGGTTTTCAAGGTTGGTAGACACCCTGTGGGATTTTTACGAAAATTTATGACTTTTTAGAATTATGTGCTACAAAATTTGTAATTTTTCGACTATACTCTTAAAGTTGATACGATTTTGGGACATTTCATACCTATTTTATGATAAATGTTCATGTTATATGAAGATATTATATATTTTCTTTATTTTTAGCGACAGCTGACTAGTTGAATAATAAATGATAGATAATAGTAAATTAGTGTCTAATTTTTTTCCAGATGCGGCTCGCAGCAAAAAAAGCTTGGTCTAGAATTCAGGGATCGGCAAACTTTATTTACCCGTCGACCCCTTCATAGGACATTTGAATTCACATCGACCCCCACCCCACATAGAAATGTTTCATAAAAGCATTAATCAATGTCAACAATTTAGAGAGAAATAGAAACCAAAAATGTTTCATATATCCTACACTATACAATGTGCTAAACTATGTTTTAAAAGAAAAAGGAGATTTATTACTACTATAAAGTAAAAAAAGAATAGAACAATTTGGTAAGTTTTTCTATCTTATCGACCCCTAAAGATCTGTTATGGACCCCCAGGGGTCGATATCGACCACTTTGCCGACCCCTTGACTCTAGATGGTGGTAAATAGATAATCGGGGACAAGCGCTAAGAATTGAGTAGGTCAATTGGACAGGCCATAGCAGGGCCTCTATTCAATAAGAGTAAAAATGTATGCATGAGTTTACATTTTGCGCAGTGTGCTCGTCTTTAACCGAGAAATAAGGCAAATAAAAACCGCATTACATGCTTTTATATGATTTACAAGAAGTTTGATAGACAGTTTATGCAATTTATATTTTTTAGTAAAAAGAATTACAGACATACTGTTTATTGTATACAAATTTTTTAGAAATTTTTTTATTTGCAAAATCTTTCTCCTCCTAGAATACAGAAAAAGGATCTCTAATAGTGGTTCAGACAATTCAGCCTTTGGGCAATTCGTCCCCCAGGCAATATTAATATCAATATATTTAGAGGCCAAAATGATCTGCTTCTTTCAATAGTAACTCTGTCGTTATAGGTAAAATATTAAAAAACACACATTCAAACACTGTCCTGATGAGGGAAACGCAATTTTATAAACGTTTATTTTAAAATATTTTAAACTATTCTCCTTTCAATTCTTCAAGACCAGTGGCGATTCTAAGTTTTTAAAAGGGAGGGAGGGGGAGCTGTGTCAGGGCCAATGTTTTGTTAGATAACGCTTGTAATTTTTTAACGCAAAAATGCTCTACTCACGTCAGATATAGCTCGGTTTTTTTGTATCTGGAAAGATTGAAATTTTGGTTAGGGTTTTTAAATCTGAATTTTTTTTTCATTGAAATAAAATGAGCAGATATAGAATATTTTTGAAAGTTTTTTGTTTCATTTATCCTTTTAAAATTTGTATTCTACATAGCTTTGTTCCACAATAAATTTAGTTGATAATTTACTATATTTTTTAATAAACATCATGATATAAAGTGGAGGGGGAAAATGGGGGTCAGTAAAAAGCTAGAGGGGGAGGGGGGTGCCTTAGCCCTCTTTAAAATCGCTACTGTTCAAGCCCCCCCCCCCCTCCTCCCAAACCAACAATGAATAGCTACGACTAGGGTGAACATGCAGCTATAAGAACAGCATCAGACTACAAAATAAAGCATTATTGAGGTTATAAAAGGATTTATAGGTGGCACAAATAGAAAGTTTAATGACATTTCTCTTATTTGTAAGCATATTTTTCAGGTAGGTTTGATCGAGACAAGAAAACTTTGAGTTTTAATATCATTTTCCAATATAACAGAAAGGTTAATAATTTAGTAAAATAAATATCTCAAACTGATTTGAAAATAAAAAAACACAGTAGATAATATTTTGTACATGTCACTGAAGAATTTTTGATTAAAAAACCATAAAAGTTTTCACAAATTGCTTGTGAAATCCCTTTTACAGATACAAACTCATCAAGTCAACTGTATTTGACTTTAAGCTCATAAGCTTCCTAAAAATCTATAATAAATTGGAAGGAGACGAATAAAAAATATTAGTTTTTTGCTTTCTGCTTGACTTAAGTTGAAAAAGATTCACAGAGTTGAAATATCCTCTCAAAGATTTGTCATAATACCATACTATATTCTCGTTTAAAAAATATTAGTGGTCTACAATTTTTGCAAGGCATGATTCTAAACGTAGAGAAATTAATTTGTTTTTAAAGACATTCAATAATCTACAATAATAATAATCTGTACTACAGAAGCGAAGATTATATGAGACATATTTATAGCCACAAACATAATTACAAAGTGGTTTTAATTAATCCGTATAAGCCATGGATTAATGCAACATCTGCCTTTGTTACGAGTCTATGATTGTTGTGTCGTGAATAGTGCGGCTGGATGATGCCCAAAATCAAGCAAAATGTTGAAATATTTCACGCGACTTTGACGCGGTTAGTTGACTAATGTTACTGAAAACAAACTAAATTTTAGGCTATATCGCTCTTTTTGAGATTGAAGTATTTCAGTGTATGGGTTTCTAATGGCAACATGCATTTAGTATGTACGAAACATGGAGATTCTTGATTTTTTGTTGAAAAAAGAGGGAGAACTGAATTAATCTACAGAATTCTTTTTAACAAAAAGCATTTTGTTAAATATAATTGACAATAACACAATAAAGTACTAATAAGCTAAACAAAAACTAAATGAATCATTCTTTTTAATTGTTATATGCTTTGGCTGCTTGCTTTCTTTGACAGATTCAGTATTTCTTCATCTCGTCTCCGATTATAACAAATATTTTTGCTGGATCATGTGTCTTCATAACAAAAATGCTTGCCAATATACCATCTAACTTTAAAGAAGATGGCATATCGTTTTAATTTTTCGTGCAAGAACTTTTATTTTGGAAATATAATGCCACAAATCATCTAGTAGATATTGAACAATGTTGTTGCCCTTGTCATCAATATCATCAACAATGATATCATATATATAATATTATATTGATTCAATTTTTTTTAAATGTAGATTATAAAATTTTTAAAAACCGGGAGATAAAAACTGGACACCGAGAGAAAGCAACCAAAACTGAGAGTCTCCCGGTATTGGCGGGAGAGTTAACAGGTATTAAATAGGAAAATTTGTGTCCAGAATGTCAAAAAATGTATATGTATGTACGATTACACTAACACTCCTAACTTCGACCCTAACACTAATGCCAATTCTACACTAATCCCAACCTCGACAATAAGTTCTAAAATTTTACACATAAGGCCCATCTGAAAGTCCGTTGAGCACTTTTGTCAATCAAGTGGTATGCAAATTGAGGAATAAATTTGAATGGTCAAAATCAGCGGTAGAGAGAAATTTTGATGAACGTGAAAGTAGGTTTACCTCACCCCACTCATCTCCACAAAAACTGCCATCACTATTCTGCAAGCTGAGAATGTAGTTGCACACAGCTTCTTTGTCGATTCTTTCTAGCGCATCCAGGAGAATCAGAATCTGAACTGCGCTCAGCGTGAACAGAATGTGAGGGTCGTAGTTGACAGAAGCGCCAAAGCCTCCAGACTTGTCTTGGCATTGCAGCACAAAGTCGATGATCTCCTTTCTGTTCACTTTATCCAGGTGTTTGGTTAGGCGTAGGGCAGTGCAGCACCAGTACACGCCACTGAGTCTAATGTGCTCTGACATGATGTAGAAATAATCATCTTTATTCTTTTCATATGAGAGAAGAAAGTTTATGTGCTTATCCAAAAGTAGTGTATTAATGGAGTTTTCTGGAATAACGATATCTTTTAAGGGAATAGCCATTATGTAAACTTACATTTTTGATTCCTTAAAAATTATATCATTAAAAATAGGCCAATACAATGATAATAATTTTAACACGTTTTCGCTTTGTATATCGATAGCTTGGCAAAGCTTCGGAGGCATTTTATATGCTGTAGAAGCGTGAACCTACTATATATATATATATCTCTTTTTGCAAAAAACTTGGTGTGCTTATAACTTTTTTTCGATAAAACGTAAACTCACCATACTTTGCATAGCTGTTTAGATATAAAAATGGAACCTCATATCAAAATTTCAAACAATTTGAACAAATTTTTAAAAAAGATATTAAACATCAAATAAAAAATTTTTGCATAGATAAGTTACTATCGTTATGTATATCGTGTCAGGACATTTGGCCGACAGACATCTGACCGAATGGACATATAGCCGACGTACATTTGGCCGAACCGACATTTCAACAAACGGACATTTGATCGAATAAACATTTAGAATAGATTTTAGAATAAACATTAGAATTTAGAATTTTTTTTTGGTTTAAAACTAAAGATATACTCATCAGGTCTATATACAAACTTTCACCACTCATTAGCACTTTTTGCACCTTTAGATCCTTTGGCTATATATTATACCTTTATCAATGAAGCGCTTCGCCATATTAAGTATACCCCGCACGTATACGCACCAGCGAAATAAAGTGATGCAGTTACAAAATTTGCATATGCATGCAAGTCTTTGGTCTACTATAACGAGTTCTATATACTATTAAATTTTATACGTTTTTATTTTGTCATTTTTGTTTCTTGACATACATGTCAAATTAAAGCTCTAACTAAGCCTTTTGATATTTACTTCGAATATAACCTAAATTTTTACGAAGCTTCAAACTTGCCATTTTTCGGCTTTTTAAACATGATTCGGGTGTTTCACATTAAATTTAAATTATCATTTTTAAAAAGTTAAAATTTCTAAAAATGTATGCGCTGGTATTGTTTTTTCTCTCAATTAAATATTAGCAAATCTTACAAATTATCTTTTTTGAGTTAGCATTTTTGAGGCCTTTTAGGAATGATATGAATGAAAGTATTAAATTTGGTTGCACTATGGAATACCATTTTTATCGAAGGAATTTTTATCTTTAATAAATCTCATCCTTTAAAAATGTTGTTTGAAATTGTTTTTTAAATTGAATAATAGTATACTAAGTATGTTTAAATATTGACTTCTTTAGACGATACTATAAAAAGTTTATATTGTTGGAAATTCTTTTCAAATATATATTTTTGAGTATAATATTATGTCGTTATTTTGGCAATACAATTTATGAAAAAATAGCATTTATTTTTTAATTTTTTAGAGTTGAGATATATTCTTTTTTTGAGAATGAATTTTCACCAAACTTTAAACTTTAGTTTTTTTTTATAAAAACTTTAGGAAGATTTTTAACTAAAATCTAAAAAATCTTAGTGCAAACGAGTTAAGCTTTTTTAGTTTATAATTGTTTTGGCCCCGCCACTAATTTTTTCAATTTTCTGCTCGATAAATGTTCCATAAACAATTCCATAAATGAATAATTAATCGCCTGCTTATTAATCGTCTGATTAACCCTCGCAATACGGCCTATTTTTGTCCCTTCAAATGACGGAGCAATGGAAAAAAACTCCATTGATTACGCACAGTAAAAGCCAAACTTAAATATTCACGACTGCACAGCAGTTGGTTAGAATGATGATGATATTGTAATAGAGAATATTTTATCTATACCATATTCTTACATCACACTTGGTTGGTTGAAATTGATACAGAAATAGCACACTTGTAATTGTATCACAAATAAATTTTAGTATTTTCATGAATACTCCAAATACGTCAGCAAAGTTGATACATTGAACTATAGACGTACATCGTTGTTATATGACACAATCACGTACCGTTACCCTATATGTAATTCATACATACCGATATATATAACGTCCTCTTCATTGTGTTACATATGGCAACCGTTTTTTCAAGTCTTCATCTTGGGTAGATTTTTTATCACTCGTTATTTTACTTGTATATATCTTCATTTGTTGCGTTTTTTGTTTCTCCCTCTCTTTTATAACAATGAGTGGACCTGACGACTTAGAAGATCGTTATTCTTGCTCGTCTGAATCTCTGTGAGTGCTCCGGTTACTGTGTATTCGTCACTCAAGCGGCGCAAATAAATTAACCCTTTTTTGATTTTATATGTATAATGTACATAGCGAAAAATGTATTAAAATGTATAGAAATTTTCTTTGCATGGATGTACATAGCAAGCATAGGAAAAAAATTTAGTTAAGATGAATCTACATAGCAAGTATAGAGAAATTTAGTTAACATGGATGTACATAGCAAGTATAGAGAAAAATCTATTAAATATAGAAAATTTTCTTTTCATGGATGTACATAGGAAGTATAGGAAAAGTTATTTAAGATAGAGTATTAATCAACGTATTCATTGTACAAGTATATATAGGAAAATTTACATTGTAAGGTATAGAAATTTAGTTAATTAGTAATTTAGTTTAGGAAGTATAGGAAAAGTTATTTAAGATAGAGTATTAATCAACGTATTCAATGTACAGGTATATATAGGAAAATTTTCATTGTAAGGTATAGAAATTTAGTTAACATGGATGTACATAGCAAGTATGGGGAAAAGTCTATTAAAATGTATAGAAAATTTCATTTACATGGATGTACATAGGAAGTATAGAAAAAGTTGTGTAAGATGGAGTATTAATTCATGTACACGATTAATTCACGTATTCAATGTACACGTGTACATAGGAAAACTTTTATTGTAAGTAATAAAAATTTAGTTAACATGGATGTACATAGCAAGTATGGGGAAAAGTCTATTAAATTGTATATAAAATTTCATTTACATGGATGTACATATAGGAAGTATAGAAAACTTTCATTGTAAGGTATAGAAATTTAGTTAACATGGATGTACATAGCAAGCATAGAGAAAAATGTATTAAATTGTATATAAAATTTCATTTACATGAATGTACATAGGAAGTATAGAAAAAGTTGTGTAAGATAGTATTAATTCATGTACACGATTAATTCACGTATTCAATGTACACGTGTACATAGGAAAACTTTCATTATAAGGTATAGCAATTTAGTTAACATGGATGTACAATGTACATAGCAAGTATAAAGAAAATTTTCAATACAAAACAAAAACAAATTAGCGAAATGACGTAACATAGCGAAATCATGTTGGCAATGATGAATAAACAAATTAAAACACGTTTGATGATTTGTGTAATACGATTGCAAAGTGTACGATGAAAATATTTATCTGGTGAATTGTATGCTGATTGAAGATATATGCGTTAGGTAAGGTGAGTTTGTTTGAAAATGGATGTTTTTTAAAAGTAATGGTATTGTTCACTAAGGATGACTTTTAATTTTGGAAAAATGAGAAAGTTTTATTAAGGATAATGGTATTGTTCACTATGTACATCCATGTTAACTAAATTTCTATACCTTACAATGAAAGTTTTCCTATATACATAATACACATTAAGATTATTCTAGGAAAATTCATTTGCCTATCGAGCTGAAATTTTAATGATTGTTTAACAATTTTCCCTCTATTTATGACTCAAAGTTTTATACAGTATGTATACAACTTTACAAAAGGATGGATGAAAATTATGCGTAATCTTTTTTTATTAGTAAACGGGCATTGAAATTCTCAAGAAGCGTTGTTGCAATGATACATTATGTAGAATCTTCCAATACCGGTCGTTTAGAAAATCGAATCTCTCGCTAAACCGAAAGTTTTTTGAGCTAAAAACTAGATTTGATTGCTGTTTTTTATGTAAGGCCTCATAGGATTCATACTTCAATAAGCTAAATCTATTCTACAGAATAGAATGCTACGCAAAACTGAACCATTTAGACCAGAGGTCGGCAACCTTTTTGTTCTAGAGCCATTTCCACACCTATTTTCCAAAAAAACAGTCTAGAGCCACAAAAACTAAAAACTTACTAAGAAAAGAAATGAGCACATTATATCTTGAACCTCGATGAGAGAAAGTAGTACTAACAAATAATTGGCTTTCTGCTTCATGGCTGTCTTATGAGCATATAATTCTCTTCATTTATTCATGGGCGTATGAACTGACTTCAATAAAATATCGCGAGAGAGAACTTGGAATGAATAAAAACACAACGGTTGACTGGAACAATTACATGAGAGAGGTATGTCTTTGGAAGCTCCGTAAACACCCTATTGCCATTGGTGGTCCAGGTATGCATGTGGAGGAAAAATCATGTTGGTCCAATTCTTCCACAACAGTGAGTGTTTAGAGGTATTTGCATTGAAGTCAAGGAAGTTTTCATGTTAGCTGTTAAAGATCCCACAGAAAGTACTCTAATTTCGCTCATCAAAAAATACCTACGTTCCGGAATGACAATATTTTCTGATAAATGGCGTGCATATCGTACAATTGAGGCTCAACGTTTTCAAGAAGCATCGATATATCAACATCTGCCAGTAAATCACAGTCAAAATTTTGTGGATCCTGACAGTGGAACACATACCTAACATATTGAACGACTTTGGCGTTCTGCATAGGTCAGAAACAAGAGGCAATGTGGAACTGATCGAGAGATGCTAAATAGATATTTAGTAACTTTTCATTTTATTCTTCTTCATAGAAAACAAAAAAAATGCTTTGAAGCAAAGTTAAAAATTTGTTTAAGAATATTATAATAAAAATGAGCGTTTGTAGATTTAATTGATTTGTTTTTTTAATGTCAAAAAAACAAATTAAAAAGTAACCAGCAAAGTAATTTAACAATTAAAAAAATATATTTATAAGCTTTAAAATACTTTTTAAAATTTTTAGAAAACTTTTTATTTATTTCTTGAAAACTATCATTGAGAAATTGGATGAAAAAGGTATTAACCCTATTAGTGCTGGGCAAAATTTGTTCGCTCAAGTGCTGGTGAGGGGGGGGGGAGGGGTGTAAAGTGCCCCCCCCCCCCCATTTTTCTCAGATATTAATAAGTTTTTATAAATATTTTTAATGTTACATATATATTTCAACTATGCTGAATTCAGTTGTGATGTCCCTTTTTTATCAAAATCAATCAAACCTGTCAAAAATTGATTTATATTTGACAGCTCATCTCAAAAAGGAACTTTTTATTTAAATAATTAAATAAAGTTTTTTACACATGTATACCCATTTTCAAATGTTGAATTCAGTGGTGATATTCATTTTTTATGAAAATCAATAAAACTTGTCAAAAAATTGATCTAAATGTGACAGCTCATCTCAAAAAGGAACTTTTTATCTAAATAATTATATAAAGTTTTTTACACATGTATACCAATTTTCAACTATGCTGAATTCAGTGGTGATATTCATTTTTTATAAAAATCAATCAAACAGGTCAAAAAATTGATCTAAATGTAACAGCCCATCTCAAAAAGAAACTTTTTATCTAAATAAGTATATAAAGTTTTTTACACATGTATACCCATTTTCAACTATGCTGAATTCAGTGGTGATATTCATTTTTTATGAAAATCAATCAAACCTGTCAAAAAATTGATCTAAATGTAACAGCCCATCTCAAAAAGAAACTTTTTATCTAAATAAGTATATAAAGTTTTTTACACATGTATACCCATTTTCAAATATGCTGAATTCAGTGGTTTCATTTTTTATGAAAATCATTCAAACCTGTCAAAAAATTGATCTAAATGTGACAGCTAATTTCAAAAAGGAACTTTTTATCTAAATTATATAAAGTTTTTTACACATGTATACCCATTTTCAAATATGCTGAATTCAGTGGTGATATTCATTTTTTATGAAAATCAATCAAACCTGTCAAAAAATTGATCTAAATGTGACAGCTCATCTCAAAAAGGAACTTTTTATCGAAATAAGTATATAAAGTTTTTTACACATGTATACCCGTTTTCAAATATACTGAATTCAGTGGTCATATTCATTTTTTTATGAAAATCAATCAAACCTGTCTAAAAATTGATCTAATAGCTCATCTCAAAAAGAAACTTTTTATCAAAATAATTATATAAAGTTTTTTACACATGTATACCCATTTTCAATTATGCTGAATTCAGTGGTGATATTCATTTTTTATGAAAATCAATCAAACCTGTCAAAAAATTGATCTAAATGTAACAGCCCATCTCAAAAAGAAACTTTTTATCTAAATAAGTATATAAAGTTTTTTACACATTTATACCCATTTTCAAATATGCTGAATTCAGTGGTGATATTCATTTTTTATGAAAATCAATCAAACTTTAATCTAAATGTGACAGCTCATCTCAAAAAGAAGCTTTTAATCTAAATAATTATATAATGTTTTTTACACATCAATTTTCAAGCATGCTGAATTCAGTGGTGATATTCATTTTTTTTATAAAAAATCATTCAAACCTGTCAAAAAAGTGATTTACATATGACAGCTCATCTCAAAAAAGAAACTTTTTATCTAAGTAATAATATAAAGTTTTTTACACATATATACCCATTTTTAAGCATGTGTAATTCAGTGGTGATATTCATTTTTTTATGAAAATTAATCAAAAGTGTCAAAAAATTGATTTATCCCAAAAAGAAAGGATCAGTCACGGTTTTTTGAATTAGAGAATTACGATTAATAGAAAGTATAAGGAGATGATGAAGTTTACCGTGTATGGCATTTTACACACATATACCCATTTTCAAGTAGGCTGTGTTTACTGGTTATATTCTTTTTTTTATTATAAAAAAATTAGTCAAACCTGACAAAATAATTTAAATATGACAGCCCATGTCAAAATTAAAATTTTTATTCTTATAAAAAGTTTTTTATACATTTCAAGTATGTAGAATTTAATGGTGATGTCATTTTTTATGAAATCAATAAAACCTGTCAAAAAAAATCGATAATTCACTCAAAATATTTCATTCTACAGTAACTTATGTAACTCGATAGGACCTCCATCTTTTTGGCTACAAATTCGTTATCGACTTGTAGTCTCTACGTCATATTATAATTTACAGTATGTAATTTTGCTATTCATTCCATGATGATCCTTTCTTGGTAGCTCTTTTTTCATTAGAAATTTATATTCTTCAATGTGTGTTCGAAAATTTTTTTATAATGATAAAATTACTTTTTTCCTCTCTCAAAGCATTCTGATTAAAGAATCTTCTTGTTGATCTTAGACTTTTTAATCAGTATCGTGTATTTTATTATCAGGCCTGAATATTTGTCAACCAATCTTATTTCAAAGGTTTTTTCTGATGAATCATTCGTGATGTTCATTGTTCAATTACAAAAAGTTGTCCACGTTCTTCATCTAAAAAATTATTTCTTTGACGCAAAAGGAAAAAGATGGACAAATTCAATTTAAATTAAAAATATCTTGATAGTGACTAAATTCTCACATATTGGCATCTGTGCCATTTTTGATAAATCTGACCTATTCTAAATTTTCAGATTTCCTACCCATCTTAGCTAAATGTTAATTGTAATCCTATATGATAAGCTATAGATTTAAATATTTTTCATTTGTAAAAGAGGAACTTCTTTTTCACAGTCAAAATCTTTTTGAAGCATCTATTATATAATTAAACCAATTTCTAGTTCATTAGAACATAGTAAATGTTCCATTTAGTCAAGATACATATTTTTTTTAATTATTTGTTTTGATCACATGTTCTCTTTTCAATTAGTTTTCAACTTCGTTCCTTCTCTCATACAAATTTTCAAAAGATTTTATAATACGTTTTGTTACTCAAGATAATTGTAGAAAGTATTATAAGCCAAAATATACAAAAAAAAAGTATATTTTCACTATATATCTAATATGCAGCCATTTTTTGAAAATTTTTTACAGAACTGTTTTTCAGGCATACATTACTAATTCAATTGCCACTTCGAGATATTTTTTAGCCGTATTATCCAAAATCCAGTACAGAAATAAAATAAGCATAGTCGATTTGGTATAAAACAGATATTTTATTTTTTTGAAAATATTTTTGAAGACAGTATCTAGAAGTAAATCGCAAATCTGATTGAAGCTTTCAGATATTTTAAAACCCAAAATGCCAAAACTGAGTCCAAAAATGAAACCAGCATCTTCCATTTGGCATAAAAACAGATATTTTATTTAAATTTCAAAAATATTTCTGTAGACATTAGACGTAAATCGAAGATTTGTTTGATACTTTCAGACATTTAAAACCTCTAAAAGCAAAAAATGTTTTCAGAAATAAAAATTATCATGGTCGAAGTGGTATAAAAACATATATTTCATATAAAATTAGAGAGAATATTTTGGGATATAGTTTTACGACATAAACCGCAAATTTGATTAACACTAGCAGTAAAACCTCTAAATGCGAAAACTGTGTTCAGAAATGAAATCATCATGATCTATTTGCTATAAAAACATATATTTCACGTAAAATTTGAATCAATATTTTAGAAAACTAATTTTAGAACTAAACGCAAATTTGATTGATACTTATATGTATTTTCAAATTCAAACTGCAAAAATTGAGTCCATAAATGAAACTAGCATGATTGATTTGGTATAAAAACATATATTTAATTGTAAAATTTGAATGAATGTTTTTGGAGACAATTTTTAGAAGTAAACCGCAAATTTCATTAACACTTATAAGTGTTTTCACATCCTAAATGTAAAAAATGAGTCCAGAAATGAAAATAGCATGACCGATTTAGTATAAAAACATATATTTTATGTAAAATTTGAAGGTATATTTTATTAGATACATTTTTGATCAATCCAAATTTTGATTGACATTTTCTAAAAAGTAGTCATGATTATTGAAAAAATTAAATATATAAAGTGTTATGCGTTCCAAACTGTATATAATTATAAATTTTCAGGGTATTATATAATATAGATCCTAAGTTATAAGGTTAAGTACAGATAATGTCAAAATTTTGCTGAAAAATTTTAATTTTGATTGACAGTTTTGGACATGAAAGGGTCATTCAACTACCATGAAAATGGTTTCAAAAGATGCAGCTAGCGATTTTAGGAAAAGTCACAAAATTTCAGGATTAATAAGTCACCGTTACTCACTAATGTTCACCCATCGACAAATGAAAGGACACATCGTTTCCCAGCTGGTCCGTCGGATACACTTCACTACAAACTATTTTGCGTCTAGTTTTTTTCATTCGATATTTTTGTTTAAAAAGTGGGAGTGAATTTGTTTAGTGTGTGGAAATATGTTTCGTGCGTGAGTTAACCCTTTGCCATACGAATAGCTAAACAACCAACTAACATGAAATATCAATGCTTTTTGTTATATGCTTGGAAAAAGAATATTTCAATGTTGAAATACAAAAATTGTTGATGTTTTTTTAATTTTGCACTAACTTGAGTTTTTTTCTTCCTATGACCGGTCATTTACAGACAGACACCTTTCTTAGGAACATTTTGATTACGGATACTATACCTACATACAAAAATTTTACCTAAAGAACTGTTGACCTAACAAAAATTAGGCTCACAAACTATTTTTGAGTCTTTACGATTGTTATCAGATCAAGTTTAGCTTTTTTATTATTTGTTGAAAGTTTTTTTCGAAAAATTAAAAAAGTATTTCTAAATTGAATAAACTCGTCTCATCCTGGTCCTTCCTTTCAATACTTGTACGTTGTAATCGCATTTCTTCTTTCAAAAAAAAAATTTAAAAAAAATCAACAAACCCATTCTAGAATTTATTATAATTGATCACTTAGTCAATTTTTTAATAAAAATAAAAAATATTTTTTTGTAGATTTGGACATAAAATGACTTTCTTTTTTATTTCGGATCAAAGTATATTAAATTTTTCAGGTTTTTTCTTGCTTTAACTCAAACTTTTCAGATTAGTGACTAAATCTATTCTTATTTCGGTGTTTTTAAAATATTTGTATTCAGTAAATACAAGATATTGGAGATAACTAAGTTGCTTCAACATATAATTTTTAGGTTCACTAAATTAACTTTATAAAATTCCTGTAATTCCTCATATTTATAAGCGTTTTCATTACAAAAAAAGATTAATACAAAAATCATAAGTGTAGAGTTTATGAAAAGTCATTTTATTTCTAAAATGCTCAGGTAAGAACTGAGATTATGGTGAATTCATTTCATCAAAAAAATATTTTGCTTTTTGTAGTACATAAACCTTACATTAAGTTTTTAACTTGTTCAAATTATCCTGAAAGATTAACATGAATTTTGTTGTATTTGAATTTTGTTGTAATTCATTTTTTTGTGATTTTCCTTACAAACTCGGGGATTCAATAAATCCCTGTTTTGTGAAAAATTGCTGTGTCCTAGTTCAGGGACAAGGTCGATTCGGCCTAAAGACAATTCAGTCTCGAGATAATTGATTCTCTGGACAATTAGTCCTTTTGAGAAATTTTTGACTTTTCATGAGACAAGTTGGCCTTTTGAAAAGTTTCGAATGAGAGAATTAGGCCTTTTCACAAAAAAATTGATTTTTTTAGAACAATACTTGAATACTATTATTTATAGTTTTGACATACTCAAGTAATTTCAAAGTGTGTTAAACAATTAGAAAAAAATTTAAATGATGAATAATTGGAAAACTTCAAAATAAAAGATAACTTTCAAAAACATGCTTTCAGTTGGAAATTAAAATGATACAAAAAAATTGATAAAGCCTCAAAAATATTGAAAATAATATTATTTGTGTAATGTTACTAAAAAACTCCATTAGCAAGCTTTAAAAGGAAAAAATTAATTAATTATCCCAAGAGGCCAAATTGTCATACATGAAAGTTTTCAAAATCGGGAATTGTCGCGTAAAAAATCAAAAAAATCATCAGAGGCCGAATTGTCCACGGGCAAAATTGTTTAGTGACCGAATTGTCCATGAATCCTAGTTCCTTATAAATGAAACTTACTGTCTCAAGGAAAAGTAAAATTAAAACTGGAATATAAATTACACTCGGCTGAAAAATTATCTTTATGAACATTTTATAGTAAAAAAATTATTTCTACTAAAAATCAAATACAATTTATTACGCAAGTAGAAAGTCGAAAATGATTTTCTCATTCAGCATAAAAACATTTGCCTTACTCAAAAGCAAACGAAAAAGATTGTTATGCCACAAAAAATTGTGATAAAAAATCCTTTCAAAGTATCCTTTTATTTTTATATTGAGAAAATATAAATCCAATTGCTGAGATAGATATATGCCTTTCAGTATGTTATTATGTTTATACACTTTTCATTCAATTTATAATAAATGCATAGCTTGTGCCACTTAATCAAATGTGTAATATGTTTCTAAATTAACCGGTTATCGACCACAGTCGACTTTACAAAAATGTGAATCGTCTGCGTTTTTTAATGCTTTTTAATACAAATCTTCTGCTTTATACTAAATATCGTCTGATTATTCTGATCGATAACGGGTTAAAAAAGGTAGCATGGGGTGTTTTCATCAAAAAGCTTATTCTTTAAATAATAAAAAGTACGCTTGCCTTGCGTGAGCAGAAAGTTTTTTTCCATGGTGTAAGGTTTATTATGCGTATTGTTATGGTGATTTTTATATTTTAGAAAATGTGTTACTGAAAAAGTTTTTCTTGTCAGGAGAGAGTACTAGAACTCACGTTGGTTTCCATTGTTTAAATTTTCCGAAAGAACTTAATTGTGTTGAAACCTTGGAAAACCTTAAAAAAATTAATAAGTTTGAAGTGTATTTACCAAGAAACAAAGAAGGAAAAATTTATCTTGAATTTACGAGATTTATTAGACTTTACAAGAATAAATGTTGTATTTTACTGTTGACGAGATTTGAAAATAGATTCTTACTTGTTATCACCCTATCATACTTAAAGGCTTTTTTCCAGTTAAAGTAGTAGGTGACGGTAATTGTTTTTATAGACAATCTTATCTAAGATACTTTTTGGAAATGAAGACATTCATGTTTTGATTAAATTAATAATTTTTATTGAAACAGTTGAAAATCGAAAGTACTATGATAGTTCTCACGCATCATATATTGATTTAATATGTGAGCCTACTATATTTATACCTGAATATCGAGATTTTATAAATACATCTTCAATCGGGGGTTGGGCTGTGCTCACCCTCTATGCTGCAAGTCCAGCTATAAATGCTACCTTCAAATCATTTTGTCTTCTTGTATTAAGTCATTTAAATTTATATACACCATACAATCGATTAATTGTGGGAAGGAATGTGAGAAGAACACGACTTCCCTTCTTTACACTTATGTGCACAATAACATCTAAGCCAACTGGATTTAAAAACTTTACCCCAAACCATTTCGTACTTCTTTTGCCTAAAAGTACCTTCTCTACTGAAAATATAGAAAGTATTACCATCTTTGACCAATTTTTAAACATTACAACTTTTGATGAAAAAAACCCATTGTGAATTTGGAAAAAAAGCGACAGAAGAGCTTTGTAACGAAACATTTCAAAATAGCGGTTTAGACAAGCAAAGTTCTTTAAGTGAAAACAATGATGTCGCTACAGATATGTTAAATAAATTAAAAGGAAATTTTCTCTCCTACAAGGCATTATTACATTTATTAAGAAGAAAAAATGAAAATCTAATTGAGGAGGTTCCAACCAGACAAAAAAGCAATGAATTTTTTGTTGTTAAAAATCTAGAAAATAAACACAGAAAGTGTTCGAAATAAACGCCTGAATATTGGGACAATTGTGGAGTATGGAATTTGGGAACTAGTCCATTCCCTCTTACGATGATGATACACGGAATCTCATATTTGCTAACCTTTATATCCATTTTCAATTATGGAATATGGAGCCTATTGTAATTGGTTCTGCTGTTTTAAAAGTGCTTTAAAAATATGCTTAAAAACACATTTTTTATCCTGTATACGACATATCAAACTAAATGTTGCAAATTTTTGGATTAAAAAAATGAGCCTTTCTTTAACTAATATCATTTTTGGAAAGCCATTTAATGCTTCCAAAATGTCATTTTCCAAGTATAGAGAGCAACATTGTATTTATTATAGCAAAAAAATTATTGCTCTTTTAAAAAGAAAACTTACTAACTTATGTCTATTCAAAAGAATAACTTTAAAAAAGCAAAAATTACATTATCAAACTGGATAGAAAAAAATGAAAATCAAAGGGAACTTCATAGACAAAGGTTTGAAAGTTTGGAAAGTACAAGTCTACCAATTTTTTAGTCATCGGATAATTCTTTATTAAGACTTTCTTCTTCACAAAAAATGTAAAAAAGCCCGTGTTTTGAGAAATAAGTAAAAAAATAAAGTCCAGTGTCTTCCAATAACCCAAAATATTTTTTAGTTGGTTTCTTGGTGTGATCACTTTTCTTAGAAAGCTGTTAGCTTTCATTATATATATACATTAACAGTAGCCCACCGTTGTCAGTATATATACATTGATAGTAGTCCACCGTTTTCAGATACAACCAACTGTAGAGCTATTAGTCGTATCAAGGAGTAAATCGCTACTGAATGACTTTACTAGCATTTACGTAACTTTACAAAATACAATGAAGTCACTTTATAGAAGCAATTTGATATATTTATGTAATATTTTGTTCAGTCTTGTTTTCTTTCAGTATCATTCGGTATTTTTTTTATAACTTTTTATATAAAAAAAAAATTTCAGTTTTTTTATAATAAATTTTGCCAGCATTCAATGTGTTGATACAATTCAGTTTATTCATGCAGTTTTATGCTGACATTTTCTGCTTTTTCTAGTATCTTTCAGTATTTTTCAGTAATTCTTTCGATAAAAAAACTTTTTTTTAATGTTTTTTTTATGGTTTTTACTTATATGTAATGTAAAGATGCTATTTATTTGACTTGTATATTTTTTTGTTCATTTTGTTATTTTCAAGTATCTTCGGGTAAAAAGTTCGACCCCTGGGATAAGCCTACTCAGCTTGTCTGTTGTGTGATTTTGGATTTTGAGCAGGAAACTAGGAGTTGGAGTTAAGATAACTAGATCATTTGTTAGTTCAATATCTCAAGGTTATCGTCTAAAAGACATTTAGATTCCATAAGAATTACTACTATGCCTATCAACCAAAACAAAGAACACAGGGAAGGTGCAAACTTTGTAAAAAAAACTGTCATTTTGGTTAATTGTTTTGATCAATTTTATCATTGAATGTTTTTCTTTTATTTTATTTATTTTCTTAGTGCATGTTTCAAATAAAGGCTTTAAAATTTTTTATTCAAATGATATAACCCCCGATCATCCCAATGTTCCCAAATTTTTTATTATTTAGACTTCGAAAACATAGAACATATGTTTATCAAATGAAAACGTATTTTTTATTCACTTAAGTCTTAAAAGAAAAGTAAATAGCATTGAGTCGAGAACATTAAGGAGAAGGTGTGTGTTGCGTTTAGGATCTAGGATAAGCAATGAAAGAGTAGCAAAACGTTGCATTGTTAATGAGAAATGTGTGTTTATTAAAAAGAAGAAATTAGAATGCAAGGCCGATTATAAGAATTACGGGGTCCTCCAATCTACAAGAATAAAAATTAATGTGTTCATATTTATCTTCAAACACAAAATACTTAAACAAACGTTTAAAGCCTTATAATATGAAATACTATATATTTGATAGACAATATGCAATTTATATTTTTTTATCAGAAAGAAGGGCATTTACACACATACTACTCATTGTACACAAGCTTTATAGAAAAAGATATTTTTGTTTTTTTTTTTGCAAAATATTTTTAAAAAAAAATCATGATAAATAGTGACAACTTCATTCAGAAAAGGCTTCAAATAAAAACTCCGTCACTGTTTGCGCAGGGCCCAATTTGATAAAATGGCCAGGCTTAAAACCGGCCTTCTCAATATGGCGTGGTTATATAAATAGGAAAGCTTTTTTAAGGAACAGACCAAGGAAAGGGGTAAAAAAGACTAAACATCAGAAAATGCGTTTGAAATCAGGGGATGAGCAAAATAGAGGAAAGTAGAGAAAGAACATTTCAGTTTCTTAATTAGAAAAGGGGTGTGGTGTTAGCCTATTGGACAGTTCAATGACATGTATATGTAACTAAAAAAATTCTGTGTCCTTAGGTTGTAATTTATAACGCTTACAAGGGAATGAATAGAGAGGATTAGCAATCTTATACGCCAAAATAAATAAATCTTCAAATGATCCAAAACCTCTTACGATAGTGTTTACCTTTTTTTATATAGATTTCATGAAGTTAAACTTGATTCTCAAATAATTTTTTTTTTCGTGACACCTTCTTCTTCTTCTTCTTCATCATCATCTTATCCCCTAAATGGGGGTCGATGGCTTGATCCTGTTTCTCCATAGGTTCCTGTCCTTAGAGTTTTGGATCATTGCAAAGTAAATTAGAGCAGAATTTTTACAAGCCGGATGCCCTTCCTGACGCCAACCAGTGTTTGTATTCAGGACTGGAAACCTTTAGCCTTTGTACAACCAAGTACTTAACCCACAAGGCAGTGGTCTACTATAGTATCACCACTATGCGATAATTTCAGCCCATGAACAGCAACTATATCTCCACTGGATGCTGATAAAATAGATATATACTCATCCGCAAAAGCATAGCAAATTTTGCTACAACATTCGTGACACCTATATATTATATATATATATCCATCCTGATGATGTATCTACAATATCCTTATGAAAATTTCAATTATGGATTGGGTCTGATGAGGATCATAGCGACTAAAAATATTGAAACAACATTAATAAAGCTTCGTGACAATTCCAGTTAAATTTCTTAGCTCTTTATTAATATAATGAATCTGTGTTCAAAGGTGACTAACATTTAGATTTTGAAAGCAAAATTTATGAAAAATTTACTAAGTAAAAATTAATTCCTCCTTAATATAAGATTGAAATAAAAGTTCTTTATTTTTGTAGCAAAACAAGCTGCTCTTCATTTGAAATTTCACCATATTCAAGGAAAGTCATAGTGTGATGTGAATTTCCAGAAGATAACCTACGAATTCTAGAAGAGAAACCAAGAAGCTTTGACAAGCATGCTTTGGCTTTAATTGAACAAAAAGAGTTATCGTTTGCATAAATATTTGAAATAATTTCAGCTCCTCTGGAAGTTAAATCGGAAATGATATCTGAGCTGTAGGATGTATCTAAAAGAGTAATGTCAAGAAACATTATTGGTCCGTACAATTTTAATTGACATTTCATTAGAGCTTGAACTAAACATTGTGTCATAGTATACGTTATAAAAGGAAGTGCAGATATTCCTTTATTTCCTTCAAGCAAAAATGCATGTAAATTTAAATTAAAACCACTAACTTTACCACCAAGCAAAGGTCCATAATTACAGACATTTTCCAATCCAAGGTTAAGAGCTTTTAATTGATCGCGATGAATAGCATGCAATTGTGTACCCTTTGAATAATTAATATTTACTTCCTCACACTCTTGATTAGCATCGTCAAGCTTTATTAATTCTAGCTTAATTGTAACTTTATATTTCTTGCCATGAAAGTTTTGATTTAATGTTACTTCATGAAAGCAAGAAAACGATGGAACTTCACGGTAAGCAATGCTTATTGGACCTAGGTAAGTTTTAAGCTTAAATTCTTTCAATAGACGATCGCGAAGAACTTCAATTTGTAATTCACCAATTCCGGAGAGTATCAGTTGCTGTGTTTGTTCATTGTGAGCAAATGAAAGGCTAGGATCCTCAAGTTGTAAGTATTCTAAGGTACTTTGTAATTTTTGTTCAGATTTTGGGGATTCAGCCTCCAATGAAACGAAAAAGACAGGTTTTGGCTGAGGCAGAATGTGTACACATTTTGACATAGTTTTGTTACTAGGAGACTTTTCTCCAGCAATTTCATTCTTGTAGGCATATTTTTCAGAATCTTCTACTATAGTATCACCACTATGCGATAATTTCAGCCCATGAACAGCAACTATATCTCCACTGGATGCTGATAAAATAGATATATACTCATCCGCAAAAGCATAGCAAATTTTGCTACAACATTCTGAGATACTTTTATTAACATTAAAAAACATAACACCCGGTTTGAGAATTCCATAATAGACGCGTATAAAATGTATTGGCGAAGGACTTTTCTGGGAGAGTGAAGAAGGATGGAAAATAACTTTAAAAATAAAAGCTAAAAGTTTATCTGAATTCAAATTCATTAGTGCAGATGGATCTTTTAAAGTACCTTTTCTAGAAAGAGGACTTGGAAGATAAGAATTGATAGCATCTAAAAGTAATCTAACACCAATATTCTTTTTAGAAGAACCACAGAGAATGGGCAAATAAGAAGTATTTTTTGACGAAAGTATACTTTTTAAAACCTCTTTTATATTTGAAGAAGGAATACTCGTCGAATCCTCACATTCTATATAGAGCGATGCAAAGCTGTCATCGACTTGTGCTAATTCTTCAACTAAACAATTTCTATATTCTTTAATTTCCTTTTTGAAATCATTATAATTAATGTTAGCAATCTTTGAGATATTTTCATCCGATAAAACACAATGTTCGTGTTCTGAATTAGGATTCCAAATGTAAGCCTTTAAGTCTACTACATCATACAGACCAATTAATTTATTGTTCTTTAAATAAATAGGAAAGTTTAAAAAAAGAGGTGATAATTTAAGTTTGTTTTTAATTGATTTAATGGATGAATTAAGTGATGCGTTTGCTTTATCCATTTTATTTAGGAAGGCAAGGCAAGGAATACAATATTTTTGTGCTTGATACCAAACTGTTAAAGTTTGTGTTTCTACACCCACAGATCCATCCATTATAAGTAAAGAAGAATCCAAAACACTTAAAGACTTTTCCACTTCATAATTAAAGTCTATATGACCAGGTGTATCTATAAGATTACAATGATATTGATTATGGCGAAATGAAACGATTGAAGAAGTAATTGTGATTCCACGTTCTCTTTCAGCTTCTAAAAAATCAGTTACGGTACTCCCATCATCAACTTCTCCGATTGTAGAAATAGTTCCAGAATAATACAAAATGCGTTCAGTTGTTGTAGTTTTTCCAGCATCAATATGTGCAATGATGCCAACATTTCGAATTTTATCAATTGAAACACTTTTTAAAAAGGCATACTGACTAATGCTACGCAAAGAAAGGAAAGAGTAAAAAACATTATTTAGAAAAATTTTAATAAATCCAAATCTTAGAAATTTGTGCATTTACTTAAATAATAAGAAAAACATTTTGATAAGAAAATTGATATAATCGATGTTACAAAAAATAAAATATTATCCTTATATAAAGAACAAAGGGAGAAATAATTAAATAAAACAGACAAAAAATAAACTAAAAATATATGTTGAAAAAATAAATATTCACTCGGCCATATAAAAGGTAATAAATTTATAAACAAGAAGGCCCAAGATAAGATTGTCACTTTAAATACCACATTTAAATTAACGCATTTTTTATATTCATGACAAAATTTTAAAATAAACAAAGAGAGAAAAATTTGCAACAAAAACTCTAAAAAAGAATAAAAAATAGCAGAAATATAAAATTCATGTGAAAAAAAAGGGGATATAAGCTTTGGTATATTCGAATTTAGTGTAAGCATTCTATTTATATAAGCATGGCATAAAATTTCTAAAAACGCAAGCTTAACGAATGGATAATTTTTATTCAATAAAAAATGTCGAAATGCAGGTTTATAAAGTAGAATTATTTCTAAAAATATAAGTAAATCATCAAATTCAACATATTTATCTAGAAGATTTGAACAATTTTCACATTTATTCATTTTAACAATATCACTAGTTTTTGAAATATAATTATAAGATTTCCCTCCAGGTTTACCACATTGAACACAAAATACCATAGCGAAGATTATTTTAATATTTTATTTTTTTATTAGGAATCATATTTTTACTGTAAGGAAAAGTTTGAAAAAAAATTAATTTAAAAGATAAAATAACAAATTCCTTACTCTCAAATTTGATTCTATTATTATTATTATTGATTTATTAAAATTGGCTAATAACTATTTATAAATAAATTAACATAAAAATTGATTAATTTAAAATTTTAGTTTTTGATTTATCAAAGTTGTGTACCTGTATCCAGTAGTGGAATTCAGCCGGTTCGCACTCGTTCGTTAGAACCGTCTCACGGAATTTTGTGAGTTAGGCGAACTGACTAGTCGCTGTTAGTAGTCTTCTGCCTCTCATCCAAAAAGAACAGTGCATAGTTTATTTATACAAGTGGTGAACAGGTTTGTTACCATATGTATCGTGCTTATTTTCTCTGTACATCGGTTAATTACCAACGTATCTTATATACTATCTAGATTTTGACGATCATTTAATTTTAAGGTATCATATATGATACGATTGATAAAAAGAGTGATATAAATTAAACAAAATTCTAATTTCAGGATATTTTCTCTCTAAATAATTATCGAGGATACTGTGAATATAAAATTTGAAACATCAGTGGTGTCTTTTTAGGAGTTAAGTCTAGTCTAAAAATGTTAAATCTTTTTAATTTGATGTTTATTCTAGAGAAAAAAATTTATTCAAAAAAAAAATTCACGGAAGGTATTATTGAAGTTTGAAGTGCACATATATATTCATAATGATATAAATATATATATTCACAAAATATAAAACATAATCACATAATATACAATGGTGGAAAAAGCAATAGCCAAAATCGCCGTCAGTTAGATTTTTCCTTTGTAAAATAAAAGATGTATATCTACGCATAAATTGTTACAAATATTATCAACTTAAAAGTTTTTTTGTGAATTGTTTGGTAAAGAACTATTTTAGTAAGTACTTAATAGGTATGTAGGTAGGAAGAAAAAAAAAAGAAAGAAAGTTGTATTCATAGCTAAATACAATAAAGTATCGAATAAACTAAAATATATATTTTTTATTGCTAAGATTTAGTTATTAAAAAATATAAGAGCCGTTTTTTGTTTTTTAAATGTATATGTGTTTAAACATTCGCTTAGTTTAACAGAGTATTAACGCCAGCATGCGCTAATCTCAATTACGCATTCATTCTTTCTGTCTTCTTGTTACAATAAACATATTGTCATTATTGGCGTGGTGACAGCGGTGGGATATAAAAAGGCATGGCGTTCAGAGCTCCAAAACAGTGGTTTCTATCTGAAAAGGAAACAACCATCCTTTTCTAATTAGAAATCCAACATGATGTTTCATATTTCTCTAAGCCCAGAATCTTCATACCTTCTGGAATCTTGGTGGGAACCGTATCCTATAAAAAACATGGTTTTCAAGACGATACTGAATTCTCTGATCAACAAAAAACAAGCTTCCAAAAGGTTTTTTTGGAAAGAATGCTTAGTTTGATTGCTACCTTTTCGCCATCTTTGTTGAGAAATGATATCATCAAAAACACTACAAGTATTTCTGTTTCAGCCAAGATGAGCGCTATGAAGCCTTCTATCAACGTATTCTCGCTCACTTGACAATTAACTGACAGTTTCTTCAGGTTTAATTCATAATGCAAAGAAACCGCAAATGGATGAAATCATGTCTCCATCCACGGAATGACTTGCAGTATTGTTATGGCTAACCTGAATAGATAGAAGATTGCCTTTATTGGTAGCTCGTGTTTACGCATTGGTAGCTCATGAACTGCAAACTCATACTAACAAAGATATTCAACCCTTAAATAGTCAATTCACTGTACTCTTTGCAGATTGGACAGTTAAGAAGAAACAACTGTTAAACTTACGAAGACTTTTAACAATTCTCAAAAGAATCTTGGCTACTTTAGCAAAAATTACAGAGGCTTTGGTGATAAATATAAGAAAAATAAAAGGGTATGTAATTTATGCAAAGATAATGGTCGTACTTTTTAAGGCCACGATACAACCAACTGTTGGTACATGCCGAACAAGGATACAGTTGGAACTTCAAGAGCTTTCCAAGTTTCAACTCACAATTGTGAACACATAGATGCATGTTCGTTAAAACCGGAAAGGAATTTTATTATTAAAGTTGATTGCGGAACTTACACCGAGCATCTACCAACGCTCAATTATCATTCTCTGTCCAATGTTGTCTCCATTTACAGCCTGATTGCTGCCTCACAGGAACAATTTCCTTGATTACCACGGAAGGACATACACCACTATATATACTAGCGCTAATCTCACTTACGCATTCATTCTTTCTGTCGTCTTGCTACAATAAATATATTGTCTTTTTGGCACAAATATGACATTTTTTTAAAGAAAAAAGATTACAACTTTTCATATCACGTGGAACTTTAATTAAGAGTATTTCTTACTTTCTGTATTTATTTTTTTTATCATTGATATAAAAATCTGATTTTCACTATACATCCTATTTCATATAAACCATAATTGGTCGGTTCTTTATATGTTATAATTTAACCAGTTTTAAACTATTTTAATGGATCATTCGGAGTTAGTGCGTATTTTAAGTAATTTGAAAGATTCAATTGACTCAACCCTTTATTGACGAACGGGTCACTTGTGACCCATGTATAGTGTACTCTTGATTGCCGAGTGGGTCACCGGTGACCATCCATTTCTTTTCAGTTTCACAATCAATTACTCATTTTATAACAAAGTATTTCCAGATGTACTGGTTATTACGTCATGAAAGAAACTCCACATCTCTGTTGCATCATTCACATCGATCATTTTCTTTTTTAAAACTTCCTCTTTATTTATTGCGTCACTATTTACCACATGGTAAGAAATCATTTATTTCCTCAGTCGCATGTGTAAATTTATGTCTTTTATAAGTTTTTGAATAAATTTCTGAATTAGTAAATACTTGTTTTCTTTGTTTTATGATCAAAAAAAATTTTTTTTCTTTTGTCTGAAAAGGTTAAAATATAGGGGTCACCAGTGACCCCTTAGTACATTGCTAATATCTATATTCTAAAAAACTCGTGTACTTACATTTTTCAAACTACTAAACACTTTTACTATTTTTTTTATAAATCCAGGTTATTAAAACTATTATTTGAATTAGTTTTTAAACCTTTAAACCTCCGAAAGCCAAAACATCCGAAACTAAAACGTCGAAAAACCAAAATATCCAAAAATCAAAAAAAGATTTTTTAATATTTTTTCTAGCTATTCTGATTATACATGACCGTTTCAAAATATAATAATACTAATCAGAGCTAAGGAAAAGAACTATATTAGTTTTTAATTGATATTTTAAACTATTTTTTTGTTTTTCCAATTAAAAAATGTATTAGACGCATGGATTTCATCAAATTTTTCAAAAGATACTCACATCGGTTTCTAGTCAAATCCCCAAAAACTAAAATTCCCACTTTCAAAATCCTCGAAAACTAAAATCCTCACTTCCAAAATCCTCGAAAACTAAAATCTCCACTTCCAAAATTGCTGAAAACCAAAATCCCCGGTACCAAAATTTCCAAAAATTAAATTTTTCAAATTGCACGACTGGTTTAAGTCTTGAAGTACGAGCTTTTTTACTATGAAAAAGTTAATAAAGATTTGTTAATAAAATAAATAGGTAATTGATAATGAATTCATAAATTCAGATACTACACATGAAAATAAACTTTATATATTTTTTTAAACATAATTCAGTATCATCAAATAAATTTACTAATTCATTTTTGATTTTCTGACGTTTTGGTTTCGGACGTTTTGACCAGGAACTCTCGGACTATATATTTGATTTCAAAATAGTAGAACCATAAATTTTTTATCTAGTGTTAACGTTAATGCTTTTATCTAGTAATTTTAAAAAATCAGTAAAATTAACAATAATATTGAATACAAAATTTATCATTTGTAAAAAATTGAAGCATGATAAGAATTTACTTTACTAAAAGTGTCACGTTTCAACTAAATATTGCAAAAAAAGGTAAAAATACAAAACGCTAAATGAGTTAGTTTTTAAAAATTTTCTATAGATCAAATAAGGTGACTTGAGCTCAGTGGCGAATCCAGAAATTTCTTATAGGGGGGGGGGCGAAATCTATTTAATTTTTCTGCAATTTTGCTAAAAGTCTTCAGAGAATACGACAGCTGTATTATGTGTTTTAGAATCACTAACTACCTATATTTTCTACGAAAAAAATTTTTAAGTTTTCTTACTTTTAAAATTGAAAGATAAACCTAGTCTTTAATAATTAATTTTTATCAAATTATGCACATAGAAACTAAAAGTAAGGGGAGCCAACGATATATTTAAAAAGAATAAATATTTTTTGATTTGAACATTTTTCGATTCTTTGATTATTCGACAAATATAATAATTAAAATCGTGTAAATTGCAAAGTATAGGTAATAACTTTTGTAACATCGTATGAGGTAACAAAATATGAACAGAAAGTTTGATATTTTTTGATTTTTTAAAGAATATTTTTCGATTCTTTGATATGAATTATCGCGGTATACAGGTTGGAGATGAACCATCGTAGTATACAGGTATAATGTATATAGGTAATAACTTATGTAGCATCGTCTCCCCGAATGAGGTATATCAAATCTTACATCTAGCAGAATGTAAACAGAAAGTTGAACATTGTCTCCCTAGTTATTTGTACATGGAATAGAAACCATCGTAGTATACAGGTTGAAGATAAATCATCGTAGTATACAGGTTGGAGATGCATCATAGTAGTATACAGGTTGGAGATTATATATATTAATTATTATAAATCTGATTTGTCATTTTTTTCATCAATTTTTCTCTGATCGCTTTTGATGAACATCTACTGCTGATATCACTTTATCTTATCTATACAGCCTTCACCTCATTCCTACAACAAAAAAATAAAAGCCTACTCAAGAAATTTTTTTTTTATCCCACTAGTCAGCGCCAGAAATAAAAAACGAAAAAATTTCCTTTTGTTGTATTTACTAAAGTGATTTTTTCACTACAAACTTTTGTTTGATCCCAATTAAATTGATTTGATTTGATTGTCATATAAAGTTAAAGTATCCAACAACGATATTAAACTATTACATTTAAACATTCGAAGTTTGAAAGCTAATTTTTGACTCTTTTCTTTGTTTCATATGTGGCTTAGATTTTAAATTTGATTTTATTGTACTGAGCGAAATTTGGAATCTACCCTCTAACTTGGAGGTCTTGCCAGACCTGATATTTTTTTAAATAACTCCATAGTGGGTAGTCCTTTGGAGCCATTTCATTGATTTCTCTTCAAAATTTTACTTTGTATATAATATAAAAATGATATAAAACTATTCGGAATAAGTTAGTGTATTTTTCAAAATTAATTACATTTTTCATTTCATTGTCTCATTTAAATCCAATTTCTTCTTTTGGTTTTGTTTTATGCAAGAAGATAAAATAAGATTCTGTTTTATGTAAAAAGATAAAATAAGATTCTGTTTTATGTAAAAAGATAAAATGATATAAAGTTTATACGAAACATCATGGCTGTTGTTTTTTGAGAAATGATGTGAATTTTTTAAAAAGAGATACTAGTTCTTTAAAAAAATATCATCGGAAAAACTGTAATACATACGCTGTTATTTTACACCAGTTGCCTCGTTCGTTACATTTGAGATACGATAGTTTTATTTTTTTTAATGTTACATTTTGATTGATGCGAATGAGAAAAATGTTAAATTTGAAATTAGCAAATTTTTTGACGTTATGTAAGTGGAAAAATGAGGTTAACTGTTAAAATTTGTTATATTGGTAATAGAAAACTATGTAGAATAATTGAAAATGAATACAACGAACGAGGCAACTGATTTAAAATAACAGCGTATGTAGAAAATAATCATTTTCCACTGCTTTTCGAATCTGGAAGTAAGTAAGTAAGTTTATTAGGTCTATTAGAAAAAATTTTCGAGCAGAAACATATGCTTATAGGCTCGAATGGGGAAAAAATCTATCATCTTTCCAACTACAATGAGAATTATTGTTTGAATTTTTAAAATACTTCAGTATGAAAAAAAAAGAAATGGTGAATCAAATTTAATTGAAGTGAAATGATGATAGATTAAAAAAAACCCCATGATGAGAGTAAGAAAAGTACAAAAACATATCGAATAAATATATGAATATATAAAATTTTATGATATTGTTGTTGATTATATTTTCTGAGGAGTAAGTGTTGAACTTTAGAGATTGAGAGTGGTTTTGATCATTCATGAAGGGAAATAGTGTAGGCAATTCTAAATGATAAAAACAAAAAAAGGCAGCGAAAAGAGAGATTATCGTTAAAATAATTATGTAAAAATTAATTACAATACAGATTTGATTCTAAGAAAAAAAATATATAAAAATTATGATAGGAAAAAAAATTCATATGTTAAAAGAAAGTAAAAAAGATCGTAGTTTTTTTTGAATGATTTTATATTTTTTAAATAACGAATTTTTAGTGGAATAGTGTTCCATGTAACCATAGAGTTGAAAAGAAAACAATTACGTCTAGGCATATTGAGGAAACGCTGTAAAAAAATGTTGTCATTATTTCTCAGGTTGTGAGAATGAATGTTTTCGTTACAAAAAATGTATTTAGAGAAATGGATTGAATTAAAATTTCTGTATATGAAAGTAGAAGCACTCAAAGACCCTATTTGTTCAACATCTAATATATTGTGTATCTTTTTAATGTCTGCGGAATGGCTGTTTTCAATGAATTTGAGAGCGCGATTTTGCTTAGATTGCAATTTATTAATAAATGTATTATTACTAAAAGCCCAAAGAGAGGTACAATATTTTAGTTTAGATTGAAAAAAAGATTGGAAAAAAGAAGTCTTGAATGAATTGTTAACATATTTCTCACACTATATGCAATGCCTATGAAGATTGAGAGATCTCTAATAATTTTATTAAAATGCAATGTAAAAGAAAGGTTAGATTGTAAAATAATTCCTAAATAGTTAGAAGAATCTGTTTTTTCAATATTAGTACCAGAGAGAGGGAGATTCAATTGAGAAGAGGAGTGTTGAGAGTTGTATATCATGTATTTAGTTTTATCAAAATTAATATGAAGAAAGTTTTCATTGCACCAATTGGAAAATTTATTTAGAAGAAAGTGAAAGTGATTAATATAACTTTTCAAATTAAGATTTCTATAAATAATAACACAATCGTCCGCATAAAAATAAAAAGTGGAATTTAAAGTTTGAAGAGAAAATATATCATTCATATAAAGGTTGAAAAAAAGAGGTGCTAAAATAGAGCCTTGTGGAACACCACTAGTTATAGATTTAATTTGGATTTTTTACCATTAACTTTTACAAAATATTTTCTATTGGATAAATAATTTTTAATCAAATCTAAAAATTTTCCCCCTAAATCCAAATTTTTCTAGTTTAAAAAGAAGCAATTTATGGTTAACTTTGTCAAATGCCTTGCTGAAGTCAATGAAAATAGAGCATGTTTCAAGTTTGTTGGCATATGAGTCGTAAATATCTGTCAGAACAGCGGCAACTGTGTCCTCAGTGGACATGTTTGATTTGAATCCAAATTGATTTATATTTAGCAAATTATATTTAGAAATAAAGAAATTCATTTTTGTGTAGATAATTTTTTCAAATAATTTACCGAAAAAAGGTAAGATAGAGATTGGGCGGTAGTTTCCCCGTTTTGTTTTGTCACCTGACTTGTAAATCGGTATAATGCATGTGAATTTAAAAGATTCAGGGAAAATTGAGTCGTTATACATTTTGTTGTAAAGGTGTGATAAATTTTCTAAAATGAAAGGTACAGTTAATTTACCAATTTTATTAGAAATTTCATCATGACCGGAAGAGTTATTAGATTTTAGTTGACTGCACGCAATTAGAATATCATTACTATTAATATCATCAAGATAAAAAGTATTAGGGTTAGATTTTATGTACTGATTATAGGAAAAATTATCTTCTGTACTTAAATTATTATTCAAATAATCACAAAAAACATTCTCATTAATGGAGGATACTGTGTGTTTAACTCCCTTGCCTGTGATTTCATTGATGATATTCCATGTTTTTTTGATATTGTTACGGTGCTTATCAAGTGAAGCATTGAAATATTTAGATTTAAAGTCCCGTATTTTTATATTATAAATATTTCTTGCTTGTTTATATGTGTCCCAAATTGATTTATTTTTTGTAAGAATATATTTTTTAAATAGTTTCTCTTTTTTAGTTTTAAGCTGTTTCAGTTCAAAATTAAACCAGGGCTTAGAACAATTTTTAGTATGAATGAGATTTCCGCGTAATTCACAATTTGAAAAAGACATATCAATAATTTTTTTGATTTTCAAAATTAATAAGGAACAAAATGTGTTAATATCTGTTCCGAAAAGTGAGGAAAGGTTCCAATTTTCGTTAGTCAAATTATTCAAAAAAGTAGAGAAATTTTTGTGGCTAAAATTTTTGGAAACAACATTGTCGTTGGTGGATTCTTCATTATAAGAAAAAAATTTTGGCAAACATAGAAAACAAGGAAAATGATCAGATAGATCAACATTCATTACGCCAGAAAACGCATTCAAGTTGTAGCTAGTGGTTAAAATATTATCAATGGTGGATGAAGAGGTCAAGCAATATTTAGTAGGAATTTTAATGGTGTGGATAAGATTTATTTCCAAAAGAAGGTCCAAAAAAATATCGTGTGTCTGAGTAGTATCAATTGAAGGAGAGAAATTAATGTTGAAATCGCCTAGGATAAAAATTTTCTCATACTCCTTTTTTATTGTTAAGACTAATTTTTTAAATTCATCAAAAAAACATGGAATATCGGAGCTAGGTGGCCTATAAATCACGAGAATAGCAAATTTGGATGGTTGGGAGATAACTACAGTAATATATTCAAAGCTAGAGGGAGTGAATTTAATTTTATCGTAAATTTTAAAAGTGAATTTTTTATTGATGTAAACTCCTACTCCGCCACCTCTAGTTTTACGGCCTTTATATACAAATTGAAATCCATTTAGTTCAACATTAAAAAAATGATTCCAGATCTCAGTAAGGCCAAGAATGTCAATTGTATTGTGTGATCCAATGTCATTAACAAAATTGAAAATATGGTCAAAGTTTTTTTTAAGACTTCTTATGTTGATACAAAAAAGACAATGTTTGCTATAAGTTAAGGAATTAATAGAAGACCAGAAATTAGGAACGGAGTAGTTTTTACATTTTAATTGATTGATATCGTGGAATATATTTTCAGAAATTTCATTAATTGAGCCTGAAATTTGATAATTTTTATTATTAGACTTGCTGTTGAAAGAGCTTCATCTTCTTGCTGTTGAAAGAGCTTCACTAAAAGATTCATCATCATTTTATAGCTGCATAATAATAATTATGTTCTTTACTTTTTAGCATATTAACTATATTTATGAAAGAAGGGCATTCTTTATTAAAAAATTGTTTTGTGCATTTATTATCTCTACATTTCAAACATTTTTCAGCTTTAATGGAACATTTGTCAAAAGTGTGTTCATTCGATAAACAAGAATGGCATTTAATAGGCTTTTCACATGCAAAAGTTGAATGCCCATATTGTATGCAATTGAGACAGTATTTAACTTTAGGCAAAAAAATAACAACTTCATAAGAAAGAGGACGAAAAAAAAATTCTATTTTTTAGACAAACCTCTTTGAAATTTTCTTTTTTTAAGGATACTATTAGATTAAAACATTTTTTAGTTCCTTTTGATTCAAACTTAACTACTTTTTCAATAGCATCTAATGGTATATCATTCTTAGAGGACAATTGCTCTTTTAATTCATTTAAGTCATCAGACTCAAGAAATTTTGGAATATTTTTAAGCAAAATTCTTGGTATACGATTTCTGGTAACAAAAGGTTCGTACTTAATTTTGTTCAAATTTAAATCATTTTCAGCCTTTTTGAGCTCTGTTTCATCTTGAAAATCAACAAAAACTTTTTTATTAAAAACTTTTTCTTCTTACGATTTTTGATTTTTCTAAATTTTTATTTAAAAAAGACACTTTATTAAAGTTTTGATTTCCCTCCACTTTTTGGAAGTTCAGAAGAAACGTTTTTAATAATTTGAGAAGATAGTCTACCACGTAGTAAAATTCCACAAAGTCTTTAGACAAATTTATAAATTCATTAAAAATTTTTAAGAAGTGCTATCAAAATAATTATCTTTACCTATTAATCAGTTATTATTAAAGTTTTTAATAATATTACTTTTTTTATTTCAGAGATAAATTAGAAAAATAATATAATTGATTTCGAAACCTTTTTAAAAATAACTACTCCACAAGAAAAAGCACAATGTGTTTCTTGATTTATCGAAACAAAATCTGATATTCAAACATAAAGAAATTATAAAACTAAATATGCAAAACAAGCTTCAGCACGTCTCTCGATTCGCAATTGGCACAAACAGTTTATGGAAACTGGAACGTTGCTACATAGACCGAAAAATTTCTTCTTTTCTGAAAAAGACATAGAGCGTATTCGTCAATCATTTATTCGGAGCCCAATAATTCCAACCGCACTGCTTCTGTTCAGCTGCAATTAGCTAGATCAACAATTCATAAAGTTCTTCATAACAATTTGAGACTTTATGCGTACAAAATTTAATTATTGCAAGCACTAAAGCCAGATGACAAACCGAAGCGAAAAGAATTTGCTCTTAATATTTTGAAAAAAATCGAAGAGTATTGTGACTTCCTCAAATATTGAACCATTTTTCTTTGAGGAAAAAACAATATCAGCAAAACCCGCATACAATACCAGAAGCTCAAAAGAACCAATAAAGATTGATTACAGGCTTAAAGGGTCGGGTATTTTAATTAAAAAAAATCAAATGAATTTTATGGTAACAATAAATATCTCTTCGAAAATTTACCTTTGTAATTACCTTATTTAAAAAAAGTTAAAATTTAATTTAAGAAAAATGATTTTACCTTCTTTATGATTGTAAGATGTGCAGCAACAATTAATGCTGATTAGCGTGACCTTAATGGAAAGTACGCCTCTGAGCAACAACACATCCTTTAATCGGCACACCGCAAGCACACACCTTAACTGGTTTCGCGAGTATATAAGCCTCGCCTTTTCCAACACATGATTATTCCTCTACTCGTATCGCTTATAATAAAGTGTTTTTCTACATGGCGCAGTCAGCAGGATACAGTCAAGAGATGGAAAGAATTCTATCCTTATTAGAAAAATCTTAAGAGCAGATTAAGAAGCAAATGCAAGTCATAACTACTCTGACAGAAGACCAGCGTCAAGCAGGACACAATAAAAGCCAACTGGATGACAAGAAATACCTTCACAAGCCAGAAAGACCTATCATAGAAGGTAGTCTTTCTGACAATGATTGGCTCATTTTCTTGGACGAATAGCAGCGATTCAAACATATGTCTCACTTTAAAGCAAAGAAGAGATAAAGATGCAGTTTCGTGGGTGCTGCTCCAGGGAGGTTAACAGGTTTTTGTTTAAGTTTGTGGGTCCAAAAACCTTAAATTCTAATGTTTTGACCGAAGAACAACTTTTGAGCCACATTAAAGCCATTGCGGTTAAAACTGTTCACGTAGACGTTCATAGAGTAAACTTTTTTAAAATGTACCAGGGGGAGGGGAGAATATAACCCAGTTTGTAGCTAGACTAAATGCTGCAGCTTCACAATGTTTCTTTACAATCCCTTGCAGGAACAGTAAATGCGGGGCTATTTGCTACTCTAAAAAAATCGTTGGTTTCCAAATGATAATAGGTCTACACAATAGCGATATACAATCACGGGTATTATCTGAGGCAGGCCATGATAGTTTCGAAGACAAAATAAATAGAAACATAAGTCTCGAAGCGAGTAACGACGCCTTACCCCAACTTTACCACAGTATGACGCTTCCGTCTCAATCCAAAACACAAGCAGCTATTTCCCAATACAAGCAAAGGAAAACCAATCCAGACAAAGAGGAAGCAAAATATAAACAAAGGAAAAAAAGTGTTGGTTCTGTGGCAAGGAGCGGCACAAAAGAGAAAATTGTCCAGCCCGGGGAGCAAAATGCAATAACTGTCAAACTCAATCATTTCAAATCAGTGTGCAGACAACTATTCGCATCAGATTGCAAAGATAATAGCACTGCTGACGACTCCTCAACAATTTCAGGCACTTTCCTAGCATTCCAAACGCAAGCAGGAAATAAACCCACGGTATGTGGAACTCATAAACGTTTTGGCCATCTCAAGTGGACCAAAAAGGCTTCAAAGAAACCATGCCGGAACATATTTCGAAGAATTTATACATCATCAATTGAAGACTTATTTCTGTTCAATAAATTACTTAAATGACTATCAATTTAGATTTCGCCAACATTATTCGACGCAATATTTCTACTCTTGTTTGATTCATAAGACAGTTGAAATTGTAGAAAAAAAGGATGACGCAGTAATTTTCCTTTTTGACCTGTCAAAGGCTTTTGATTAATCACTCATCAATCTTGAAGAATTTGAATGAATGTGGGTTTAGTAGAAGTTCGTTGTTTTTTTTAAACTCATACCTTATTAATAGGTATCAAATTGTTGAAGTGAATGCTGCTTTTTCTAAAAAGCTATCCCTCAAAAATGGTGTTTCGCAGGAATCCATTTTGGGGCCCTTATTTTTCAGCATAGCTATCAACAACATTTTCTTCCTTCCAAATCTTTTTAAGTTTCTGCTATTTGCAGACGACATCTGCGCTTATCTACCTTTATCTAAAGTAAAAAATGGTGAAGTTATCGACACATATAGCTTGAACAAGAACTTAGACCAACTCTACAACTGGTGTTCTGAAAATAATTTGATTTTGAACAAAAAGAAATCCAAATGCATGATAATCTTCAATAAGAATAGGATATATAACTTTATAAAATGATATTTAAGAAACACATCGATCAGTTGGCCCTCGATCTAAATCGAGTCATTAATCTTTTGTTTTTTACTAAGGATATTTTCCCATTGAAGATTAAACTTTTGATTTATAAGCAATTATTCCTTTCCTATGTTAATTATAGCATCATAAATTGGTTTCCCTTTGGGAAAAAACGTATTCAAATTCTTCAAAAGAGAGCTATACGAGTAATTTTTAACATGAATAAGACGGACCACACTTCAGAGATATTTATTCAGAATGAATTATTGAAAGTGGAAGATATTTTTAAACAAAGGGTTGGAGTATTTCTCTGTAAATATTTCAACTGTTTTTCACAGAATGTTTTCGGGCCACTGATAAGATATAGGGAAAATCTTTCACATAACACTAGGAACTCTAATAAACCTTTAAAAATTACCTATAGACTAAAAGGATCAAGTATTTCTTTAATAAAAAAAGTTAATGAATTTTATAATGATAATGTGCATCTCTTTGAAAAAGTTTCATCGAGAAAGCACAATTGCGCCACTTGTATCGAACTATGAGAAAGTAGGCTTGATGTGGGATCGAACACAAGACCTTGAGTTATCGAAACCCAGTACCCAACCAACCTTACTCACGCCCTTAAAAAAAATTAAATTACATTTAAAAAAAATAAAAAATCATCTTCTGAGTACATACAAAATATAATCTAATCTAGACTTTAGCTTTTGTTTTCCCTGTTTTAAGTTGTACTTGTTGGTTTGCAAAAAAAATTTTTTTTTATATATTTAACTGGAAAAATCTAATTCACGGCCATATTTGGCTATTGATATTTCCTATAATGATAATCTTGATAGTTCTTCATGTGAATATTTATTATAAATATTAACATATATACACATTGTTTGCTCTATTTTATTACTTTTGTGAACTCTCTTTTTTAATCTCTCTTTCTCTTTGAAAATTTACTTTTGTAATTACCTTATTTAAAAAAAAATAAAAATCACTCTTTAAGTGCATACAAATTATGATCTATTAGTTTTTTCTTTCTCCTTAAAACGTGAACTATTTAAGTTGAAACTATTAATAACAGAAAAGTTTGATATTTTTTTTATATATATTTTTTATTGGAAAATATCTTATTACGGCCATCTTTGGCTATTGATTTTTTCCTATATCGATGATATTTATTAAAAAAAATGTTATACATGTTGTGAATATATATTATGTAAAACTTGTATTGAACAGCCACTCTGTTGAGCGACCATTTGAGACAAGCGACCAATTTTATTTTGCACCGATATTTTTCCAATGGAAATGTATTTTTATTCAACCACTTCTTTCAAACGCGACCAACACCCACTTATAAATGCACAAAGATATTCAAAAAACAACCACTACTTATACATGAATCGTGGAACAAAGGAACAGTTATGCATCAATATATGCTATAAACATTATAGTGAATTATTTTTTATTTTAAACAAAAGACCAGTTACTCAATTAAAAAATATTGATCGTCATAGCACATGATTAATGTATCACTTCCTGTTTTAGTTCTTGAAACGATGATAAATGTGTCAATTTACTCTTTTTTGGAAGTTATTGTTTCTAAAACGCTTCGATAGACATCCATCTTATTTTTTACAAGTGTTATAATATGATTATAACAAGAGATATTTGTTATGCACAATCAATTACGTATAATATCATACTTTGTTCTACTCTCTATGGAATACAATAAATTATAAAAAAGATTTTTGTTTCATACTCATTAGCCAATACTTTGTTATTGCTTTTCCCTTTAGCTTCGATTATCTTGATTTTAAAGATTAATCTTTTCGGAAATAAAATTTTTTAACTCAAAATTAACTAAAAAAAGTTTTAAATTTTGTTTAAAAATTTCGTTTTATACAAGTTTTTTGTTTTTTATTTAAATTTTCCATGTCAAAATCGAAAAAAAGAAAAATTTTGTCTCTTAAAGAGAGGATAAAAGTTCTTGAAAAAAGCTACGAAGGAATTTCTTCAAGATCAATTGCCAGCAATAATCAAATCAAATAAAAAAGAGCAACTCAAATTCAAGCAATAATCAAAGATAAAGAAAATATTTTCAAAATGTAGAAGTCTGGAGAATGCAATGCAGATTCTAAGTTTTTCAAAGCTAGAAAAATTACATATGAAGAAATCGATAAAAAAAAAGGTGTGGTAGTGGTTTTGCTACGCAAGGGGTAAGAATATCCCTATTACTGGAACTTTAATACAAGAAGAAGCATTGTGTATAGCTTCAAATCTAATCAATCTACATTTTGCGCATTTAATGGTGGGTTGAAGTCATTTCCATTGCGACATAATTTAAATGTTACATACTTCCTGTTGAAGCATCTCAAGTAAGTTCCTGTCATCTTCAAGGATTATGAAAGAAAAAACATATTTAATGCTGAAGAAATAAGCCTTTTTTAGATCGATTCCCAAAGAAGCTATGCTATCAAAGGGGATAAATGCAAAAATGGAAAATGTTAAAAAGAGAGATTAACTTTAATGCTAGCATGTTCAGCAGAATGACAAAAATTCAAACCTCTGATTATTGGTAAATCTAAAAATCCTCGTAGTTTTCGGGGTTTTAATATTGAAAAATTACCTTTAATATACAGACAACAGTAAGTCTTGTATGAGTAGTGCCATTTTTATAGAACGGTTGAACAACAACAAAATAAAATCAGAAAATAGAAAAATTGCACTTTTAGTTGATAACTGTGCCGCTCATCCTCCAATTTAAGTTTCGAATGTTCAGCTCATATTTTTAACGCCAAATACAACATCTAAACTTCAACCATGTAATGCTGGAATAATTAAAAACCTTAAATCTTTCTACAGAATAAAACTATTTAATAATTTTCTCTTGCATATGAAAGATGTAGAAAACATTTCAGATTTTGCCAAAAAAAGTAAGTATTTTTGATAGCATTCAATGGGTAATATCTTCGTGGCAATCAGTGTTGCCTGAAACAGTAAAAAAGTGCTTCAATAAGTGTGTTTTTTTGCATGATATAACGGAAGAAGATCTAAACAACAATGAAATTTGGGTCACTCAATGCCTTGATGATAAAAAGGTAAAAACTTTGCTGGAAGAAACTATATGGGAAGAATATGTTCAATGCGCCGATGACACCGAAACTTGTGAATCTTATTCCTTCGATGTAGAAAATTCAGAAGAAAAAATAGGACAAAATGAAGAAGAGAAAGAAAAAGAAGAAGCTAGCTAGAATGAAGAAATTTTCCTAGTCACTTCTAAAGATGCTTTAAATTATTTTAAAGTTTGGCGAAATTTTGCTCTTAAGAGTAATTCATCAGAAATTCTCGAAATTGTAAATAAAGGCAAAGAAATCATAGAAAAAAGAAAATTACTCAATTTGAAACAAACAACATTGGACGCTTTTATGAATAAA
Source organism: Nectonema munidae (assembly GCA_030549495.1). Taxonomy (NCBI): domain Eukaryota; kingdom Metazoa; phylum Nematomorpha; class Nectonematoida; family Nectonematidae; genus Nectonema; species Nectonema munidae. Next base: position 223,860 of record JAUIRK010000751.1, read on the forward strand.
TAATTTTTTTTGTTTGATTAGATTTTTTGATATTTTTCATCATTTGAGACTTACGACCATTTCTGACTTACGACCAAAAAGTTGGCTTTAGTCTTGGTTATAAGTCTCAAGTTCTACACTCTAAATCATCATAGATCTGACAATTGAAATTAAAATCTTCTTAACTGTAATCAATTATGTCAAATTAATTATTTGCACTGATCAAATTCTATTTCAGAACAATTCTTTATAACTATTTTATCAATTATTTCAATCAACCTACCTTTACATGAGTTTAGCTAAATCAAGAAAAGTATCAACGTTTTCTGAAATCTGACTACCTATCTACTTAACAAGTTATTTTATATTTTTATTTTATTTATTTTTTATTATTTAAAATTTTATAAATTTTTCAATTTAATTTTGTAATGGATTATAATCTTATTAAATTTCAAAGCTTTTTTTAATTTTTGACGATCTATTAATCGTAATTTTTTAATAGATATTGTATAATAATTTGATTCTAATTATTCAACTATGATCTAATATATACAAAGAGTTTGATCGACAATATTGATTTTATAATTTTTAACCAGCATATTCCAACCCCGAAGTTTGTTCACTTTTTTGAAATTTTAGTATCATCACGTTTTTTTTATTTAAATAATACATTAATATGCTATTTGTTGTTTATAGACTTAAAAGAAACATTGGGCATATGTAGGGTTGCCAGACGTCCCGTTTTTCCAGAACATGTCCAGAATTTGGTCATTTTGTCCCCTGTCCCGCATTGACACTTCTGGGACACCCTTATTGTCCCAATTTTAGTTCATCATAATAATATTTAACATCTCAAAAAGGTTATTCGTTGAAACTTTGTATGTGATTATAATTCATAGCTGCATCTTTTTCTTGAGGGTCAATCCACTATATCTTAATCTAGATTTTTATCCTTAGTTGTTTGTTTTTCTCTGTATGTTGTATAGGTGTCTGTGCGTATATAATTATTTTCCTTTTGTTTTCTTTATACCCCTTTTAAATTCTTTCTTTATCTTTGTGATAATTATCTTTACGTTTTATAATATATTGGCCTCGCTGTGTGTGTAGGTATACATTTATATATATGCTGATAAATTACAAAAGTGTCCAGGATTTCTAATCATGTAATCTGGCAACCCTAGGCATATGTGTAGTAAAATATCACACACATCAAAAGGAAGATAATTCTATTTAACTCAGGATAAAAAGAGTGCATAAAAGCAAAATTTTGGATGCAAATAACCTTGTCATTTAGAAGGAATAGGAATTTTTTAGAAAACTATATTTTTGGTTTTTTTTGCAAAATTCTCCAAAATAGTTTTATGATCAATAGTTTTAACAATTTAATTTTTTAGATTTTGCTCATATAATACAGAAAATGCTTCAAATAGTAACCCGGTCACTGCTTGCGCTGGTTTCCTTAGTAACGGGCCCGATTTTATAAAATAGATCAAATATATTTAAAACCCGCCTTGCGTCACATCAATCGAACTGATAATTTCGGCATATAATAATTTTAACTCTTAATTATTTATTTTCATTTTCTCCTTGATGACCGTAATGCCTTTATCAAAAATAATTTCATTCTATAATAACTTTTTCCCAATTAATATTTAATCTTATTGTAATAAAGCATGAAATATTTTAAAATATAAGTTTTCTATCAATAAAAAGGTAAGATTTGTTGAAGTGATAACTTAAACTTATTTTACACAAACTTTATAAATAATACTTAACGCGTTTTAGATGTGTTATTAGAAAAACGAAAACAAAGGTAAAATTTCAGAGTTAAGCTCTGATGATTTACATTGATAAAGAGCACTTATATTTCTTCTATGTCAGTGATTCCCAATCTTTTTTATCCCACAGACCCCTTACACCAAAATATTTACCTTGTCACATTTTAACGTCTTGATCAAAGCTATCTATAATCACTAAAAAGTGACTTCGTTCTTACATTTTTTTCATTTAGTGGATAAAGAAAAAAGACGATTTTTAAAAATTAAGAAATTGATTACTGACTCTACTTATCAAAAAATTAATGATTAAAAGTAATAGGGAGTTTGTATGTATAGAAAAAAAATGAAAAATAGTTTAATTTTCTTTTTAAATATATAACTGCAATATTTTATAAGCTATTATATATGATGCAAAAATATTTGCAGGCCACTAATAAAATCTTCACGGACCCCCAATAAAACTTTCACGGGCCACTAGTGGTCCGCGAATCACAGGTTGGGAACGAGTGTTTTACATATTTAATTACTTTTTCAAATAATTTTATTTAATTAATCTACCATTATTTATTTTTCTCCGTTCTTATTTTAAAAATGTGAATTTTTCAATAATCTTTATATACTTGTATTATTAGACCCAAGTTTAGTGAACGCCAGGCCTAAGGAGACCTGATCAACGTTATAGAACAGGGTTCGGGAACATTATGCTAACGGCGTGCCAACTTAACACTTCTCAAATCATCTCGAGTGTCAACCTAATATGTATATTTATCCAAACCAAAATCAACATATTTGTTTTATAATTTATTTAACTCTTATATACACATTTACATAAATATACAATAATAAGTAAAATTATAATTAGCAATAAAAAATTATATAAGTAATTAGTGCTTGACTCTTTGATAACTTAGCCAACTCTTCAATATCGACACAATACTCTGTTACTTTGAGTTTCACGCAATTTTCTGAATTTTAAGGAGTCAAGGGATTTATATGTGGATTCAAGACTGCTTTCATGTGGGAAAAAATATGCTCACAGTAGTAGGTTGAGCCAAAAGTTGAAATAAGAGCAAACGCAAATTTTTTCATACAGATGTAAGAATTTGGCAGAGATGTCCAAGATTCAAGAATAGCAGACGACTTTTCTAAATTTTCCTCTTTCAGGTTTTTTCTCAGTTCAGCAAACTTAGATGTCCATGTTTTTAAATTACAAATTTCTTTGTTGAAAAATAAATAAATAAAAAGTTGATATATTTTTATTTATCTTTTTTTAAATATATTTATCAAATTTTTATAATTGACTTTTAATTTATATATATTTATTTTTTTGTGTTATCACTACAAATGTAGTGATTGGTAAAATATGGGATAATTGTACAAACTACAAAATCAACTTAAGTTTAATATCATGTAAACGCGTTATAAAAATTCATTTGGAAGACATAAGGTAAACTCACTGAAAAATTCAATGAAAAAATATAAATCAAATGATGAAGTCTGAATGTTTTAGGTTCATGTGTTTATGAAAAAATTTACACACATAACATATAGGCAGACGACTAACAAATTTCCTTTTGATCATGCTAAATGTATAAGAAAATAAAAAATGCTTGCGCATAGTTAAAAGCACATTTAAAAATGGTTTAAAATTTATTTTATTTTATGTGTAAATGAACAAATTTAATTGTAAAACTTATTTTTGCGTGCCACTGAAAATTGCTTGGCGTGTCAAGATTGGCACGCGTGCCTGCATTATAAAATTTTATCCAACCTTTAGTACCATAAAAGGAATGGTATTTTAATATATCACCATTTTAACTGCGTACCCTTTAATTTTTTCAATTATTGTTAAATTCTAGTGATACAGAATATATATCATTTATCTTTCCTAATGAACTTTTAATGTTGATTATTATTTATACCCTTAATATTTAAATATACGTGTTTTCATATTTTATTTTTCTATCAGTGTTTTTAGCTTAAATCATTAAATTCGCGTCTCCAACCACATCGCGATGTCTTAAAAAATGATTTTTCTCGATAGCCAAATCATTCCTGGCTGCATTCACCAGGGCAACAAGTGCTTAGCATGGAATGATTGTGGATTTCTTGCTTATGCTAGCTACAACTTTGTTTGCCTACTTGACTCTAATCTATTTCCTCTGCAAACGTTTTCAGCTCATGAAGGAATTGTTTGTTGCTTATCTTGGCAACCTTGTAACACATTCCACGGCAATAAACCCGAGGAAAATCTTATCCTTGCTTCGGCAGATGAGTTCGGAGTTATATTTGTTACGAGTCGTAGTTTAGACTCTCAAATACGTGTACAGTGTACAATTAAAACTGGCAAAAAACGAATAAATGATTTATTTTGGCTTCCTGATTCCAACGGCTACCATTCCATGCTTTGCATTTTGACAAATAACTCTCTGTTTCTTATTTACAACATATATGAAAATAATGAGCTTTTAAGGCATTCTTTTAGTTTACCTGTTTATTTATTTTCTATCAGTCCATTTGAATTTTCTTCTTTTGTCTTTTTGAATGATTCAAAACTGGAAATTTTTAATTTATATCAATGTAAGGAGCAAACAAGTTCTTATAGCCTAACTTTGTCCTCTAAAAAAAGTATTGATATATCATTCCTCCTTTCTCTTGAGCACAACAGAACTGAAAGTAAAAATTATGAGATGAATTATCTTAAGGGCTTGAAAGGTTTTGAATGTTTGAAAATGATTTTCCTCCGCTCAATGAAAAATGTCTTGATACTATTATTTCCTCAGAATATTCTGTTTCTCTCTCTTAAACTGGAAATTTGTCTATCTTCCTTGAAAATTGTTTCTAAAATCTCGCCATTTGAAAATATTTGGATATGTTCTGATGAATCGTCTATCATATGTTTACACAAAAATTCGTCTATTTCAGTGTATCAAAATTCTAATGTGATTTCTAGTGATTGTATGGGTCGAATGCGTGCCTGTCTTTCAAGTGATGAAATGTATAATATATTTTATGATAACTCAGAGGGACACATTCTAAACTTTTCTCTAACTTATCGATCAGAAGCATTAAAAATGCTAAATAATAAATTGTTAGATACCGTTATTGCTAGTTGCTTATGCAATAATTTAATTGCTGTCCTCTTAAAAGATGGGAGAGTTTTAGTTAGAATAATGCAGAAACAGCTATATGCCTCTGGTCATCTTACCACGCAATCAGTTGATCTACCATTTCACAACCAAGTTTTGACTAAAAAGTCTGTTAAGATTAAGGTGTATGGCTTGAGTTCCTTTTCTTTAATGCCTTCTTCTTGTATCATTTCCCTATATACAACAAATTTATTGGAAGATTTCGCAGAGCAAGAAAAAAGAATCATCTTAGCAGTGGGCACGACATCTGGCTCTGTACAAATCATAAAAATGGATTCTTGTTTTAAACTTAAAGTGTTCAATATTCATCCCTATCCAATAAAGTATATTGAGTGGATTGATAAGGGTAGATTCATCACCTACGCACACTCCAAACCTTCCTTATCTTTGGGACGCGTTAAGAATGAAATCACAATTACAGATATTGTTTCTGGCACCACGCAACTACTGATCAACAAGCCAAAATTGGAATTGAATGAAGAGAGTGTCATATCTTGCTTTAAAATTTCTGGACTGAAACAATATTTAATGATAGCGTACGAAGGCACTTCCAGAGTGGAAATGTGGAATATCAAGAGCCTTAAGTTGATTCGAAAATTTCCTCCATCCTTTTCTTCATTCACCTCTTTTCAGTGGAGTCCGTTCTACCCTACGACCTTCAGGAAAATTATTTCATCTAATGAAGAAAATAATGATGACGCCCCAAAAAGTGGTAATTATCTCTCTAAAAATTCCGCAAAATGCGTGAACACTTTATTTAGAGAACACTTTGTTTTGACAGATAAGTTAGGCACTCTCTATCATTTCATTGTTGATGAAAATGGCGTTAAAAAAGGTTCCAGTATACCTTCTGTTGATTCTATACCTAATGTAAGTCACATTGAGTGGTTCAATGATATCATTGTGTTAGCGAATTCTCAAGGCTTACTCGCTTTCTGGGATTTGAGTTCTCGTGATTTAGGTTCTCGTATTTCTCGTGTAGTTTCTTCCACCTCATTTCCTAGCCATAAAAGGTCTAAAGGAGATGCAATTAAAAGACTCACCTCTAATCCTAACGTCAAGTCTAGTAGTTTACTCTTTGTTCTATTTAATTCAGGGGGCGTAGATATTTGGAACGCCAGAGAAGCAGCGCTGATACACACACTCGTTTTTCCATTCCACCCCTCTCTTTACGTTATAGACGCTGTTTGGTTGCCAAATAACTGTCTATGTTTTTTGCTTAAAAATGTAACAATCGTAACGTTCAAACTTGAGACCAAAGTTGATTCCCTAAGTAATTCACGATTTTGTGATTTCTTCAAACTCGCATCTACTCATTATGCTCGATTGCATTCACTTCCTTTATCTGCCAAAAAACTGGTTTATGAAAGGTTGCACACGAATCCAGAAAAATTTACTAACGATGAATCTATATCACAGGTTTTCCCATCTGAAAAGTATGCTAAAAGTATAAATTTTACCTTTCAACATATTTTTCATAATATCAAGAAACTTTGTCCAAACACGAGCACAAATCTAAGCGTTATTGCCACTATATTTAAAGATGAGTTTGAATTTTTTTTTTGGAAATTTTGTGATAATTTATTTTTTACTCCTTCGAAGGAACATCTCTTCGATAAAAATACATCAACATTTTACCCCCTTTTCAGTGAACTTTTATTCGATCCCCTTTCTCATAAAATTAAAATTTTGTATGAAATTATTTTAATGGAGAGGATATTAAACGTTCTACACACCTCGTTATTCATTAGTAAAAGTGTTGCGATTGATGCTCAGGAAAGAAGTAGCAATGCGCATCATTTCAAAAAGCTTCTAACCCTGCTCATCTCTTCTTTCATCAAGTTTGGAATTAGGAGTAGAGCAATGAAGTTTCTGCTTCTCAAAGGAGATGAGTGCTTGGAAGTGCAAAACTCTTCGCCTTCATACCACATTCCGTATCTGCAAACTGTTTTACTCAGTCTAACAGAAAATCCAGATGCATCTTGTAGCAGTGATGACAAAGCTGTCAAACACGTTATAGATAACAGCGTTCTAAAACTGATATCAGCCAAACTCTTTTCAGCGAATAAAATTTCTGAAAGTGCACAGCTTCTATGCATGTGTGGCAATTACTTGCAGGCTTGCCGCTACATCCTGCTATCTCAGCAAGTACTTCCTGCCTTAAGTCTGTCCTCATTTTTCCTTCCTTCAACACAAGAAGCTTTTGCGTCGTGTTTGAGCGAATTCTCGAACTTAGGACTCATGCCTCTCCGTCAAGAAAGTGGTAATTGCTTTAGGATCGCCAACACTAAAACTGCCGTCCTTTCATCTCTTTATCAAGGCAATTTTCATGAGGTGTTTGCGGGATTAGAAAAACTGCAATGCCACTTTTTGCGCCTTCTCTTCCATCGTTACCTTTTACATCTTTCTTCAAGGGAGTGCATTTCAAATCAGAGTTTGGTTTCTTTCACTCGTTTAAAAGTCTTCTTGCAAGAGAACCCATTTATTGAAGACCAAATGTGATGTCCTTTTGCAAAGTACATGCGATTCAAACATTCCCTCAATTAAAATTAAAATTATATGGGTATTTCAAATAAAATATTTTATGCTCTTCCAACGCATTTTATTTATATTTCAACTATTTGTAAAAATGCCCCTCTCTTCTCGCATCCACTCAGATTATAAAACAATTTTTGATAAAACCTTATATATGTTAATAGAAGAATTTTTGAGAAAACCTTATATATGTTTATGTCCGCGTTTCTCTAGCCTTTTATTTTAATCTCCAACTGAGATTCTAAAATATTTAAAAATTGCCCACTATGAAGCAAAAAATAGCGAAAATATTTCACCTTTTCAAACTTCAATTTCAATTCTTCATTCCATTTAAGTTCAATGATCTACATCTCATGTGTATATATGATATACATGTCTATTTATTCAAATGTAGTAATTTTTAAGTTAACATTTAAAAATTTTAATTATATTTTTATTTACGCCTAATCTTTTATCTATTCGTTACACTCTTAGAATTTCTTTTTTCCTCATTGACGAAGAGATATTAATTATGAATTTTTGCAAATTAACGCAGAGGTACTTGTTTCTTAATCACTGCCTTAGCACTTTAGATCTCGCTTTCATAAAAGGTGGTCTTTGCCGTCATAATTTTGCAACAAGTAAACATAAGAAGGAAGAACCATTCGGAAATTTATATAAGTCGGAAAGCGAAGGTATAAGTCGTCCACCAGGATTTTATGTATCAAATCATGATACTGATGGAGAACATGAAGGTGAGGAAGATTCTGATGAAGGAGTATTGGTAACTCGACATAGAAACCACCCATTTTGGCATCTATCTGAAATGAAGCGTTTATCTAAGGTAAATGTCAAGGATGCGATAAGACACTTTGAAGAAACTTTACTTAAAAAAGAAAAGTTGCCAAAGCTAGAAGAAAATTTATTCCTGTACCAACAGTTATATCATCTCGTAATTCGTAATTGTGCTATCATTGGCTTGGCCGAAAAAGCCTTTTTCCATTATAACACGTTTTGCGAAGATTATCGAATGCCTATAAGTAATCGTTTGGTCACTTCATTATTCAACGCATGCGCGAACTGTAAAGACAAAGAATTTGCTTTAAAAAACGCTAGAAAACTTTATAAAAAGGTGACATCTTTATCTGATTCTAAAAATGAACCTCCTCAAGGAAAGATTGTTATGAAAAAACCCTTCCTTTTGAACGACCTTAATTACTCGATTATTATCAAAGCTTTTAGCTTGTTAGGCGATTACAGATTAGCTTTCCAAGCATTTAAAGATCTAAAGTCCTTAAATCCGCGTTCTATTCGCTCAGACTCTTTTTCGCACTTGTTGATGGCTTGCATAGAAAACAAAAAACGCGGTTTCTATCTCGCATTAAAGGTTTTCAAAGAAATGAAAAGTTGCAATGTAAATCCTACTTTAATTCACTTCAATTTATTACTAAGAAGCATACGTGACTGTAGTTTTGGTTGCGCTCAAAATATGTTGAGGCTCAGTGCGCCATTAGAGCCTGATTTCATAACATTATTAGACAATGAAAGCGATGAAGCAATGGAAGATAGAAAGGCTTTAATAAGTGTATCAGCTAATAACTTTTTGTCGAATCCTGAAAAGGCTTTAGCTAATATAAATAAAAGTAATGACATAGACATAGGACGCTTAGAAAAGGACTATTTTAATGCTTTAGCCACTCCTAATGGCCGATTTGAATTCTTAGGGGGTTTTAAAGGCCTTAAAGATGCACTAAATAGATTTAGAGTCAAACCCGATATCAAATTGTTAAGTTTAGTGACTGAAATTTTACCGAATCAACAAGTGCTTTCGATAACAAATTCTCTGGTTCACTTTGCAAATATAAATAACATAACCTTAGACACAATATTCTTTAATATGTTAATCAAAAAGGTGACGTATTTTCAAAAGCCAGAAGAAAAGGAAGATGTAAAGCCGATTTTGTTTGTAATGTCAGCTAATCATGTTACACCAGATATCAAAACTTTTGGTATCTTATCCATTTCTGACTTCACTACAAGTCGAGCCATGCAAATATTGAAATATATTGATGATTATGGGGGCGTTCCTAATATTGTCATATACACAACTTTTGTGAATAATGCATACAAATGTGACGATATAGATTACTTGCGCGCAATACTCACTGAAATGGAGGCAAGGTCAGATCATCTAAATGTTACAAAAGATTTTTTACAATCTGTAGAAAATCTAGTTTCCAAATTCATCATTTATGAAACTTATTGGGACAAGCGTGAGTGCAAAAAGATTCCATCCCATTTAGCTAATGAAGACACATTCGTTAATTTTCGCCAATTTTCTCGATTTTATCAAAATTGGTTGAGTTTAGCCAAAGTTGTGCCTAAAGATGACTAATTTCATTTTGTTTAATCTTTTTAATGTTAAATAAAAAATTTTATTTTGTTTTATTGATAATTTCAAAAAATAAAAGAAGCATTAATAATATTATATAATATTGGATTAACCCTAGAAGGTATTCTTCAAAAAAACTACAAGTCAATTCTTTCGGGACCTTTAAGGCCCGGTAATTGTTTAAACACTCTCAATAGAAAAACAGTCAGTATTGTTTCATACGAAAACACATATCCATGTATTTGGTATAAATATAAATATGCAAAACTGATGGATGCAAATCTCAATTAAAAAGTCAACTATATATTTGTGTAAAGGGTTATAAAATCATATGTGGGTAGTAAATATAAATTATTACTGATCTATGTTTTTACGAAAGTAGAATTTTTATCAGAAATTTAATTTATATTTTCAACCTATGCATTGCTCCACAAATCGGATATTAGATTGGCTTTTGAATGATGGTTGCACACATTATTGAAGCATGGAGCTCACGCGTGTTTAATTTTTCTCTTTCTAAAACCATATATCACTACTTCTATTTTCACTCATTTTTGTAATCTCTTTTGTTTGCATAAAACATGGGGTTTAAAACTTCAAAAAGAAAATATATCTCTCACGCCCATATAAAATTTAAGGAATAAACTTTTGCTTATATATGATTTAGAAGAGCCTAGGTTACCATTTTATATTAAATTCTATGTGAATTAAATTATTGTATACTTTCAAAAACTTTTCCTCAAAATTGAAGTGAGTGGTTATGTAAAAAATTTAATTCTAACTAGGGAAATAAAATTTAATTTTGAGGTTTTATTCAAATCCTATATTATAATGAATTGGAATTAAATTTTAATAAAGACTACATTTGTGTATTTTGGGCATACATGCCAACTTTGCTCATTCTAGATACAGATTTTTGTTCATGAAAAAAATTGAAACTTGTGCCAAACATTTGTCAAATTTGCAGTGCTTTCAAATGAACTGTAGAAGTAGACTTTGTATTTAATGTCAGCTGAATGAATGGATCTCATAGAAGCAAGAAGTTGAGTACATGAACATTAATCTCAAAACTCGTTGATTTAAAGGAAGGACAAGAGGACACCCTTATGTTGGCCATGCTCTGCTCCCTCACAACAATAAACTTTTAAAAGCTGCTGCATCTTTGAATCGGCTTCTCCAAGAAAGATTTGCTCCTTCCAAAATACACGGTTTCCAAGTGCTTCTGCAATTTTGCCTGGCTTTTATGTCTTAGCTATTTTAAATGCAATTTCATATGAGGCCTCAACTACGCCTGGATTCTCCCGAAGAAAAAACTCACAGGCATCAAGTCTTTGGCTTTTGAGCAGCGTTCATATCGATTAAAAATATCCTAATCCTTCTTTGCGTTTTCTTTTCGTTTAGGCATTCAAGTTTTGGTGCTCTCTTTTACTTTGTAATCAAGACAGCATGGCAAAAACAGATTGCGGCTTCTTAATGCAATAATATATACAGATAGATGATATAGTATTGAAACGAAATTATGATGATAGAATGATGTTAGAAAACAAATTGTAATGATATGAAAGTTTGTTAACGCTTAAACAAAAATGAAATGTGATAAATATAAATTGTTTCGAAAAATATAATGACAAATTATTAACATCTCAAGTCTTTTATTACAAGGCCTTCCCGCTAAGCCTCCACTGCACCTGTACTAGTGTAAAGAGTTTCTACTTTTTCGAAGTCAAACTCATGATTTCTATTTTCACCCATGTTCTTCTAAACGTGAGAGAGATGAGTTTGAACAAATAGAAAGAAATTATTTTTTAAAATCGATATTTTGACCAAAATCTTAATCGGAAATCGGACTGAGATGTCTAAATCGGTATGATCCCGCCAAAATCGTGATAGTTGGCATGCATGCATGTTGCTCATAGATTTGAGTATGAAATGCAAAATAATTTCCACTTAACACCATCTCTATTAAGTGCAAAATTTCAGAAACGTTAAGGTCGGTTTATTTTTAAGTCTGTTCTAAAGAATTGTTAGCGAAATTTCCAACGAGATACTTGTAAAAAGGTTTTGAACTTTAAAACTTATAAAAGTGAAGCTTTCTTTAGGTTTTACTTTTTTAATCTTGATATCATCTCATTACAGAGTGATTACACTGAACAACAAAAAATTTTTACTGGAGATGTGTAAAGTGATTTAGACTAATTTGGGTACGCTGATTTCAAAAATCATAACCGCTTTGCTGTAATCACGTCAGGATTTTCAGTAACAGAAATATTCCCATTGCCTAGAAGTCAGGATTTCAATGAAATTTACAAAAATTCATTTATTTCATCATGAATGCTTCAAAATTATAGAAATTACAGAAAAACTCCACTAGAATGTAATTAAAAATGCTTTAGGCATTTGGCTTTGCGTTTGTGCTGCTCTGTGTCAGTTTCACGATGCAGGAACCAGCAGAAATCGCCCATCATGTTCGGGTTGTGCCGCCCTTGGTAACGCGTCTCCATGAGTGAAATCTCTTGGTGGAATCGCTCGCCGTGCTCGTCCGAGACTGCTTCCAAGTTGCCAGGGAAGAAGTTCAGGTGCTGGTGTAGGAAATGGATTTTCAGGGACATCCTGGAGCCAAGTTCCCTGAAGGACTCCAGCAGCTGCTGCACTATTTCTTCATAGTTGTCCGCGCGCTCGTTCCCCAAGAAGTTGTCCTTCACAGCTTTGAAGCTCCTCCACGTTGCCAGCTCTTTGGGGTTTAGAGTTGTCGGAAAAGTTTCGTCCTCCATAATCTGTCGGATTTGCGGTCCAACAAAGACACCAGCCTTGATCTTGGCCTCCGACAAGGTGTTGCCAAACTTTTCCTTGAGGTATAAAAACCCACGCCCATTCAGATCCATTCCCCGTACAAAACTTTTCATCAAGCCGAGCTTTATGTGGAGTGGTGGAAGGAAAACCTTGGCTGGGTCGACAAGGGCGACATGCTTCACGTTGTGTCGACCGGGTACATGCTCCTTTTGCTCTTCCCAATCTTTCTTCGTCCAGTTTTTCTTGTCGTCTCTGCTATTCCAGAGACAAAGGAAGCACATGTATTTCGTGTAGCCTGACTGCAGCCCTAACAACAGCGTCACCACTTTCAAGTCTCCGCAGATGTGCCAGTTGAAGTCATTGTACTTGATGGAATCAAGCAGCTGCCGCATAGTCTGATAGGTCTCTGTCATGCCGAACGCGTGAACCAGTGGGACTGATGGTTTCTCGTTGCCATTGTGGAGCAAAACAGCCTTCAAGCTGTTCTTCCCCGAGTCGATGAAGAGGCGCCAGTCTGCAGGATCGTCCTTTATTCTTCTTGTTGAAGCCGGCGATGCTTGTGCAGCAGAAATAACAATCATCATGATGATTTTGCGACTCACGCCATATCATGGGCACCGCAAATGGCATGCTCGCGCGCTTGCCCACCAACCACTGAGTCAAGGTTGTGTGACAGCTTGTGCAGCAGATGTGTGGTGCCCAGCTCTGTTCTTGGTCCCCCACCTTACACCCGAAGTAGTGAAAGTAGGCGGCCTTCATTTTCACTGCTGTAGATATACTTCGCTGTTGGTCTTTTTTGGTATACCGACCACAGACATAACAGAAGTTGTCAGGATGATTGGTACAGGAATGCCTACTCATCTTTATCTGAAAGAAAGAAATATAACACAAGTTAACAACAATTGTACGAAATAGACATGTTAAAGACATATGTAAATTTCATTGTAATCCTGACTTCTAGGCAATGGGAATATTTCTGTTCCTGAAAATCCTGATGTGATACAGCAAAACGGTTATCATTTTTGAAATCAGCGTACCCAAATTAGTCTTAAATCACTTTACACATCTCCAATAAAATTTTTTTTTGAAATTTGTTGTTCAGTGTTATTAAACTACAATAATAATTCAAAAATAGTGCATAAATATTTTGAGATGTTATAAAATAAGATGTATACTTTGTTGAAGATACCTGTCTTATAGATCTCCAAACTTTTGAATTAATTTTATTCAATTAATTGTAAGTTTTTGTTTTGTACTTTGGTTTTTAATTATTATCTTCTCTACGAAAACTTTTGGTTTCTGGAAAACTAAAAATTCAAGAAAATATTCCTATTTCTAATTGAAATAATTTCTCTATTATCAAATGCTGGCATGTATACGGTTTAATAAGACACAAAAATGTAATATTTAATGATGACCATGAAAACTATTTGCCATAATGTATTTGCCAATTTTTTGCGAATATAGTAAAAAAGATTATGAAATATTACACACCTGCGTGCCTGCTTCACAAACAAACTAAATTATAGGCATATTAGCCGTAGTAAAGAAGTGCTTTCAAAATCCTTTCCACTCACGCTCTATGAAAAAGTATTTATTGTGGTGACTTCTTCACCCTCTTTGTTATATCGGCTGGATTTTAAGCTAAATCAAATTTCACTCATAAATGAAAGTTTGCCCTTCAAGTTTGCGCCATGGAGTAGGTTTGTTGAAGGAATGCAGCCCTAGAAATGGCTTTTTTTTCATTGTGAATGGAGTTGCTTGCGTCTTTCTGATGGTGTTAGCCGCACTCTTTATGAAATCCAGCTTCTCTCGTTACAAGTCTTATGTTTCCTTTCACATATGTGTTATGCTGGGCAGTGTTGGTATCGGATGCTTTTTCGCTTCTTTTGCATTCTTATTTTATATGGCGCGAAAGTTCAGACAAATTTGCATGTCAAATGCCCCGATCTTAATTGAGCAAAATGAAGAAACCAACGAGTATGCGTTCTAGCAAATTCATCATTTATTCTCCTGTTTATAAAAATTCTTCCCAGAAGCAACAATCTACACATTTTATTACTTTTATTGAAACTTTAGGCTATTTTTAATTTGTTGCATTTATTCTCCAAAATATTTAGAATGGGCAAAATAAAAAATGTTTGACATATTTTTTTTGAATATTGTATAGATAGACTATTAATTTTAACTTACCATTGATGGCTTCTATGCACAGATTTAATAAAGAAAGCTATTCAACCTTCTAAATTGTCCTTCTTAAAAAAATATATCCAGTATAAGAACTGTAATTATATGGTTGCATCATTTTTCATGTAAAGTTTTAACATGGAAAGTTGTATTAATCATAGAACTCCAATTGAATCATTAAAATTTTATTATGAAGTAAAGTCGATTAATCATATCAACTTTGTAATTTTCGCGGGTAACACTAGGATATAAACTTTTTTCTTCACCCATTACTTATGATCTCAATCATTTACCTGCTACAGAAACAAGCGTAGCTAATTTACAATGCCCAAAATAACAATGACAGACCTAATCGATCCTTTGAATAAAAATGTTATAAGTATAAAACATACATACTACATATGAGCTTAAACAAATTATTCTTTGAGACATTTTAACAAGTTTATTTTGAAGGTAGTGTTGCCAGGTCTACGGATTTATCAGTATTTTTACGGATTTTCGTAGGGGAAATTTTCTACGGACAGATTTTTTCGGATTTGTACTTTTTGCGAATACTCTACAGATAATTCAAAAATTATGGTTCTGAACAAATAAAAATTATTTTTTCAAAATCTATTTTCATTTTTAAATACCTTAACTTATTTTTCGGTGAATTAATTAGTTAATAATTAGTTTTTACGATTCAATTAATTAGTTTCAGCATAATTGAAACGTTAGCCATTAGCAAAGGGGAAGGGCCTAAATTGAAATCTCCGAAATGATAACAATTTTGAAATCCTGAAGTTTTCTTGAACTGGTTGAGAGCTTTTTTCTCCATTTTTGTGAAAAAAATTAAGTGTTATCTCCCGCAGAAAATTTTCCTTGCTAAGGGCCTTGGTCTACGGATTTTTTTCGATTATTTTCAGGATATTTGATTTTGTGCCTGGCAACACTGTGAAGGTATTTTTCAAATTGTATGCTTTCTACTGCAGGCTGAAATATCGTGTAGGCAAAATGCTAAACAGCTTCTCTACTTAAAATGTAAGCATAAAATTTATTATAATTCTCAAGACTCTAAAATAATTTAAAGATATAATAAATGAAAATCGAATAAAATGAATTATTAACAAAGATTTTTTGGCTTTACAATAAAAACTTTTTAAATGAAGAAAAATCCTTTTAGAGGTTTTTACGAAAGAAATTTACAGATGTCATATACGAACAGTACGAATCTTACCTAGCTAATAACTTGATAGAGAGAAGTAAACTTAATAAACTTGATAGAGAAGTAATAACTTTTCTCAAAGCAGTATTTATTGCTATACATTTTTCATTGTAGTTTGCGTCTTGATTATCATATATTATTTAGAATGATAAAATGCAAGTATATTTTTTATTGCATTTTTACCTTCGTGTTATTGGGTATCCTTTTTTGTCTTGAATCTAGTTCTCTTTTCTTTCAATTACAAAGAATATAATAAAAATACGCTTAAATGATATATTTTTTGTGTAGTGTTCCTTAAAAGATTTAAAATATTTCAATCATTCCTCGAAGTAAAAAAAAAGTTGAGAACGGGGACCTATAGTATAATTACACGCTTCAATAAACCGAAATCAATATTATTCTAAAGATAGCGCCAGAATAAATGCTTTAAAATCTTCCATCCAGTCCAACAGAAACATATGTGAAAATAAAAGCCCAAAATGAACAGATACTTTTAGAAATAAAGTTGATTTTAAAACACCATATGGATTTGAAAGAGAACAAAGCTCTCCATTAAATTTATTTTCTAAAAGACGAATTTATTTTGAACCTTCAAATATCGTAAAAATTATCGTCACAAAATTATTAATATATTAGATATTAATTATCGTTCGTTAAAATTATCGCTTGCTCCAAATGTTATGAATAAATTTTATTTTTCAATTTTATCTAAATAGTACATTTTACTCACTTTCTGAACTATGGAACGAAATTTTTTCCAAATCATCAAACCAGGACGAAATGGTCTTGAACTTCACTTATAATTTGAAAATTAAGGAAAAAATTTTACACTAAAAAAGCGATTCATATTTGGAGTTAAATTTGTATAAACTCCGTTTTTTGGAACTATAAGATTGATGAACGAGAAACCGGGATTTTTGTAAATAGTGTAGCTTATTCTTGATGTCTTTCACAAATTAGAGTTTCATAACTAGCTACTGCTTAGTGTAATCATCAAAATTATTAATTATCCTAACGATAAAAGGAGATTCCTCATTGAAGTCTGAAGGAAAGCCCTGGAGCCCATAACTCTATTCAGGGAGTTGAAATACGATGCCAATAAAGTATTGAAAATTGAAATACCTCCTACTCGTTGAAGAATTCTTGGATATATCAATTTGTGCTCTATATGCATTACTACGTTAGCCCTGCAACTTATCATTCTTTAGCCATTTGGCTCTAAACACAACCGTTTTTAGCCAAATCATTTTTCCTTTAGGAATTTCTCAAAAAAACTAAAATTTGAATAAATTTATATTAAGGGCTTTCCAAGTTTATAAAAATATACAAATACTTTATTTTAACAACAATTACGTCAAATTTCAACTTCAAGTCAAAACTCATAAACACCCTTTAATTCCTACAGCTGTGTCACCTCGTTAATTAGTACATTTTTTAAATTTTTTTATACTCGTAAATTTTTTTTCCGAATTGACTTTTCAAATCTTTGAAAAAAACGTGATAAATTTATGCGTAAATCATTTTTTACAATGAGTTTTGAAGTGCTTTAATTGATCAATTTTGAACATGAAAAGTTATGCCCCTCTAATTTCTTTTTGTGTCTAGTAAGTTCTATCTTCTGGCTACACCCTTGCATATATATTCAGAGAGGTAGTTAACGTTCGGGGCCTAGAAGGTCAAATGCTCCTTGATAAAATTTTTACACCAGCCCTTTCCCCAATAAAATAAATTATGATAATATTAAACTATGTGCAATGCAATGAAGGTTGGATACTCGATTCGGGATATAGACCTTGTAGATTAGGAACCAGGGAACTAGACCAGTGTTTCCAACATTCGTTCATACAGACTGCTTCGAGACCAAATAGATCTGCAATAACTTAATATTAATTTAAAGGTGTATGAACAATTTTAAAGGATTCGTAAAATTTTATATAAAATATAACAATTTGGATCAATTTTTTAATTATTTTTTTGTATTTATTCAAAAATTGTGAAAAAATATCTTATAACAAAATGATTTTAGTTTGTATTTGAACAATTTTCATATTTACACTTTTTAATTGGTTAGTAGTCTTTATATTAATCTACTACTAATCTACTAATTATATTAATCTTTCATTTTTCAAATTAGTTCTTCATTAACCACTCCTAAAGTTTTTTAGTGTTTAAATTTTAAAACATATTTTATAGTTCATATAAAATTGTTACCAGCTATGTAATATTTATATAGGTTTTTGTAAGACTTCTCGCGAATCTCAAAAATACTCTTGTAGCCCTAATTAGGGTCATGGCCAAGGGGTTTGGAAAGTCTAAAAAAAAGGTTAAATTTTTGGAAACATAAGGTGTTTTTAAAGTCAAAATTTTTGTACTAATACCTGTTGGATTTTTTTGAAACTTATACCTTTCGAAAGAAAATTTTCTAAGCTATCGAATGATATTGGTTTCATATTTGTAAAAAAAAAGTTAAAATTTACGCACTTTAACAGTGGAAAAATACAAACGTTTTTGCTAGAAACTCTTTTTAAACGTTTGAAACGGGAAAAGTAAGCTTAGAATAATATAATAAAAGGAGCAAAGAATGAACAGTGTGAGAGAATGATGTTTTGATTTTGTTTTTGAGTTTTAAATAGAGAAGTTTTTTTCGCTCTGTAAGCGAGTGACTTTGAAGCGCTGTAAAACAAAAAATAAAAGGGCTATTGATTCTATTGTTAAGGGGTTATAAATTACTCTTGCTTAGCTTTGAGAAAACGCAAATTTTATTTTGCTATGATATTTAAGTTTTTTTTAAATGTCAATGTCCCTTTCCTGGCAACATTTTTCAGGAAAATGTACCTAGTGTTATAGAGATATACTGACTGTTTAGAATATCATTTTTTATTGAAGAGACGGTAGAGTTATAAGGTGTTATTAACATCCCTCCAATCTTTTTTGCAAAATATCTTTAAAAAGTTTTATAACAGCCAAAATATAGTCAAGATCAGTGACTTTTCAAAATGGTCAACAATCTCTAGCTCCAAAGTTTTAATAGATATCTATACGAACTTTTAGAATTAAGTAATCGTGATAGTAGCGCTTCAGAAAATCATAATTTCAAGTTGCTACTGCGGTTTTGAAGTGCCTTTTCGCGCTAGAACCTGGGTGGGAAGACTTTTATATAAATGGATCTAGAAACGAAATTATAAGCTTTACATTAAAAATGAAAACATATTAAGATAGATTAAGCGATTATCGAACTCTATCCAAAGTTTTATAATGATAGATTAAGTATTTGCTTTCAAAAAATTCATAAGAATGAGATCAACTTCTCCCTTACTTTTCACAAAATGATAATAAAAATTTTAATCTGGAAATTTTAGCATATTCTGAAAGAGATTGATCATCCCTTTCGATTCTGTGAGGTTTTATATAGGAGGACCAAAAATCTGGAAATTCCAAGAGAAAGGACTTTTTCTTAGGCAAAAACTGCCTAAACGCAATAAAATAGTTTGCACTAGTTGGGGATAGTACTTGTATGCTTATAGTTTATTCACTTTGCATTTAATTCAAAGCATGAAAATTTTGAGGTTTCAAGTTGTAAAAATGGTAAAACTACAATATTTATGCAATTAAGTTCTTCGGGGTTTGATTCAGGACAGTCTATGTATTCAGAAAAAAATTATTTTGAAAATTTTCCAATTTTTTGAGATATTCTGGTCTTATATCTCGGGACATATAAGAGATATGAAAAAACCGAATACACCATTCAAGCGGCGTCAAAAGTTATCCCACAAAATAATATTCTCTTATTCATTCCTTTTAAAAAAATATTTCGATATTCAAGGAATTGCTCAAAATCTCTTGAAAATAGTGCTAAAATGCTTGTTTTGAGAAATATACTCTAATTTCAACAGATTTTGATTGTAATGACCAAAACTAAATTTTATAACTCTAAATGAGCTAAAAATATGATATTTGAATAGGGTTCATCGTCGGATGTCCAAAAATCATGTTTTTTCATATATCGTTTCAGGTCCAAACTAATTATAGATTCTATCATTTGTCAAGAAGTACCAGAATCCTGAGTTTCAAAAAATTTGGTGACCTTCAATTTTTTCCTCCCATCCCCCCTCGAAATTTTTTTTTAATCTTCACGGAATTGAATGGGGTCTTTCTTGTAGAGCATTTTTAGCTAACTGCGAGATAAAATATATCTATTCAAACTTTCATTTTACAGCTCTTAAAGAACGTGAAAAATGCCAAAATTTACATGTTTAGAAGGAAACTGCACAAAATCTATACAAGCTATTTGGAATGGGATTGCAGATTCGGATTCTACATATTAAACTAATATAGAATCGACTAATAAATTATTGAAATTGATTATAAAAATTTTCAAAAAAAATTGTGCAAAATTTAAAGGCTACTAACTGCCCAGCCAAAACTATAAGTCCAATCTTTCTAAAATTTTCATTTTTGGCCATTTTCTAGTCCCTAAAACTATAATAGATATGGAAATCGAATTGCAGATCATGAAATCGTTTATCTTTAAAAAAAGATATTTTAAAGGCTGATTCAAAAATGGTATATTATAGTTGCTAAAAGTGAATACTTTTCATTTAACAGCTCTTACCTTAGCAGGACGGAACTTTTTAGAGCCAACTAAGGACACTTAGTTAACACTAAGGACGGTTAATGGGAGTTTAACTCCAATTTTTAAAAAAAGTATATTTCTTTTTTTAATAAAGCTTTAGCATATCAAAGTCCTTTTAAGAATGTTTTTGTTCAGTTTGATATGTTTCCATGTTTTTTATACGAAAAAAATCAAAAAACTTATTTTAGAATTAACGCCATCTATAATAAAAAAGAGTTTGTTATAGTTAACGTCATCTATAATAAAAATAAAAATTGCATTCGAACTTCCATAACGTTTACACTTATTAGATATACATATCTAAGAAAAATTTTTAAATTCATCTATTGTATTATTTGTTAAATTATTTCAACAAACGCTACTTCATATGCAAAAAAGGCATATTAATCATAGATAATATTTAGTTTTTTTCAAATATATAAAAAAAAATGAACTAACATTTATTCAACTATTATAAAAATACAACACACAAGTATTATAATTAAAAATTCGTAAATATTTACAATTATTATGTGTTTCTGCACTTTTTACATATAAATAAAGTATGGCTTTTACAAATGAATTTTCCACATACACTGCATTTTCGTGTTCCCCTTTTTCTTGGCTTACAATCAATAAAAGAGCAATATCCTCGTTGAACTGATGTAGTTGGGTTCTCGTCAACATCAAAAAACCCGTAAAAAGATAATAAGTTTCTGGTAGATAGGCGAGTAAATGAACTTTGACTTCTAATCAACATGCATTTTTCAGCTAAAAGTAGAGAAAGGTGTTTTATAAAGCATTTTCTTCCTCCTCTTGAAACTGATGGGTATGCATCTGAATCATTAGCTCTCATAATTACCCAGCTATTATTAACTGCAATATCAAGAAAATTGTAAAAATTGCAACTGGCCAACGTCTAGAAGACTTATAACAGCTGTAATTTCTTGCCATTCTGTTAAAAACATCCACTCCAGATTTAAACCTATTATAATCTAGAATAGTTTGAGGCTTTTTTCTGGGCCCAAAAGTATCTATTTGTGATAGATGTTGACTAGATAACACATAGACTGGTTTGAAGTTTTTTTTATAATGTTTTTCCGGATATAAACTGTTAACGAAGAGGTTTCTGAATACAAAAATCTACTTTCACAATCATTCAAACCCAGACCTTTTAAATGCGCTGGACGGACTACTTGCGGCATGAACCTTCTATTACTTCTTACCGTACCACAGATTGTATAGTTTTGATTTTTGGCCCAATTACACAAATCCTGGGACATAAAAAACCTATCTGCATAAATACCAATACCGGTCGGTAAGCAAGAAATATATACCAATCTTTTTACTATATTATTGGGTTTAAAATGACCCCTGTCCACTAAACCACTTTCATAAATTTCGCTACAAAAAAACTGGACGAGTCTACACAGTGATAAATTTTCATACCATATCGGCCTGGCTTGGATGGGTCGTATACTTTTATAGGTGACCTGCCTCTATACTTGACGAGCTGCTCGTCAATTGTAACGGAATTAGATGGTGACCAATATTTATGAAAGTTTTCAAGGAAAAAATTTTGTAAGTATCTTATGGGAGCTAATTTATCTGAACTATTTCTTGTAGTTCTTGAATCAAATCTTATAAAGGTACGAATAAGAATGAATACGTCTCTACTGATTGCAGCTTTTAAAAAAGGGGTTTCATACTTTTCAGAAAAAAGATGTTTGACATCAATCTGCTGATCTTTAGACTGCCCAATGTAAAGAATACAGGCTAAGTATGCTAGCAAATGTTCCATTGAAAACCTTTCATATAAACTTTTGAGGTTCTCCAACAAATAATTAGGACTTCTACAAAAAAAACATTTAACTAAATAATGTTTTCTAATAGAAAATTACTTGTAGTTTTCTTCGATTCTTTCTTTTGTGCAGACAAAAATATGGTTCAAAAGAGATTCAGTGAAAAAAAGATTAAAAATTTTCAAAGGATCTCTTTCAAATTTTTTGCCGTATCTTTTGGACCTGGTCTACTTGAGATGATATTAGTTGATGATCTTCTTCCAGAAATCTCTCTCGGTTCCCAAAAAAATTGTGTTCCACCTGGTGCTACAAGGGACACATCTTCGCAAAGAGCCGTTTCTTCATCGCTTGAATCTGTTTGCCCTTCGCTATCAACTGAATTTTGAATTTCATATTCACTATTTGAAAAAACGTCAGAACCAGAGGTTTCTCCTTCATCACTACTTGTATAAAAACTTGAGGAGCTCATAATAAAATTTTGCGAAATAACTTAGGAAATTCAAATGAAGCTTGTCAAGAAATGGAAGAATTATTACACATACACAAATAAAGCAAGAGAGAGAGTTTTGTGTAATCTATACGCGATTTCTTCACTATTCTTTCATGCCAAGGAATTATTTACCAAATGTGGTGAGAAAAAAGATAACAAATGCGTAGACAATTATATATGGATCGTGTAGTCAATGGAACAATTGAGTTCACTCTTGCCGCATGCGTATTCTCGATAAAAAATCAATATCAAGTAAGAGTTCTTTGTGTTTAAAATCATATTTTGATTTATTTCTGCGTTGTATGATGTGTCTTTTATTACCCAGATAATACCATGACACAAATTCAATAAAGAGTCCATTCTCTTCATTTTTTTATTCAAGTACGCAACCATGCGCTGTTCAACAAATCGATCTAAAAAGCTTATCTAATTTTTTTAATCTTTTTTACTTTTTATAAAATATTTTGCACTGTAGAAAAATAAATTTATAAAAACAAAGTTTTGAATAGTGATCAATATAATTTTTTCACAAAACTACATAATCATACGTTTGTTTGTTTTGTTACTTCTTTTTTCTTTGTAAATAAAAAAAATATTATAGTTCTTTTTAATTTTTTATATATAATATTTTGCACTATGGAAAACAAATTTATGAAAACAAAGTTTTGAATATTGAACAATATAGTTTTTTTCACAAAACTACATAGTCGTACGCTTGTTTGTTTTGTTATTAGCTAATAATGAAAGACTTGCTATAATACCCAAAGCGAAGGAAATAATAGAAACATGATTTTCGAACGTCATGTGTTTCAAAAATAATCCTCAGAAAAAATTCGAAATTTGAAATCCACTTCAAATTTATATTTTTATAACTTGTTTAAGGTTACAACTTAAGTTTTTCATAAAAACATATTAATTTTAGATGGCGTTAAATTTAAATTTCGTATAAATTTCTATAAATATTTTTTCATGTCGTGAAAATTTTATATTTCTTTTTATCTTTAAAATCCATTAAAAAAATAATAAAATACCACCAAGTTAGCATATCGACTAGCTATATTTTTCTATCAGAAAAAGAGATTTTAAATATTTACTAGCCAAAAAAAGCCCTACTCCGGCCTTCTAAGGTTAATAAATAATAGCTTTTTTAAATAAAATAAGATAATATTTTTTGGGGAACTATAGAGAGAAATTAAAGAGCCATTATAAAAGAATATAAATAAGTTATTTATTAACCTTCTGTTTACCGTCAATTTTAGTATAGCATCGATAATTTAATTAACCTAAAAATGTATAAAAAAAAGTTGAAATTGTCATTTATTTTTAAAAATCAAAATTAAAAAAACACAAAAAATAGTTTTTGTATTAAATTTTTTGGTCGTTACTGGATTCGAACCGGATCCCTTTAAACACAACTTTCTCCATAATAATACAGCAATTGTAAATCTTTATGTTGGACATCAACTTCGGGTTTTCCGTCTTTATTTTATATTATATGCTGTGTCATAATCAAGAGTGCATCATTAAATTTCACGATACTCAGACAGTTTGACCTTGAAACAACTCGCTTCAAAATTGTTTACATATTGTGAACCTTCATTACAAAGTTCTTATTCATAAAACCATTATGGGAAATTTCAAAATGCATATGTTTGGTATTGTGTCAAACATTGTACATTTGAAGTTCCTTTGCATTATAATCTATATAATAAAAAAAGATGCCATCTATCTATAAAATTAGTAAACAAAATGAAATGGAAGCGGGTGTGTTAGAAGTATGAAGTATTAGCGTTCAATTGGTAATACATAAATAACCTTGACTAGGCTTTCATTCACTTCAGAATATAATTTTTGTTTCATCTCTGCTGAAATCAAATAATTTGTCATTATAATATCATTTGATCATTATTTTCTTCACAGTCGTCTTCTCTCTGTTTTTTAGTGCAATTTATTTGTCCTTACCAATGGAATCAGAACAAAGTTCAAGTTTGTTCTTCGAAGAAACAACAGATTCGAATAAAACTTTTAGTAGTTTTCTAATTTTGATTCAAGCGATAATGAAATAGATGATAACTTGATTTCATCGGATCAAGTAGATAGTTTGGAGCCTTTTACGAGCACACGTGGAAGAACTCTATCTGAGAATCCAATTGTTCTTCATTCAAAGCATGATTAATTTTATATGCATGAAAATAAAGTTAAGTTGCTCAAGTAGAGAAAACGTCTGAAATATACACATACCTCTATAAAGGGCACTTTTAAAACAGGAGAAAAAAGGCAGGTTCTTGAGCACTCCAAGCACCCCCCCCCCCCCTCCTGCACGTCCCTGATATACAATACTTATTTACTAAACTATTTGATTTATGGTAATTTCGGTTTCAGAACTTTTGTCCATATACGTATTCATTATACAAATTTCGATATAAATATAATTATAAATAATAGTTGATCTCCTATTTAATTTTAGAAATTTTAATTTTGAATTATAATAAGTTTTCTAATAAAACAATTTAACTGAATTGAAATCGTGGTAAATCTCTAATATCTTGGTAAACGTAACTTGATAGTGTACCATAGGAAAATAATCAAGTAAAACGGTGCCTTGGCTTCTTGATATTTGAATAGCACTAGTATAAAACACTACTTGAACATTTTTTGTTTTAGAAAAGAACATCCAAAACATCCTAATTTAAAATATATTTTTGAAAAGTTTGAATCTTACCATTTATTGGCTTATTTTTTAGGCTTACTTCATATCGGTCAATGTATGGATCAAAGCAATGCCCGCGCTAAGCAAAAATTTTAGAGTGGGCTTCATGAGGGCGCTAATTTTTGAACTATCAGATTAATCTGCTTCCAGGCGAAAAGAAAACATATGATGTATTTGTCAAGCCATATCTATGCACATTACATTTTCATGAAAGAAATTATTATGAATGGTAGATGTTTGTCATATTTTTTTAAGGTAATAAAAAAAATTTTTGGGGAGCTTGAAAATTAACTAGGTAGCGCTGGCTCTCGAACAAAGAGTCAAGGTTACTGAATAATGGTTCATTTGAAAGCCCATTTCTGAAAGCTGTTCTCTCAAGAGATATGTTTTTTTTAATTCAAATTTTTTTATGCTGATGATAAGCGTCAAAGAAATCCTAGCGATAAGCTTTCAGCAATTCGAACGCTCCATGATCACTTTTATGGCGTGTTTTCTTTGTACTGGACACCTAATTCTTCGGTTACAATTGGCGAACAATTAATTTGTTTTAGAGGTGGATGTAAACTAAAAGTTTATGATTCCAATAAGCCTGACCATTATTGCCTTAAAATATATCATTTATGTGATTCAGAAACGTTTTACTTTTTGAAACCTCAAATTTATATCACCGGTTTGCCTAATAAAACATACTTTTCAAATTTCTCAAAGGCTAATCAATGACACGAATCTCCCAAAAGGGTGCGGAATTTTTATGGACAGGTTTTTTACCTCTTTAGAAATTGCTAAGTGGACTCTGACAAAAGACTACACAGTTTGTGGGACTGTGAGGTATACAAAAAAATTTGTACCAAAAGTTTTCTAACCTTCATATTTGAAAACATTGAAACTAAATGAATGTGAATCGCGCACGATATACTGGAAAGAAGCCTCACTTATAGCGTACATACCTAAAAAAACACGCCAAGCGTGATTTTAAAGTTGTTTATGTGTTGTCATCACAGCACAGAAAGCAAATTATCACTTCAAACAGAGATGGTAAACCTGATTATTTGTTGGAGTACAATAAACATAAAAGTGGTGTTGACTTGGGAAACCTAATGGTCAAACAGTACAGATCTTACAAGCCATGTCCAAGATGGACTGTTGCGGCTTTTTCTAACAATCTTGATCTGTCTTGTCTAAATGCTTATGTAATCTCTAAACATAATTCACCTGAAGATTATCCAACAAAAATGAACAACGCAAGGCTTTTTCTGAAAAAACTTGTCATGTCTCTGAGTGAAGAGTCAATGGAAGTGAGAGCTTCAAGACCTCAAATCAACTTGAAAACAAAATGACTTTTTTTTTTGGATTTAATTCTCTAGATGTTCCATCATCATCTAACCGTAGGAGGATTTTGCTTCAATTGTCTTCCTAAAAAGATTCGATCTACTAGAAAATGCAAAACTTGTTCCAAGTTTATTTGCAAAGCCCATTCAAACTTCACTTGCAATTCCTGCTTATAAGTTTTGCCTTTATTTTCTTTCTAATACTTCCATTCAATTATCACTCTATTTTTTTTGTTATAAAAAATTTTTATTATAATTTTCAAAAAATTTTAACGCCATCTACACAAAAAGTTAAAAAATTTTTAAAATTTTTAATCTCATGGTTGAATGCATGTTATGAAAAAAATATAAATACCACTTTTAAAAGACTTGAAAATGAAGTGAAATTTACATATTACTGAAAAAAATTTGATAATGGAAAAATTTCTTGCAATTTTCATTTTAGTTATATCGTGGAGTAAATTGCCATATGTTCGTAATCCGAAATTACATTTAAAAAATATAAGAGAAAGGTTCTGAATAAGTTTTCTTATTTTGCAAAATATTTTGTTTACTATTAAAAATTTTATATTTAGTATAGTTAATTTTTTTTATTAGAGCATAAACTTTAAGAAATCTGATTTAAATCTGTGTTTGATTACTTCTATCCATATTTTAGCAATTCCCTCAATAATCCTATCTACCCCTAAGCATGGTATTCTTTCATGGGGTCTTTCATTAAAATACTCTCATCAGATACTTATCTAAAAAAATTCAAAGCCTTTGCCTCATCACAATTACCAGAGACTACAAAACTACACATACTAAAGTCTTAGAATTCTTTACAAACTGCATTCCATTAACACTTCATCTCAAATAAGTTGTTACCAAAAAATATATTATGATACCTATCGAAACAAATTCTCACCTCAAATACTTCTGTTTCCATAACACTCCAATGATTATTTCTTAAACTTACTACAAATCCTTACTCCTACATCCTTTTTTTTCACTCAACAATTTTCTCATCCAACACAAAATCAATGCACTACTTTTACACCACCTCTCCTAACTATTACCTTTCTCTCTTCATAACTGCTTCAACAAATCCATTGCTAAACTCTAATTACGACCCGCTCCAACATTAGTTCAAAATTCACTAAGAATATTCCTAAATAGCTCAAAAAATGCAACAGATCTTATATTTTTGTAATTTTTAGAGGCTCGTCCTTTATTCCTTTTTACCTAAAAACATCTTTAATCGAACTCTTCCTTCCATTATACAGTGTTAAATGCTAGGCCCTCCTATATGCTTGTGATTATATAAGCCAAAATAAGTTCTCCTTTAGACAGTTCTACACATTACACTTTTTTACAGACTTATAAAACATCTTAAAGACCTAAACCTCAAATACAACATCCTATATTTTTCATATACTCTTGTTTCTAAACTTACCCTTTTATCAACTTACTTTGAAATACACTTCTACTATAGTATAGTTCACTCAAGCATTTCTCGAAAACACTATTGTAGACAAACTCGATAAACAAGTATCTCCAAATGCTCCTTATGGCATGCCTATACACCTATACTTAATTTTGACTTTTGGTATAAAATTAAATTTTTTCACCACGACCGCAATTAGATGACAGCCCGAAATATCCCCTGTAACTCCTATTTTTACCCTATCAAAAAATCATGAACAATCTTTGTTCATTCAACTCACAATCAATAGAAAACATCCCGTGATCTCCTACTCCGACTACTACCACGCAAAAACTTCACTTCTTTCACTATTCATAAAAATTCTCAATTGTACACTATCTAATTTATACCAACTACATTCATATCAGAACCTCCCTAATGTTCTAAACTCTTTCATTACCCTCATAGAATCAAACAAGTAATCTCTAACTCAGCGACTGCTCACAATACATCAACTGACTTTTAAAAAAGGAAATAAATAGGAAATCTACACAAATAACTGCACTATTTTCTTTTATTTAAGACCTATATTTTTTAACATACACTTGCTTCCACAACCTTATTAATCATCCTTTAACTACCCCTGCAAAAAATCTAGCTGTCTACACTTCTAACTCTCTCAACAAATAACAAATTTCTCTAAAATGATCCTTCTATCTTAATCAATCCGCAAGATAAATTATTACAACTCTCTTAAACTTCAATTTTGAATCTTTTAAAGCTTTTACAAGAATATGGAAAAATTCGATAAGTTGCTATATAAATTTTCCTACTTATCTATCTACCTGCGTAATTTGTTGGTTGTATATCAAAGTAAGAATGTTGGATAATGGTTAATTACTTTTATTTGTAATTTTAAATTAAGAGTTTAGAACGTCCAGGATCCAACCCCTGAACGTTAACTAGTCAGCTGAGTGTACGCCATATTTTTTTTCAACTCAAGTATTTAATCATCATAAAATCTAGGCATGTAGGCAATTTAATTTTTATTATTAGTGAACAAAGGTGGATAGATTATCTTTGATATAATATATGCTTATGTATGTGTGCCGCATCAAACAACCTACAACTTATAAACAATAAACTACAAAAAATTTAACTTTATATCTTACAGCTTTGTCAATTCTCTTTTATTATGGAGAATTATTATGTTTGAATTTCGGTTTCTTTCAAAATTTTTGTCATAATGATAGCTGTTATTATAAATTGATATTCTATGTCTGAATATCAGTTTAGTTACTTTGTTCAAAAGCTTTCTTTAAATATAGCTGATAGGCTTTATAAAAACTCTTGTTTTACCTTAACTATTTTCAGGTATCCATACTTTTTGCTTTCTTGTAAAATTTATTTATCCTGTCTTCTAAGCTGTGCAGTAGCATGCAACATTAGGAGTTTTTGATTTTCAAATCAGCTAACTGAGCAGGGTAATCTAATTTTGTTTTTCCTAGTAGAATTAACTAAGATGATAAATACATGAAATAAAACCGAAATTTTTATACTAAAAAAATAATTATGCATGTGTGGAGGTTGATTTTTAAACTTATTTGTAATTAGAATTTTTTTATATTCTATTGAAATCTGTTATCCCACAATTAAAACTAACATACTCCTTCAATGCATCATATCTGGCATCCCTAACTGAGCCTTTCTTTTTCTTGGTCCGTTGATAGAAGTTTACATACAAGCGAAATACCACCGTATATATCATTTGAGCATCTTTTAAGATGAAATATACTATTGTTTTCCTCTACTTAAGTCTCATCAGGTTGTTGTATACAATTAGTCTACTATTTTATACTATTTTTATATTGACCAAATTGGTGGATTTTTTAATCTAATATTCATTAATATTAAAAATATAACTAAATTGAATGATACTTTTTACAATTTTTTGAACTGATTGTAATATAAATCTGTTTAAAAGAGATATTTTATTTTATTCTTTTATTTTGACAAGTTTTCTTTATGTAAAAATTTTAGCTATATCTAAATCTTTTGAATTATGATCGTAGTGTTGGTACACCTCTACGATTAAAACACGATATGTAGATTTACCCTCAAACATACTAAATGATCAAATCATGCGAGATATTCAATAGTGAGACCTTGACTTTGGTTATATTCCTTAAACTAAAATGAAATCTTCGTTGGATGTTTCCTTAAAATTAAATAATTATTATAAGCTAATACAGCAACGATTAAGCTTGTTAAGTCTCAGAAGAGAATAGAGAAACATATCAGGGGCGCACATTGGGGGAGGGGCGGGGGCAACGATTTTCGCCCCCCCCCTCTAATAATTTTTTTATAGTATTTATTAGACTTGTCTTCTGAGTAGATTTTTGATATTACTTTTCTTGTTTTGAGGTTAAGTCTAAGAATGAATATTTATAATCTATTTTTTTAATTAACGTCCACTCTTTGTTATAATAATGCACATTTGAGCTATATTTGATCAGAGGCAGTAATGTAGCCACATTTAAATAAGTACCCATACATTTTTGAGCCAGGCGAATATTTTTTATAGCATATTACTATATAAGAACTCTATAAAGCTTACAATCTTTATCCCTATTAATTACTGTAATCAAACCCATCAATAGAGGGGGGCAAGGGAGCTAGGCCCTCTGGGATTTATTTTGCCCATCTGAATCTCCTTTGAAATATATAAATGTATACACTTCCCCATTAAAGTCAGTTTTGCCCCCTCCCCTTGATTAGTATTCTTAATCTTCCTTGAAAATAATTTCCAGTAATAGCCTTCTGTTCTTCTCTTCTCAGGAGTACCCGTTTCCTGAACTTTACCCGCTTTCATTTTTGTGTTTTATTTTCTTCTTTTTTTAGTTTGTTCTTTTCTATTACATGTCTTAATATGATCTCTCTTGTTCTTTCAGGTCCGCAAGTGATCATGTCAAAAAACGGATATATTCAGAAGCATATCTAGACTTCGGTTTTACGTTCGTTGTGAATAACGGGGAACATCTGCCACACTGTGTCATCTGCACAAAGACCTTGGGGAATGGTAGCATGAAGCCATTCAAGCTGAAGCAACACCTTCAAGGATGCCATCCCGAACTACAGAACAAGGATCCTGAATACTTCAAGCTGAAACAAAGTTATCTAAAGAAGACGAGACTGGACTCAACTGGAACGTTTCTTCAGTAAACGGACGCTATTGTGAAAGCGTCATACGAAGTCTCGTACAAGATTGCGAGGGAGAAGAAACCACACACAATTGGTGAAACATTGGTGAAGCCCTGTATGCTGCAGTGCGTGAAGTTGGTCCTTGGTGAGGCTGCCCACAACAAGATGATCCAGATTTCCCTTTCAAACAACCCCATTCGGTCGCGGATCAATGATATGGCTGACAGCATCAAGAACCAAGTTGTTCAGAAGGTTCGAGGGTCACAGTTTTTTTCGATTCAACTCGACGAATCGACAGATGTTGCGAATTTGTCCCAGCTGTTGGTCTTTGTTCGTTATACC
This sequence comes from Nectonema munidae, assembly GCA_030549495.1. NCBI lineage: Eukaryota > Metazoa > Nematomorpha > Nectonematoida > Nectonematidae > Nectonema > Nectonema munidae. Next base: position 255,743 of record JAUIRK010000751.1, read on the forward strand.
ACCGAAAAAGGAATTCCAGAAGAATTCCTCATCTGCAAACCTCTCCAGACCACAACCAAAGCTCGGGATGTGATGGACCTTATCAATGACTTTTTCAACATCACCTGGGAGTCTCTGGTTGGGGTGTTCACGGATGGTGCCTCAGCCATGCTTGGCTCTCGATCGGGGTTCGTCACGCTCGTCAGGTAAAAGAATCCAGCAGTGGAATCGACTCACCGTCTTGTCCACAAAGAGGCGCTTGCTTCGAGAACTCTGCCCAAGAACTTCAAGCAGCATCTTGAGACTGTAATCAAAGTCGTCAACTTTATCAAGGGTTCCGCTCTGAACACTCGGCTGTTCCCTCTGCTCTGTGAAGGCAGACGGAACAGGACCACGAATCCTTGCTGTTTCATACTCAGGTGATGTGGCTCTCGAAGGGAACATGTCGCAGCGATTTCCGGAATTGTTTAATGAGGTGGTAGCCTTCCTTCGGGCCCAAGAGAATATTGTGCTTCTGGAGGCGTTGAAGGGTGAGTTTTTTCGTGTGCGGCTGTGCTACTTGTCCGATATTTTCAGTGCATTGAACGAGCTCAACAGAAAACTGCAGGGCAAAGGGACCAACATTCTTTTTCAGTCTGACAAAATCAGAGTTTTCGTAGCTAAACTGGAACTGTGGAAGAAAAGAGGTCGGAGTGGAAGTTTTTCCTCATTCCTCGCTCTGAACGAATGTGTGGAGGATATGGAAGATGGTCTGCCTGATCCAATAGCCGAGGATACCAAACAAGACCTCGAAGACTTGGAGGAAGAATTCAAGTATTACTTCCCCGGGATCACAAACCAGAGCAACGAGAACAAGCTTATCAGAGACCCATTTCAGAGGAACGTGATGATGTGCCAGAAGCATGGCAGGAAGAGTTCCTGGACTTGAAAAACGACTCTGCAGCGAAGGATGCCTTCCAGAATATGGAACTGGAAGAGTTTTGGATCCAAGTCCGTGGAACCTACCGGCTTCTTGCGACCAATGCTCTGCGGATATTGGTCCAGTTTTCTTCCACCTACCTGCGTGAGACAGGATTTTCGGCACTGGTACACCTCAAAACAAAGGCACGCAACAAGTTGGAGGTTGAAGCGGATCTTCGATGTGCGCTACCATAACTCCCCCATACAATGAAGGACTTGTGAACGGCAAACAATGCCAGAAGTCACACTAAAATGCTGCGTTAGTGTTAGTATTCTTATTCCATACAATTTAATGTTATCTCTGTAGTGCATTTAAGAAATAAATTAGTAAATAGACTCTTTGTGTTTTAACTCTTCTTTTTCTCAACACATGAATGGAAAAATTTGGATGGTTGAATTGGGTGCAGGGGGAAATGACAGAAAAAAAGTTGGGAACCACTGAATAGAGCAATTATTATTTAGATAATTTTCGTATATTCCTGAGATATTGGTAAAAAATCACACCCCTTTTCATTGTTTCAATATTCCTTCCTATATTTCCACACATAACTTCCATGTGGTGATGATGAGAAAAATTTGTATACAACTACATGCGTAGTTGTGAAAAAGCGGTATGTTCATAGAGATAGAGAGAACAACAATTCTTCACAGCTCTCATATAAAGTGGTACGATTGTCGCACTAGCCATTCGGTACCCGAGTATCCCTGTATCTTCTGCTCCTGTGGAAACGCCTTTTCTCAATTGCTGGCAAAATTATCAAGCTAGGCTGAGGCCGTCTGTCTGATTCTAGATTTGAGGAATTAATGTTCCTCAGATTTTCTGATTCGCACCTGGAGTGATTTTAAATTTTAATAAAACTTTCATGAAAAAGTGTTCATTTGTTATTCATTTATTTAAAATATATGTTAAAGTTAAGCAACCTCAGGAGGGGTTGGCAGTTGGATGGGTGACTCGCAAGGAGTCTTAAGTGTTGCAGGACATATCAGTGAGCCCTACTTATCAAAGGCTGGGTAGTGTACATTGTCGAAATTGGCTTGTGCACCTTAAAGGTCCCTAAGGAACTAATACTTCAGAATACAAAGGACACTTATGTTCCTCTTCCCCACCAGACGTTAATGTAGAAAAACGAAATTTCAAGTATGAGTCGTCTTATTTCATTTTTTAGCGATTAAGAAAAATGCACATTTACAAATTATGCCTGAAAAGCAATAGAAAAAAATAGTACTCAATTAAGACTTACTTATTTGTTCTTTTTAAATGTGATTTATTGACAAAAATGGCAGATGACCCAATATGGGTGCAATATTTTGCGAAAAACCATTCACTCAGTGTCCCCTTCTCGATCCCCATGGAACTTGTTCGCGGCACAGCGGACTCCATTTTGAAAACCACTGAGCTAGAAGGCTGATGCAATCAGAATTACAAACAGGGTAATTTGACTTCATAAAATCTGTGCAGTTTTTCTGGGATTGAGAGCTTACAGTGCAAGTATAATGTCGGGTAATAATGGTTGGACAAAAATTCTTATATAATAAATTTTGAAAATTATAAAAAAAATTTTGAGGATGTGCGCCCCTGAAACATATGTATACTCGTAAACCTTATTTTTATGTATGCTTATTACCTATGAATTAGATTGTCTTTAGGCTATCATAATCGCTCTCATTCTTGCTTTAAATCGTTTTAAATAGCAACAAGATCTCTCTGCTTCTTTTTTTGTAACAGAAAAGTAATGAACTTTTTTTACATTGAATGCATATATGGGTAAATTTATAATTATCCCAGAATTTTATCTTCATTTTGACTAATTCTTAATTTTAGCTCAGGCGGCAAATTGAATATATCATGTAGGTTTTTAATTTTTGAAATATTTTTTTGTGTGTTTGGTAGAATAATTGAAAAAAGGTGGAAATCTTTTCTCCTAAAATATCTCTGATAAAGGAGAAATAAAATTATTCACCTTAGGGTACGATTATGTAATATTACTTTTCAACATAAAATCTCAACGGTTCCAAAAGAGAAATATAGTTTGCTACTGAGCAGATTGCAGAGAAAATTTCGATTTTTTTTGTAATAGAAGATATGACGTTGATTTGCACATAGATGACCTTCGTCTATATCTTTTAGCCATTACTTTAAAATTTAGTACATTGAAATTAAGTTCCTTAGTTTTAAATTTTCAGTTTTTGTATACACTTTTGATTATGCCTAGTGCGATTTAGAAAATTGATTCAATTTGCCCAATGATAAAAAATTGTTCCTGGGCATATTATAAAACATCGTGTGCTTATAACATGATCTGTTTGTAATATTTTTATTTTAGAGAACTTCCTGTATTGGCTCAAAATTATGTTTTTCGCCTTTTGTTTGTCAATCAGTCTGTTCCAGATTCAACTATGTGTTCCTGGATATATCCCAAATATTCAGAGTATTCTTAATTCTCTTATACTTTTGCTACCTTCTTCTTCCTTTTATTAATTATGAATTCTTGTTAACAACATTTATATTTTTAAGTCGGCTCCCTTTTTTCAAAGGATTTTATCCGTCCCGTTTAAAATATGGCCATACTGAAAGAAATATCTAGACCTAAATAGTTTATACATTTACTCGTTTGAAAATATGTAAAAATATAACTAGTATCTCGGTTATACTTATCCTTTACTTCTTATTCGCATTTTTGAATTAGATAGTAATGACGTCTAAACAGTAATTATTTTATTGCTAAATTTTTTTTAATAATTCATAATTATAGGGTTTTTCATTCAATAGTCATAATATTGCAATCATTAGTGTTATCTTTGCAATCAATAGTCATATCGTTGCAATCAATAATCATATCGTTGCAATCAGTTGTCATATGCTTGCAATAATTAGTGATCTGTATTAAAATTTTTTAAGTCATTACTCTTTCATCATCTTTGACAATTCCTCTTTTATTTCTTATTCCCCTGTTTTTAATCCTATCATCATTTTTAATGAATTTAAAAACCTTTTCTATGCCTAAAACTACTCGTAAGCAAGTTTCAAATGAACTCAAAAATTCGGTAATGGAAAGATTAAATTATGGATAATTAATACATTGCCAGTATCTCTATAAACCTTGCATTGCATCAATCAACTGTCACAAAAATTATTTTTCAATGGGAAAAAACAGGATCGTTTAATAACAAGAAACGGAGGTGATCACTGGTCTAAACTCAAAGAAGAAGGATAAGTTTAAAATTCAATTATGGGTTGACGAAGAACGATTGTTTACTCAAGCTTTAAGAAAGAGTCATGAAAGAATTAATAAAAGTAAGCAATATCACTATTGATAGATGCCTTAAAACTTTTCATTACTCACTCCAAACTGTTGTTCTTGTACCGGAAAGAAGAAATTGCTTAATTACAGTCGAAAAAAGAAAAGAATACGCTGCAAAATTTAGATATTTGGAAGCTGAAACTAGACACCAACTTTTGTTTTTATTGAAGGACTTGGTTTTTCCTTTTCACCCAGACCAAAGAAAGTACGTGCTTAAAAAGCTTTTTCGCCTTATGTTGCTGTTCCTAATGCAAGAAGCGGAATCATTTCTGTTATTGCAGCAATGAATAAAAATGAAATGCTTTTTCACAAAATTTGTGATGCAATAGGGGAGAAGTTTTCAAAAATTCTCTTCTTGAAATTAAGGATTCGTGTGCTAATAAGACTTTTTTTTGCACTTGATAATGTAAGAATTCAAAGGACTAAAAGATTTAATTAACAAGTTTTATTAAATTTCATCAGATGATTGTGATTGTTTGTAATGTAATGCTTGAATATGTTTCGCCATCAGAAAAAACAAAAATTATTTTAAAGTAAAAATTAAATGTTTTTTAAAATTTGTTTCCTGATTTTCTAAATTACTAATAAATTTAGTTACAATCTTAAACATTTAATTATCTCATTATTAATATATTTCTTACATATAATGAAAAGTTATGGCTAATTATTGCAATGATATGACTGACTATTGCTTGCAAAGGTAGTACTAATGGCTGCAAACACCTAACTAATCTTTGCAATAAATTGATTATTGAACGAAAAATTCTAATAAAATTGAAATTCAAATTGAAATAAGGTTTCTATTCCGATCTTTTCGAATTTGCGCTTCTAAGTGTACACCCGTTCATTTTTATTTTACACCTCTTCTTACACTCCATCCTTCTTTTAGAGGGCAAACACGGTTTATAGATTTTTCATTTCTTTGAATCCTTTTTCTTATTCTACAGCATTTTTCTAATTTTTGTATAATTTTGATCTTTTTCTTTCCTATTTTTATAGAATTTCTCTGCACCTATTAAAAAAGTATTTTTATTTATACAATACTTTATCCATGGTCTTCCTCGAACCTTTTCTTGGAATATTTTCTTCTATTTTTCTAGGCTCATGCTTATCGAGTTTTGTCTGAGCTTCCTATTCAAAGTTAATCAAAATTCATCTTAACTATATCTAGTAGAAAAGAACATTTTAATTAGCCTGCATTTAAAGACAGATTTAAATATTATTAAGTACCGATGTTCTGATTCCTTCTGTAAATTCATTACCTGATTTTTCATTTGCATTTGCAGCAATTTTTAAAGTTTTTCTATAATTTATCACTTTCAAATCATAGATAAATTTCAATCTCATTTAAATTTTCAGAATTTTTAATATTTCAAAGCGTTAGCTATTAACGCGGATATAGAAGAGTTAATCAAGTTAAGTGAACATTCAAAGGAAGAAAAAGCTAACTTAAATAGGTGACATACAGCAGTTAAATTTGACTAAAAGTTGAAACCATAATTTCAAACAAGGAATGTTAGGGGTCATTGGGCGCTAAATTTTAACTATCAGATTACTCTTCTTCAAGGCGAAAAGAAAACATATGATGTATTTGTCAAGCCATATCTATACAGATTACATTTTCATGAAAGAAAGTATTATGAATGTTGTCATATTTTTTTGGGGTAATGAAAAAATTTTTAGGGGGGCTTGAGAAATAGTTGGGGTGAAAATTTAATCAAATATCAAACAAATAGGAGATTTAAAGTGAAGACAACTTTCATATTTAGAAGTATTCATTGCTAATAGAATTGGAATTTAAGAAGTATCAAATCTCCAAAGATTCAAAAGTTATATTTTACACTTAAGAGATCATAAGAATGCTGTTGATGTCTTGAAAAATGTAAAGATTTTGCAAAAATCCTCAAACTCAGCTCTTTCCACCTCTATTCTCAATTCCTCTTTCAAAGAAACGCTAAAAAGTTTATTAATAGATGGGTAAGCAATAAGCATACATATTATATACTTAATACACATATTAACAAAAGAAGCCCATGTTTCAAGAAGATGCGCAAAATAGATTACTGCTATGAAGTAACCAAAATTTCATCACAAAATCTGAGATAGTGAAGAGAAATGTGGAGGAGAAAAACTACTCAAAACTTAACAAGATTATACAATTGAGGGGAGATGAAGAGATAATTTATAAAGTAAATTTGTAATTTACAAATCGTCTTCAAAGATACGCTTAAAATGTTTGAATGGAGTAACAAATGAGAAATGTATGCAACTATGCTTGAAAAAAGAAAATGCAAAAATATGAACGTAAAATTTTAGAATTGGCTTTTCAGGTATACATTTAAATTTTAAAAGGGTTTGAGTAAATAAATTAAACATTTTTTCAATTCGTATTATGATATCACAAGAAGAAGAAGAAGACACAAACGAAAACGAAATTTAATGAATGAATAGAAAATTATTATTTTATCTGGATAAAACGTGCATATCAACAAATGAGAATAAAATGTGGGATTAGTTACATCCAGCAAAAGTTAATGTATATGATTAAATGGAATAATGTGATAATATAAATCCATACAAATTTAAAATTAACTTTACAGTCACAAATAAAAATTTTGTTCAATATAAGCCAACTTGGAACAAATTACTGGATAAAAGCAGAATCTTATGGATTTTAAGACAAAATAGTGAAAAATAATAGAAGTGATGGAAGCAGAAAAAAGATAAAAAAAATCTCACTATAAATTTATATAAAAGTAATGAAATGACATAATTAAGATATGGGCTAAATGAGAAGAAACTAGGTTTATTCTTCTGCATTTAAAATGTTAAGATTAAAATAAAAAAAGTCACCCCAGTTGCGAGACTCTAAGTACAGGAAGGAAGGGGTGGTGGGAGGGGGGGGGGTGTAAAACTGAGTTTAATGGGGCCTTAACTATAAGAAGGTGTATACACTTATACGTTTCAATGGAGTTCCAGGCGGCAAAATAAACCCGTTTAACTTTCTCTATTTACTGGAATTGTGAAAGCTGAAGAAATTGTTGTTAAGAATCCCAGAACCATAGGGAAATTTAATAGTCTATCCTCTCTTTTTACAATCTCATCTCGACCAAAACGAAGTAAGGTTGGTTAGATCTTTGAGTTGGATACCACAAATTCTCGGGATCAGCATCAGGCCTTCTTTCTTTATAGTTTAACAGAAGCTGCGCAATTACGCCTTCCCGCTGAAAACACTCCAAGGTACCTTTACCTCTGACGTCTCGAGAATTGTCAACTTAAGTCACGCTTAATTTCGAATTTGCTAAATTTCTTACACAGAATTTTCATTCATTGATTAATACTAGCGAACTTCAAAAATGTCAAGCTACAGTAGGCGATTTAAATCATTTAAATGAACTTTTTTTGTTTGGAAATTTAATATTCATGGAAGAACAGATGCAAAACATTTTTCAATGAGATGATATCTTTTTTGAGATTAGTTAATTTTCTATCTATAAAGATGTATACTTGGAAGCAATCATAAGCCGATTTCTTTATTCCCATTTTAAATTCCAATATATTCGAAAGCATATTTCTATCTGTACTATCAAAAACTGCACTTAAATCGTTTGGATATATGCACTATTTTTTGAAAGAATACTGCAAAAATTTCAGTGCCACACAGGGCAATAGTTTTACTGACTTCCTTTCCCCTACATACTCCAACCATTTTGTTTAGTGCCTGTGCTTAGTTGATTTTTTTAATCATTAGAGAACGTTTAAATAACATGTTTAAAGAATAATCTTACAAAATCGGTTACAAGTTTCATATTATATAATTACATCGTTTTCTGGTCTATTCGCAAAAAAGCAACTCGCACCAAATCACTTTTACCAACTCATCCCAATTATTTTTTAATTAATTAGTTGGTTTTTGTTTAGTTAATTAGTTATAAAGTTAGCTGATTGGATAGTTGATTAACTTGAGTTGGTATTACAAAGGGGCGACTTGGTTGGGGTGAGTTGGCTGGTGCTAGTTGGTTTTGGTGTGAGTTGACTGTGTAAACCAGGGGTCGGCAAAGTGGTCGATATCGACTCCTGGTGGTCCATAGCAGATCTTTAGGGGTTGATAAGATAGAAAAACCTACCAAATTGTTCTATGATATTTATAGTAGTAATAAATCTCCTTTTTCTTTTAAAACATAGTTTAGCACATTGTATAGTATAGAAAACATGAAACATTTTGGGTTTCTATTTCTCTCTTAATTGTTGACATTGATTAATGCTTTTATGAAAGATTTCTATGTGGGGTGGGATGTGGGTCGATGTGAAGACAAATGTTCTATGAAGGGGTCGATGGGTAAAAAAAGTTTGCCGATCCCTGGTGTAAACCAATTACATCACATTTTTGTCTTTTACTAAGAGAAAAATTTTAATGCCACCCTCAAAATTTATCTTTATCAAATGAGATGGTAATTTTATGTTTTCTCTCATTTCTTACGATGAACACGTATTGCACAATATTTATATTTTTTATATTTGCCGCTCCAAAGAAGTATTAACCGCGGTAAAAGGAAAAAATGGCGTTTGCTGCATCATACCTTTTTGCAGGAAATGATCATTACAATCGCAGCATGCTGTCTACGCAAAGCTTTCTTCTACGACTTCATTGCTTATTCGTAGTTCCATATACAAATGAAAACCCATATGGGATGTAGAAGCTTAGGAATTTTAAATATTACTCGATTATTAGGCTTGTTATTTTAGTTTTCAATATTTTTTACATCTATCTTTACTGAAATGGTTCAAATTCACTGTTCAACATTTTTAAGTCAATTTTGATGTGCTGATCACGAAAATAAAAACGAAAACTTTCCATGACGTCACAATTTTTTGTAAATTTGAATTAAAAAAATATCATATGTACTGTTATTTTATTCAAAAGTTGAAAAAGCTAGGGAAGTAAAAATTGATTCATTCATGGAAAACAAGATAAAATGGTAAGTTTTTTAAGCCCTCTTATTTCTTTTTCTTTTATATGAAGTTTCTGGGAGCTCTCTTTTTAGGTTCCAACAGAAATCAGCTAGCATAGCTGGGCTCCATTTTCCTTTGTATCTGGTTTCCATCATGCAATTTGCTGATGTAACCTTTCTTCGTCTTCATCACTCACATCTGCTGCGTTTTTCGGGAAAAAGGATAGGTGCGAGTGCAAGAAATGTAATTTCAAGGACATTTTACATCCTTGTTTGTGGTAGGAATCAATTAAGCTTTCAACCAAGATTTCCCTCTGAGATTCTTGATGTTTTCCTAAAAGGCCATTGCAAATATTTTTGAACGAAAGCCAGGCATTCAGCTCCTTTTCATCCATTTGTAATTCAAAATGTTGATCAAAAAATAGTTTGCGTATTTGAGGGCCTACAAATATGCCTTCTTTGATTTTCGCATCACTTATTTTTGGGAAAAGTTTTTTCAGGTACAAAAAACAGGGCTTTTCATGATCAAGGGCCTTTGTGAATTGCTTCATTAGCCCTAGCTTTATATGCAAAGGTGGTAAAATAACATTTTCTTTTTTAACTAGCGGTTGATTTATAACATTGCAAGATCTCAGTATAATGCAATCCCTCGGTGGCCATTCTGTACGAACATAATGTTCGGCTCTGGCTCGGCTATCCCATTTGCACAGGAAGCACATGAATTTAGTATAACCTGTTTGAAAACCATTCAAAATTGCAACTACTTTTAGATCAGCGCAAATGAGCCATTCGTGATCTGAGTAATTTTTTTTTTTTTCAAAATGAAAGCCAAATTTTCGTAAGTCTCTCTTAAAATTATAGAATGTGCTATAGGAACTGAAGGCAGTTTGTTTCCTATGTGTAACAAAACTGCCTTTATACTATAAAGAGAGACATCGATGAAAAACCTCCATTCTGTGGCCGCATACTTTATTTCAAGAGCGTTGAATAGCCCTGCAATGTTGTTACAAAATGTAAAATTGTTCTCTAAAGAAAAAAAACTTCTTCAAGTCTTCAGAGCGCTTTTTGAATGCCGTCACGCAAACATCACTTTCAACTAAATTCCATTCTTGAAGTCTAGAAGCGAGAAGCTGACTAGACTCTTTGGTAAGTTTAAGGTCCCGAACAAAATCACAAAGGCGAGATTGATTGACAAATAAAGGTTTTTTTTCTGAACAAGCTGGGGGTGAGAAAGTGATACCTTGTGTTTCGGAATCATCAATTGAGTCATCGCTTTCAGAAGAGAACGTTAGTGGTGTATTTGGTACTGGTATATGTTCAGAATGGGGTACCGGTCTTATGGCTGAATCCAAACTAGGGTTCACGAATCCTTTCTTTCCTTTTTTGTTGCAACCTATATAAAAAAATAATATTCTGTTTTAAATAAAAGCAACATAAACTAGAAAATCATAAAAACTAACCATCAATATTAATGATGCAAAAGTTACAATCTGATGAATGATCCTTGGGTTCACGCCTACGCCAAAGCCTAAACCTTTTCCTTTACCACAAACCCATGAGGATAGAGCACTCGAGCATTTAACGTAGCAGATGTGAGGAGCCCAGTTTTTATCCTGATCTCCGACTTCACAGCCAAAATAACTTTTATAAAGCCTTTTAACTCTCTGAGTGATTCTCTTCTTGTATTTATTGAGAGTTAGCTCTCCGCAAATGAAACAAAATTTATCAGCTGAATTTTTACAATTCCTTGGCATTATTCTCAGTATATTATAAAAATGTTTCAAAATTCTACAAAAAAGTTAGAAAAAAGTTTTTTTATGAAAAAAATGAAAGAAAAAATGACAAAAAAAAAATTCGTGTGTAGAAATAGAAATTTTCAAAGTGTACTATTTTTCAAATCAACTATTTACGCAGAACTGGAGGGTATACCAAAAAAACCATTATGATTTTCGTATTCTACACAAAATTTCAATCGGAAAATGATAATCTGGTTGCTGTATTTTTTCATCGTCGGTCAATAACAGATAATATTAAAAGAGAAATTTGTATACTAAAAAAGGGGTAATTAATTTAGCTGAGAGTCAAGATTCTTCTATATCCCCCACGAGTTTCATATTAAACGTCAGATAAAACCGAGAGATCTGATAGTCCAAATTTAAAATAATATTTTTTTCTAATTTAGGCCCAAGTCAATTAGTTTTGCTAAATGTTCCTCACAGGACAAAAATTCCAAAGATATTTCATTTTTATCAAACTACGCCAATGAAAGATGGGAGGTAAGAGAATGATGAATTTATTCAGTCTTTCTATTTTCGCCAACTTATTCGATGTACGCTTATGATTAGTCGGTTTTGCGATATATGGTTGGCTCTCCTGGCAGTGGTCAAGCAGTGTCAAAGGAAACAAAGCAAATTCTATTAAGCGCTTCTTTAGTCAGTGTGGATTCAAAGTGACATTTTTTGGTTGAATCTGCTTTTTTTTGTGATCGTTATATTACTTAATTTTAAAGTGTAGACTAATAATGCTCATAACTGTAATCTTAATTTAAATTGGCTAAAACTCAACAAATGCTATTCGATGCTTTTGTAATGTTCTAATTCTTCTTTCTCATTACCTTTCGTGACCAGTGTATCATATATGATACATAAACAATTTTACCTTCGCCTGCTTTTTCAAATAGTTTTGTATATGAATCTTCTGCTTTTTAATAAATATCGTCTGATTTTTCTGGTCACGAAAGGGTTATAATTTAATTCCATAATGTTACTGAATTTAATTTAAATATTTTACAAAAAACGTCCAGTGCTTTTACGTTTCTTCAAAGAATGTTTATCCTTTTATCTTTGCTGTATTCAAAGGTGAGGAGAGAAGGAAAAACTTTAAGAAAAAATTCATTTCTACGTATACTGAAGTTTTGGATTGATGAAGTGCTGATTTTAACGAAAGTTGCTGTGATTTATCTATACCTTTAATTACAAAATTATTTCTTAAAATTGCAAAGCTAAATTAAATAAAATTCTGCTTTTAGTTTTTCCGAATGCCTTGTCTTAAAAATAATTGTATTTTTATTCGGATTTAAATATAGCAATTCCAATTGTTATCCGTATATGATTTTTACTGAAATGATTTAGTTTTGCTGCAATCACTTGCAAATAAGATGTTTCTCATAAAAAAAATGAAATCTTATTCATTTTTTTTGATTATTTAGCCAAGAAGTAGCTATTACGAAGTTGGGATTTCAATTCCTTCTAACGGAGAGGAAGAAGCAAGTTTTTTGGTATTTGAATCATTACTTTGAATCTTTGATGGTATTTTTCTGATTTAAAAAAGAGTGGAAAGCTAAATTTTTTATTTTTCCCCCAATCAAGGATTCGCCCACAGAATTGATACAAAATGTCTGTTTCCTCCTCTCCCTTGTGTATATGGAATTAGGAGAAGTTTGCTTTGAGTATTTGTCTTTGCTTGACGCGTGATCACTAACCTCTCCTACCTTTTCTTCTTAGGATTATCGCAGTGATGACATGAGTCCTACGGTGCAATCATTTTTACAAAATCTTCGTCAAATTGGATTAGTATATCAGAGAAAGGTTCTTCGAAAATTGAATTTTAAATACACATTTAATTAAAGATTTGTTGTAGACATCAGGGGTGCCAAGCGGCCCTCGTGATCATAGGAGTCTAACATAAGGGGTAGGAATAGGAGTCGTTATCTAATGGAATTTTGAAGTCTGAGTCGAAGCTATATTTCAACAACGTGCATACAAATAATAAAATAAATAGGTTTAATTTTTGTTGAACCTAGTACTAAGACACTTTTCTGACAATTTTTTATGATTTTTATTTGAATATCAATTTTTTATTGACTATCTTTAAGATGGTGTGCAGTTACGGACAAAGTGCTAACAATTGCGGGGAGAGGAGGGGGGGGGTAACAAAATGTCGATGGAAAAAAGGAAAAAATCTGCGAAAAAAGGCGGAAAGAAAAAAAATCCGTTTTCGTGAAATCTATTTTTTTTTTTATTTTAGTTTGAAATTTTAGAGGGAAGATTTTATCTATAAGATATTTGTGTTTGATTTTTATTTCAAATATATAAAATTGCCCTTTCTAATATCCCTCTAAAGAAACGTTTCTGAATATCTTTTCAAAGCATAGCTTGTTTTTCTCCATTTTTAGGTTGAGTGAATTTAAAACCCAAAAACTTTAATTCATCGTTTTACATTTTTTTTAAATTTTATTCATCTAATTTAAGCGTAATTAATTTTTTCCAAAATATTGCGCTTTCATACTTGCTGTACTTTTTTTATGACGTTATCGGGGATAATTTGTTTTAGCATATCATATCTCAATTTCTTTGTCAATATTTTCAGTTAGAAGCTTTGATGCTGCTATTTTCACTTTTGAGTTCGTGATGTCGAGATTGTGTATAGAGTATGGGGTTCATTTATGATAGCAGTTATGCGTATTAGAAGTTTATTACAAGATTACTTAACGTGTTCTGTGAGAGCTTTTTAGGGAACTAAAATCCTGTTAAAATAAAAACGTATTCGTATTTAATTTGGGTATTCGCATAAATATTTGACATATTGACATGGCTTTTTGCTACTGTTGAGACGAATGTTTTACGAGTCATTTAACTGTATTATCTGCTATACAATTGTTGTTTTTATTACCTCTCCTTCTAATTTTTTGAACTTCTTGGGGCACAAAAAATGATTTGTGAGATTCTAAAATTATTTTTCATATTTCGGGCGATCTTTCGCTAAATATGTCAATAATATGGAATTTTTAATTTAACAAAAACTTAGTGCAAACATGCAGACTGCGAAGTCGGAACAAAAAAGAGCAACTGTGACTGCAACGCTATTTTTCCTCTTCGAACTGCGACTTCATTCCTAACACAACTTGTTTTGCATTATGGTTTTAATCAAGACTTACAAGAGCTATGCTGCACTTTAGTTTGGGTGGAACTACACTTCCTAACGCTTTATTTTGTTTTTGTCTTTATGCACATTTTTTCCAAGTTAATAGAACAACTTAAGCCAAGTAATAAGAGACATGTGATATAAACATGACACTAAAACATAAAACTGCAAATTTATTAAATTCTACATACATATTTTTGCTAGTAAAATACATAACACTGGCCAACAGAAATTTATAGATTCATTCTGATACTTTTTCTTAACTAATTCTGATGTTTTGAATTGAAATCTAGAGTCAGAATTTTTCCGCGGCCTTCACATTTTTTACAATCCAACATTTTCAATGTTTAGCTTTTTTCCTATATATTTTATTCATAAACATTGAACAAGTTTTTAATATTATTTATTAAAACATAAAAAGAATACAATGTAGACTTGTCATTCTGTCAATATTTTTTTCTTTATAACTCCTGTAATTATGCAATTTACTATGTTCATTTGTCTTCATTGTCCAGCAGTCGTAAAGTAGTTTCTTTAAGTATAATAATAAAATTAAACTTTTATTTAAAAATTAATTTTGAAACAATAATTATACAGTTCTAAAAAATGACTGATATTTTACGAACATAATTTAAATTAAAAAATAAGTGAAATAGCTTATACCTAAAACGAAGTATTATTATTTAAATATATTTCAATTTAAAATAGAAAAAACTAGAGCATGCAGCATAAAATGAGCGTCATTTTTGGAATCTGCTATGAAAATGACATATATCGGTGTTAAGACATTTCTTGCCTTTTTTTGTTGCCCTGTGTAATCAATTAATTTTGCAACCTAAAATGTTCTTAAAAAGTTGTCTTCTGTTATCTGTTAAACACATGGATGATATCAGAAAGATTCCTATTAACCCATTAAGTCCCAATGTTCCCATTTGGGAACATAAGTAATTTTATCTTCGTCTGCTTTTTTCAATGACTTTGAATATAAATCGTCTGCGTTTTTTTTAAATATCGTCTGATTTCAATGGTACTTAATGGGTTAAACTCATTGATGAACGCAGTTGTAAAGTCTGCAGTAGTCGACTCTAATCCTTAACCGGTTAAAGAAGCCCTCGAATCGGATCTAATAATTTTGATAGCAGAATACAGTCTTTCAGCGCTGGCTTGAGTTGATGGCATTGCAGTTAAAGTTATCCATGCATTTCTTATGATTATAGGATAATGGAGCTTCTTTTACACTTTTGTTGTTTGAGTCAGAGGTGGTATATTTTTGTTGACTCTGTCGCCACGACTCCAACGCCTCACTCCTGCAAAGAAGTACACTTGTGGCAAAATTGAATTAGAAAAAGAAAAATTTAATTTTTTTTACAATGATTCTAGAAATATACTCTCTCACAATATGCTAATTTAATACATTAGCCCAAAAGAGCGGAATTTTGAAGATCAATCCTTTGCCTTCTTTAATTTAATATATTTTAAGCAGGCACGGGTGTTTTATCAATCCTCAAAGGGTTAATAAATACCGTGTTTCGCGTATATACTCTATATCAGAGGTACTCAATTGGCGCCACGTGGTCCGAATCCGGCCCTTTTGAGTATTGTAGTTGGACCCCAAGCGAACATTATTATTAAGAATTTCAATCATTATTTATTATTAAAATGAACATTGATTTGTTGATGTAATTATAATTTTATTATTCTTTTCTGAGATGGTTTCTTTATTTTATGTGATAAAATTTTTTGGACCTATGCATACATTGGAACTTGTCTAACTGGACCTTTGCTTATAATAGTTGAGTAGCACTGTTCTATATGCTAAAAGGTTGACTTAAAAGCAGTGCTGCAATGATTGTGCAAATCTCTTTAATGCACAATAGAATCTTCTTTTAAGAAACGCGTATAAATTATTATATGCTTTAAAGTCCAGCTTTTCTCATCCTTCTTTCAATGGTGAGTTGATTTCAAATTCAACATAATTTTTGCGACCCCACCACAAAACGATGTCAAATTTCTAATCTTATCGCTTCATTGAAGAGAAAACTTAATTCATTTAAGGTATGATTTGCTTGGGTGAATTTTGTTTTAATTAGAATTATGCATTTACCGTAAGCCAGCTACTGATATGGTCAATTTTTTTAAGAAAATCAAACGAATCTTAATACACAACGTGTCAATTGAAGCAGACAACGCAGAGTGTGAAACATCAGTTTTTGAATGAATTTGTTTACATATTTTTGGTTTTAGTTGTAATAATAGACTTCTATAACTTTTTCTTTTTCATATATTGCTAAGACTCAATAATAATTTGTTTTCACTTAAATAAAAGCCAACCTGATTCTTTGTTCACTTTTTTGAGAGAAAACTCGGTACAAATTATTGCCTGCAATATTCGAAACTCGATAGTTTCCGCCTAGGTTTCTAATTGCAGCGCGTTATTTTTAAGTGACTCAGGAACGCCTGGCTGGAAGCCTTCAAGAGAACATTGGATGTGATTTTATTCAATATATGCAGTGTATGTTATGCACTAAATCAGTATTTCACCATCTTTTATTGCTATTTTTGTACAAAGCTTCAATGAATCGTTTTTACGTTGTACTTTTATATTTTCAAGTCCTAAATCGGGTTTAGTTTTTTTCAATAGCCGATCTATGTCTCCCTTAAATTTCATTTGTGAGTAATGCGGCCGCTTCTTTATGGAATATTTTAGCGAAGCGACGGAAGATTCTACCCCACTCACTTAGCCTTTTCTCTTGGAAGTAGGAGCGATGATTTCGTTGGAATCAAAGGAAACATAATCGTGGAGACCAACTACCGTGTGTACGCATATACAGGTTCATTCCTTCCATATATTTTGAGTAAAACTATATCCATTATATATAAGGAAGAAAGGTATGAAACTATTGTAATATTGTTGATATCCTTTACTGCACATGTAATTAAATTACTGCGATTCTAAGTTTTTAAAGGGATGTGGGGGGGGGGGGGTTTCAGAGCCAATGTTTTGTTAGATTACACTGTAATTTTTTAACGCAAAAATGCTCTGCTAACTTCAGATATAGCTCGGTTTTTTTCTTTTTGTATCTGGAAACATTGAAATTTTGATAAGGGTTTTTAAATCGCAAATTTTTTTTTCTTTGAAATAAAATGAGCAAATATGGAATATTTTTGAAAGTATTTTTGTTTATTTTATCCTTTTACAATTTTTATTTTACATAGCTTTCTCAAATAAAACTGAAATTCCCATTAAATTTAGTTTATAATTTACTATATTTTTTTTCAAAAGTTTTTGGTATTTTTTAATAAACGTCATGCTATAAAGTAAGGAGGGGGGGGGTGCAAACATGAATCGGCACTTGGCCCAACGTCTCCTATCCCCTGGATAAGCTACTGATCAAGATATACTACGATGGGATGGTGTATCAAATCTCCGAGTAGTCTTTCTCCGTTTTCAAAACTGCCGCTTTTTTCTGATAGAGATGAATTTATAATTATGCAGTGAATCTCTCGAAACTTCATTTTTAAATTTTGTATTTTAATTAGGAATCAAGTTTTCTTTTTTGATTCAAATTTCATATCACACATGTCCCTATGAACTTTTCAAAAGGATTTATATTTAAGTAGATACACACAAGAGAAAAAACAATAGGATATAAGTGACAAATCTATTATTACAGTAAGATCATAAAACCAGGGATTTTATTAAATCCTTTATAATTTTAAATACTTTGTGAAATCACTTTTTCACAGAATTTTTTGAAATCCCTGACAGTCTTACAATAATGACATATATGCTATGCTTATCCCAGTGATACATACCTGATATCTCCAAAGTTGTCCTTAATTGAATATTTTTGCCCTAACACGGATTTTCATTTTCTTTTGGTATTTATTTGCTTGCAATAAAGCAACGGAATAAACTTCTTTTTTATATAAAACGCAGTATGTTTATCTTAATCCTCTGTTTGTATTTTTAAATAGACTCTGACTTGGAGATTGAATTGCTTTCGCTATGCTGTGACGTCCAATACAAGTAAAAGACAATCTTTTGGAATGTTTTCGTGTTTTTGAAATTTTCAACACCTTTTTTATATATATAGATTTCCTAATATGGTTGTGGGCAGTGTATCGCGTGATAGCATTCGACAAGCATTTATTTGTGGCATTACAGCTTCTCAAATCATAGCATATCTAAGTTCCCACGCTCATCCCAGTTGTTTAAACGTATGCCTTTCCCTAAATTTTACTTTGTTTTCCATATTTATCTGGAGCACACATCCAAGTGTATTTATTTCGAGCGAGGACAAACTGTAGAAATTCTAACCAAAGCCTCGTAAACTCAAGTTTTTAAGAAATGTGGTTAAGGGAGTATTCAGAAGAGATAGGGCTCTGGTCATCTCGTCTCTCTTCCTTCTTCCTCACAACGTCTCCCAATCTTTGCTCGTTCATTACTTCAAATGGGATAATATTCTTTGAAGAAGAAATGATGCTTTTACATAGGCATCTTTTTTTATCATTAATAAGTTTAAGCAATTTAATAGCCTGCCATAGAAAAATTCCCAGCTTAAACTCAATACCTTATTAAGAAAAATGTTTGTATTTTTCTAATAAATGATACAACCTCTATATATTGTTTATTTTGGGAGAAAGAAGTCATACACAGTGTATCCATGGTACACAATTTTCTTTGGTTGAGAAGCTTGAAATAAAAAAAGAAAGCCTCCCTTCAGATAAAAAAATTAGTTTTTTGACTTAAGTGTTTTTGAAATTTAAGATACAAAATTTTATTTTTAAAATTTGTTTTTATCCTATCTTTAATTTAACCTTTTCTGTAATAATAAATATGGGGGAACACTGAATGCGCTTTATATTGAGTGGCACGCTGGATTGAGGAATCAAAGATAAAATATTCGATTCCTACTCGAAATACTATATAGATCCCATTCCGACTTAAAGCGCAGGAAGAAGTAGAGGAAGACAGCATGGCCTTGAGCATAGAATGAAAGAACACATCTTCAGAGATGAAGACGATATTGTAATTTTGCAATATTCTTATTTAAAATAATATTATTTACGCTAAATTCCACTCCGACTACTAAATATTAATAGATACCGACTCCTATCCTTTTTATAATCGCCGAATCCTCCGACTCTGACCCCGCAAAACTGGTTGCAGGGTATACGAAGATACAGCAGTGTTCTTAATGCTCATTGTGTAAACAAAAATAGAAAAAATGATAATAAAAAAAATCAATGTGTGTTGGCCCATTTAATACAAATGATCGAAAAATGAACATCAAACTATGCCCAGTTTTTAACTGAAATCAATAGAAATTTGAATAAATTCGTATGCTTTGTCTTGTACTAAACGGAAGCGTGTTTTGAATGCTGAGCGAAGTGTCGCATTTATTTCCAGCTGTCTTTTAAATACATCACTCACTCGGGTGTCTATCAATTTTTCTCTCACCCAAACTAATTGTGCCTACACTCTACACTTATCTTTTCTATTCTACACGCCTTTAGTTTATTGTCCACTGTTTCCCGGTGTACATGGTGAATATTTGGATGTGGAGAATATTTTTAATTTTAATCATGATGAAATTTTGTAACAATGTGGATTACGTGTCTCTAAAATGCTTTTGTTATGGAAGTAGAATAGTTTTATTTTGTGTGATTTAGATCTATCTATCTATTATTATGAATTACAGATGTATCGGATGCTGATGTCAAAATTAATTTTTTAACGGATGCGGATGCATATATTATAAATGCTATTCTAACCAAAAGCAAGTTTTATGTTTCTTAATCCTTAAAATTTAGAGATGTCAATGCATATGTGGTATCATAATGTCGTACTTATCATAAAATTTTTGGATAAAGTTAAAATTCAAAAATTTCGGAGGAAAACTTTGCAGTATATAGAAAAATGCTTGAGAATTACGGATGCGAAAGTTGAAAGATTCGGGGATGAGGATGTAAAAATTTTTACGGAAAGGGATATCCGATACATCTCTATTACATCTTGAATGATCTTTATTCTTGGTTAAGCTCCTAAGTTTTCCTTACAACATCTATATATGAAAAAACATATACTGGATTTTTTCATTTTGTCATCTTGAACCATCACGATCTTTTTAACAAATAGCGATATATATATATAGATATATATATAGCTGTTTTCACCCTATTTTAAGCAATTCTTTCATAAGTTTGTTGATATTTAGAAAAAACACACGATTCCTGACACGATATGCGATCAAATTTACTTATGGGAATTAGAAAAAAGTCGCTTCACTTTCACTGAAGGAATTTTGTATACTCAATTTTTGACTCAGTCTGACTTTGAAATTTTGTTGAATTACGCCAAGGTCTCTCTTTCCTTTACTCTTTATTGTTATTATTTTATTGCATTTTTTATTTTTTTACCTTGTAAATTCTGCGTATGCTCTCTTCTTTAAGTTTCGGCTCCTTTAAGATTATAGTTTTATAAAAATATTTAAAATAATGTGCAAGTTTCCAAACTAAGTAATCATTGCGAAAAGCTAAATATAAAAATTTATCGATATGTGATTAGAGTTTGTTTTTCGGAATCCCATAAACGGGAAATCCTGGGATCATGCTTATTATTGTATAAATTCTTTAATCCGGCATTTTCAGAATTTCTGTAGAATTCTCTGTATTTTATAAAAAAAAATTTTATACTGAAATGTTTAATTATATTTTGTATTTTTTTTTCAATTTTATTATGCCTCTTTTCATTAATATTTTGTTATTTTAGAAAGAAATTGAATTACCCTCTTTATTATGTGAAAATATATACCCTTCATCAATTTTATAGTTTAAAATGAACCTTCTATCCCCCCCCCCCCCTTCATTAACTTTGAATTATCTCGATTCGATATCCTCATTTCAATTATTTCAAAAACTTGTTTCGCTTGTGAGTATCGATTTTTGATTTTACTTTTATTCTTTTAAGCCTTTCAATGGATTTTTAAAATCTAATTTGTTCTTTTTAATTTTGAATTCAATTGATATAAACGTCAATCTGAATTTGAGTCTTAGTTGATCAAGACATTAATGTTGCCAGGGATTTGAAGAAAGCCCTAAAAAAATTTTAAAGCGGTGCGGCAAATATTTTCTTAATAAAATACTTTTTTTGGAGGGGAAGAATATTCTTTATGATTTAAAGCCTAAAAAATTATCCCGTATCACTAATAAATTTAAGGGCTGTAGCAAATTTTCTTCCAAAAATTTTATACTTTAAATTTAAGTTTACGGCTTCATACTTGTGTCAGTTCCTAGACCCAATTCCTAAATGTATTTTCAAACAATTTACTCTACGAGTATATCATAAAAATCAGACTAAATTTTTTTTAACGAATAAATGCTTTTTCCAAATTCAAAACAAGATTTTATTCAATACTTCAAACGATTATTGTGAAATAAAATGAATCTTATATAATCTTCATATTATTGATTCCTACACATTTATTCAGTTAAACGAACATTGCGCTTAAAATATAAAATTTATCTAATCATCCCAAATACCGATGTAGTATTGGAAGAAAAAGTAGTAGTAGGCGGCGTAGAATTAGAAGAGGTTAAACAGCTTTGTTATTTAAGTGAGGTTTTAGACAAAACAGGTAGCGTAAGTAACTCTGTAGAACATAGAATACAACTAGCTTGGAAAAAATTTAAAGCGCTAAGTGGTATTTTATGCAATAGTATCTTTTCGTTAAAATTAAGGGGTTTTCTTTATAGAAGTTGCATTAGGTCTAGTTTAGTGTATAGTGGCCAAAGTTGGGCTTTAAAAGAATCTGAGAAAAATAGACTAAACACCACAGAGATGAGGATGTTAAGAATTATGTGTAAATTTAATTTAAAAGCTAAAATAAGTAATGAAAAGATAAGAAGTTTATGTCACGTAAATGAAATAAATGAAGTATTACAAATACAACGGTTAAGGTGGTTTGGGCATGTAAATAAAAGACCTTCGGGTGATATAATTAAAGAAGCTTATAAAAATCAAACTTTAGGTAAGAGTAAAGGCAGGCCAAAGATTACATGGATATAAATAGTCAAAAAAGACATGAGGAAAAGACATTTAACATTAGGGGACGAGCAAAATAGAGCTGAATGGAGACGCAAAATAATGAGAGATTAGTTTAATTTTGTTTAAAATGCCATAGTGGTAAAAACCGGCTAAACCTCAACGTGGTGGAAACATTAGCCGTAAAACTGATTATTATTATTATTTTGTAAAAAGTTTTATTGAAAACAGAAAGTCAAAAAAATTAAAAAAGAATATGAAGTTATCCCAAAAAGCCATCAAGTAGAATGATATTCTTTGAAGCCTAGCTTTGGATGGAGAAAAATTTGGCACTTTGAACACCCGAAATTGACATTTTTGTTACAATTTTTGCATATCCTTTTTTTTAAATTGATATTCAATAAGGTGATCCAATCTGTCAAATCTTTTCTCTTTTGTAAAAAAAATGTTAGCGTTCTTTAAAAATTTTATAAAAAAGGCTCCTTTCCAGAGTAGTTCTGAAACTACTCAAAGATTCGCTCTTTTTCTTCATAGCGATTCTTTTTAAAATCCAAGCATTCACTATAGATACATCAATTGGGTGAAGAAAATAGGATAGTACTACTTTTTACCCCTGATGTTAGTTCTGACCTTACTAACGACAATTTAACAAGTCCTGTTGTAACCAAAATCAAAGGAACTCAAAACATATATGATTTGTTATCATCCAAGCAGCAAGAGATATTAAATTTAGAGATTTTATTTGGTTCTTTTATTTACTTTGCATTGACTCGATTATTCACGACTCTTTTCTATCTGAAAGTTTCAGTACAAAATATATGATATTTAACTTTCAAATATTCATGCAGAGATAAAAAAAATTATCCACTGTTATTGATATGGGAAGAATTTCTTTGTATCTTTCGAAAATTATTTGTGCCAAATAGTTGACAACGTTACCAGCTACACCAAAATCAACATCGCATTTAACTTTTTTTCTTTTCAAGGGTAGGGTTCCAAAGAAACATTCGAATAAATTGCTTACAAGAATGCCTATCAAAATAAGGTACTATTCTTTCATCAATGGAATATGTATTTCACTGAGGTGGATATTGAAAAAAAAATTGGAATTTAATTTATCATATAGTATTCCTAACTTTTGTATTTCTCTTAGTATAATATCGTAATTGTAAAAATGGAACTTTGATAACAAGCTTTCAACTTTTTTTGGTGAAATTGATTGAGATATAAGTGACTTTTTTTCATTTTACAGTTACTCCAAAGGACTCTTTTATCAAACGGAAGAAATCGTGATGCATTTATAAAACCAAATGTTCTAACTATTCTTTTTTTGTAAACTCTTTTGTGAATATTTGCAAGTTTTCAATAATATCAAATCTAAAATATTTTCACTCGAAAAAAGACTGAAGGAATCAATATCTTCTGAATTTTGCAAAGAAAATTAAAACGAGGTGTTGATAATTAAAAGTTGATATTCGAGGTGGAATTAGATTTATTCCAATAGAAAGATATTTTCCATTTATTTAGCTTGAACTGCACTTGATTTTTCTAGATCTTTGTCCTTTTTTAAAGTTCAACATCATTAGAGAGCATTTTTTTGGGCAGATGATCACCGTCAAAATTTTCATGTTCTCTAGATTCACACTATGCCATTTAAGTAAGGAATGGAAGGATGAAATATATTTAGTCTTAAAAGTAGGAAAACAGAATCAAAATAAAAGAATAATGGCAAGAAATATTAAGAAAAATGTTAATCAGTAAAATCAACATTATATCTTCATTGAAATATTGGTAAACTAATTTGTTAACATTTCGTTGCTAAAATTTAACATTTATAAATTTTGTAATTCAATTACTCGGCACTGTGTTTCAGTGCCGAGTAATTAATCCGCCTAACCAATTTATTCGATATGAATCCGCTCTGTTGACAATTGCCGAGATTTTTTAGCTCTTTTTTTGTAATGAATCTATCTCTTATTTGCGACCTTTCACAATGAGTCTGCTTTTTGGTTTAGAGCTTTTTTTTAATTAGTAAGCTTTTTACCTTTAATAAAATAATAAGAACCGAAAACTACTTTTAACAAATATTAAATAATCTGTAATACACATGTGATTCATTGATCAGAAAAATATAGCAGCACCAATAAGATTCTAATACTTTGAAATTTTTTTTCGTTATGGAAATTGTAATATGGGAAAATAAAAGAAAAATGCAACAACATGATATTCCTTCATTTTTAATTTCTAGAGAAGTGAAAATTGCTCTTGAAAAAGCAGGAATCGCAAACCAGCATAAGAGAAGGCAGAAAAAGGTCAGCAAATGAGCAATTAACTTGTTAGCTGTTTAGCAATATAAAAAGCATTTGGCTCTTAACACTCTTTCGACGAAAAGACTGTTCGACGAAGTGTCATACATTGAGATTTAAAACGATTAGACACATGAAGAATATTTGTGTAATTTATTATTATACTGTATTTATATAAACAAAACATGAATGCTCAATTATTATATTCTTCTTTTGTTTCCTAATCGATTGGAAACGGGAACAAAGGTCACAAGTCTATGATTAATTAATCGCAAAAGTTTACTAATTTTTCGTATGTAGGGAATAAAGAAATTTTTGGGTGTCCCGTGTTGCCAGATCATGCGATTTTTTCCTAAATTTGCTACTTTTTGAAATTCTGTCTTAATAAAATTTTAATATTCGATTATGCTACATTTTTACTTTGGCAATTATACTCTAAAAGTTTATCCTTTTTATCCACAAACTTTCTGTTTATTTTTTGTAAACATATTTTTCTTTTTGATAGGATTTGAATGTTTTATTATGGAGCAATAGTTCCAAGAGGATTATGATCATTTCCACAGTTGCTCATGACAGCATCAAAAAGTTTTGGAAGAAAAATAAATCTAAATAAATATTTTTCATTTTTTCTTTTCTCATATTCATCCTTTTTTAAGGCATAAAATATTCTGCGGCCTGAGGTACTATTTCTAAGTATTCACAACTTAGTTTTGCTAAGCTAATGTTTCTAGTAAACATGGTTGGAATTTATGAAGGACAGGTTTATTTTTATTTGTTTGAACTGTTAAAATTAAAATTATAAAAATGATTTATTATTTTGACTTTTTTAAATTGATTAAATTTATGTTTGATTAAAATTTGGATTCACAAAAAGGAAAATTTAAAAGTCGCTAATTTTTGACTTTTTCATCCTAACAAAAAATAAAACAACTTGAAATGTAAGATAAAAGTATGCAAAAAATTAATAAATAAAAAGTTATAGAATATTTTTATCCTAAACTTGATTTCTTTTGTTGAATAATTCGAAGAAAGAAATCTGCCCACAAAAATTAAGAGATTAATTATTATAAAACAAATCATAATGTGTTTTTACAACTAGCTAGCGAACCAGTTTTCAGATATCTTTTCTATCCTAATGCAGCTTATTAACATATTATAATATCCACTTTTTCATGGTGCAGTAAACTTTGTCTAAACCGGACTCTGAATATACCGGATTTTTGTCTAAACCGGATTATTTCCAAGGTCCCAAAACACTTCTATGCTTTCCAATGTATTTTAATTCTGTGTAAAACGGACATCCTCTGTCTATACCGGACACAAAAAATAATATAAGGCTAAGGAAAAGAACAAAAATACAATTAATTGCAGCATAAACAAAAGATTTTTCAACACTTTGAATTTATGTAGTAAAAAATGATAATTAAAATTAAACAATGATGTGTATATAGACGTAAGTTCAAATTTGAACAACAATTTTATAGTTTTTTTCCTGAAATTGGATCATATCTTTTTTGCCTCCTTCTAGATCTAAATTATTGAAGCCTTGTACAATATCATTTTGATTTATACATTGTGATTCTGATGAGTTGGTGCCCCCTTTTTTTTATATATTTAAACCTGAAAAAATATTTTGCAAACGACGAATTTTTTCCTTATCATTTTTCTGCATGTGCAAAATTGAAAAAAAAAATTATTTTGATTAAGATGTCCCTATTATTTTGGTGTTGTCATTTTAAGTGTGTGATATTTATAGTATTTCAGCCTTACAATTGAACTTTTGAACATTAAAATAAGTTGATATTAATATTATTGATAAAAAATAAAAGAAAATAAATTGGATAAAATTTAAAAATTTGAGCTTTTTTATTTTAATTAATTTTTACTCAACTGTTTATATGGCCGCTGATCGGTCCAGCTCGCGTCTAATAGTTAGATCATTTGCAGTTTATTTTTTTTGTTATTGTTATTGTTGAAATATGATGTGAATAATTTAAATGTTAATTTTTTTGTTTTTTCATTTGTTTTTGTTCAATTCTGTTTCCTTTTTCAATCTTTGAACTCAAGTTTAATTTTATTTTAAGATCATTTGATCCTTGAATCAAATTTTTTTTCTAAATGAACCAACCAAAAAATAAACGCATTCGCCGTGAACTTAATCTGAAGTCAAAAATTCAAATAATCAATGAATATCAAACAAAACCACAGCCTTCGCAAAAGATGCTCAGCCAAAAATATGGTGTTGCAACCAGTGCGATTTCTGATATTTAAAAAAAACTCAATTTTATTTGCAGCAATACAATAATAATGCTAGCATAACAAAGAAAAGATTTGAAAACAATTGTAAATTTGAAAATTCAACACCTTGATTTGGGAATGGTTTCAGCATGCTAGAGCCAAAAATTTTCCTCTTTCTGGTTCGATTGTCCAATCAAAAGCTGCAGAATTTGCTAAAAAAATCTGGGTTTTGAGGATTTCAAAGCATCTTAAGGGTGGTTGACTTCTTGGAAATCAAGGTTTTCGTTAGTCTTATGCTCTATACGGTGAAAAAAGTAATGTTGACTGTTCAATAGTTGAAGATTGTTTTTGTCGTTTGAAGGATATAACACAGGGTTTCGAGCTGTCTAACATTTTTAATTGCGATGAGACGGTGCTATATTTTCGGGCCATACCTGAAAAAACTCTGGCTGTTAAGCATCAATCAAAAAGCGGTGTGAAAGTATCCAAAGAACGAGTGACTGTTATGCTCGCTACCAGTGCTACCGGCGAAAAACTCATGCCTCTGGTCATTGGCAAATCAAAAAATCCGCGATGTTTCAAAGGAGTCAAAACCGATAGTTTACCTGTAACGTATGCAGCTAATAGTAATGCTTGGATGACATTAAAAATTTTTTCTTTTTGGATTCAATAAGTAGACAGAAAAATGATAAGGGAAAAAAGAAAAATTCTCGTGTTGTTGGATAATGCTACATTTCATTAACCAGATATTGTTCTAAAGAACATTTCACTCAAGTTTTTCCCTTTAAACACTACAAGCTGTCTTCAGCCACTCGATTTGGGTGTGATTAGATCATTCAAAATGGGTTATAGAAAAAACCTGATGGTTCATTTGTTGACACAAATTGATGAACAACCAAGTTTGGTTCAATTAACTAAGTCAATCAATATTTTAGATTGTATAAAATGGATTGCTTCAGCGTGGAAAAAAGTCGCCACTTCAACAATCATAAAATGCTTCAATAACAGTGGCTTCATGATGGAAGATGACTGTACAGAGGCCGAAGATGAAACAGGTGAATTAAATGTTTCCATTGACGCGCTTGTTGCCTGTTTTGGTGAATCAAGGATGACAACCAACGAGTTTATAGACATTGACAATATTTCGGCGACAGAAGATCCTTCTGATTTCGAAGCAGCATTATTGAATTAGGAAGTCCATGAATCTGAATCCATCGATGGACAAAGCGATGATGGCGAACAAGTGACTTAAATCAACACGAAACTTTCTTGGTTTGAAGTAGCCCAAATGCTCAAAAAACTGAGTGACTTTGCATACCAACAAGATCCAACAATGCAAAGAGAAGTCGAAAGCCTCATCCTCAAAAAGAATTTGGCTATTACAAAAAATGTTATGAAATTCAAACAAACTTATTATATTATATTAATTAATTATATAATATAAATTAATTATAAATTATATTAATGTGACTAAAAAAAATAAATTTTCGAAAATATTTTTATGATTCTATTTAAACATCAAAGTTACAATATATGATTTGAATGAGTCATGGTATTAAAAAATGGGTGAAAAATTGTAAAAAACATAACTCTCAATAAACCGAATCTCTGTCTAAACCGGATTTTTTTTCGGGTCCCGAGTGCATCCGGTGTATAAAGAGTTGACGTATTACAAAGCATTATTCCTAATTTAAACCTGTATTATTGATCAAAAAAGATAAATTTAAGAAATTTTTTTAATTTTTATCAATTTTTTGTAAAGATGAAAAATTTTTGTTCTCTATCTATTTTCATCAACTTTTTGATAATGAAGTGCCAAACATCTGACATGCGCATTGCATGCAAGTGCCAACACCGTAACACAAATTTTAGAGTATATACTAGAGTGGCCTTTAAGTATAAACTAAAAATTAATCATTAATTTAGTTGCTCCCATAATTTAATTATGTTTATACGTCTAAAACAAATTAATTTTGAAAATTTGTGCTATTTTTAGAAAACCTAAGGCGACCTCAGAGAAGAAAAGGAATAACAGAATTTTTGGAATTGAAAAAATGTATCTTTACAAAAAATTATCTGAGATAACTTTAAGAGTCTCCTCCTCTAAATTAGGCATGGAAAAGAGGTTAATTTTGACATATCATGATCTGTACTGCTAAACATACAACTCATTTCAAGAAATAGACATTTGCAACATCACATCAAAAATAACAGGTTCAATTTTGCTAACATTCATAATTTCGTATCGTTAAAATTATTTTGTTTAGAGGCATTTTTAATTGAAATGTTATAATAAAAAAACCGCTAACCTCAAATAGATTTTAAAAAACATTTATCGATCTGACTTTATTTTTTGCTTATAGAGATGTGCGTGCCATTGTGAATTGATTCTCTATCCACACTTGACACGTGTGACTGACATAAGTTGCCGAACTATCTTCTAATAGATGCCACTTGGATAGCGGAGGCGTTGCGAGCTGTTGTTTGCTCAAATTTTTTGACTAGATCGCATTCTTTACTTTTTTAATAACTTTTTATAATTTTTATCCGCCTTTTATTAATTCGTATTAATACCTGGTTGATAGGAAAAGCATGTTAAATAAAAAAATATTTGAAAACGCTTTGCCACACAAATAAAATATTATTTTTTGTGCCACTTTTCTGTACGAACTAGTGATAAGATAAAAATAGGATACATACTTTTTAAATTTCGCTCCTAAATAATTTTGAGGAATTACAATTGAAGGAACGATAGTCCATTTCCCTTTTTTGGGAAGATGTGCGTACTAGTTCGCTCGTAATTTGTTTTGCGTTTGTTTTAACCCATTTACGGCCAATGTTCCTATTTTGGAACATAAGTAATTTCATCTTTGTCTGCTTTTTTCAATGATTATGAATATAAATCGTCTGCGTTTTTTTAGATATCGTCTGCTTTGCTTGGCCTTAAATTGGTTAATGTTACTTTAATTCTGGGATAAAGGAGCGCGCAGACGAAAATGGACGTTGCTCTTCTTTCAAAAGACGTCTGCTCTTTTAAATCACTTATCCATTCCTAAAATTTTTATTTTGAGAAGTTTTTTCATTATTTGTCAATAATTTTGATATAACTTTTTTTCAACACAAGGTAAGATTAGATATCAATTTTTTACACATATTAATTTTTTAGATATGTAAACAAAATATTTTATCATCAAGTCTGCGCTAATATTCAAAATCTCACTGTGTATATATTGTTTTTTATTCCACGCTTTCAAGCTTTAATATGGAGAGAAAAAACCAAGCGGTCTATTACTATCAAAATGTAGTAAAGTTTGAAGCAAATTTTCATTTAAAAGAAAACATTTCAACTTCAATAGTCCAATTATGTTTAAAAATAAAGTAGCTTGAAACTTTACTCCATGTCTTGCTTTAACCTAACTTATTTCAAACATGTCTCTTTCGAATTTATTTATATTGATATTAGTATCGATAAAACATTTTTAATACCTATTTACAATTAGGTTTTTTAAATTAATGATATTAAAACAAAGCGTGTAGATCCATTATATACAAATGAATTTAAAATTTGACTCTTAAACTGATCTATGTATAGTTTGAAGTAGCTTAGGTCAAATTAACGCTAATTTTTTTTCATCAAACAAAAAAATTAACAAATAAAATTGATTTTTAAACCAATATATAAAAACTAGCCGGTCTTGTGGTCGTTTCTCCCTTCGCTCGAAACAGGATCATTGGTAGGGTGTTTGTTTATGGCTCCGCTCGAAACAGGATGAGTGTTTGTTCATTGCTTCGCTCGAAACATAGGATCATTGGAAGTGTGTTGGTAAATTAAGATGGAACGACTATGGGACCGGCTAGTTTTAAATATAGTTAATGAAAAATCAATTTTGAAGTGAGTGGCTATTATCAATTTTTATTAGCAACTTTAATTGATTTTCATTAAAAAATAATAGGAATATACTTGAAATATATATGTATGAAAAATTATTTTAAATATGGTTGATAAAAAAAATCCAATTTTGAAATTAGTAGCTAAATATAAA
Organism: Nectonema munidae; assembly: GCA_030549495.1. Taxonomy (NCBI): domain Eukaryota; kingdom Metazoa; phylum Nematomorpha; class Nectonematoida; family Nectonematidae; genus Nectonema; species Nectonema munidae. The sequence continues at coordinate 286,493 of JAUIRK010000751.1, forward strand.
TTTGATATTCGGTCATCTGATTGGTCAATTTTATGTCAATAATTAAAGATAAAATAAAGCTGGGTTATTATAATATAGATAAGAGGAAAGAAAAAAAATCCACTAGTTTTCAAGTAAGCATTTACTTTTCGTTGCCAACAATTGATTTTTTGATTGATTTTGACCCTTAGATTAAAAATTTTCCTAGCACTGTTTTGTTCATTATATTCGAAAGTGATAAAGATAGATGAGTGCAGATAGATTTAAATACAAAAATATTTTTATAAATCTTACCTCTATATATTGGTAATAAAAAATGTTTCCATTCTTTTTAAAATTTTGGTGATTCTTTTTTCAGGTATTTACCTATTAGTTGTCATTTTTTCATAAGATGTGCTGTGTATCCTCAGCTATTTCATGTGCGCTTACATGCTTATGTGGAAAACTTTATGTTCAAGGTTTTCGAAAAGAGTTTCCTAATTGAAATTCAGTCATATGGTAAAATAACATTAATTGAGTTTGAGTAAAATGATTTTTTCTCTTATTACATGTGAAGCTATTATTTATTGTATAAAATCACAAAGAAAAATTGATAGATTTATTTATATATCACTTATTTATTCACTTTATTGAACAAAATCTTCTTATGATAACCTACCTAAAGTCATATATATATATATATATAATTCGAGCATATAATCCTTTTTTTCAATATTTCAGGCAGTTTTCCTCTTATGTAATATTTTATTTTTCACAATTCTCAAGTTTCTTTCTTTAATATAATGAAAATGATGCTGATCATTGATTTACATAATTTCCTATATTCTTAAATTCTCTTAACCCGTTTACGTTCAGTATAATCAGACGATATATATTGTAAAGCAGAAGATTTGTATAAAAAGGCATTGATAAACGCAGACGATTTTATTTAAAATGTGTCACCTATAAGTGGGAAATTTTCTCTTCTCCCTTTCCATTCTTTGAGCCTGAGTAAAAGCTTAACTCTGTTCCAGCATTGGATAAGCGTTTCGCATTAATCCAAACGTTCAGCTTCGTTCCACCATTTTCACATCCATATCTCGTGTGCAATTATGGAAGATTATTTTTTCTTGGATAAAACTTAAACGATAAAAAATAAAAAACACACCTAGACCGTTTTGGAGTAGCCATTTTTCGTAAATGATCGATATCAGTTGTGCGGCAGAATGTGTTTATCATAAACAATCCTGTTACATGCAATTATTTTTAGACATGTGTGTATACTAGAGATGTATCGGATATCCTCAAAATTTTTTACATCCTCTTAACATTCTCATCCGCGTATTATTTACATTTCATCTCCAGATCTGCAATTTTCAAGCGTTTTCCTTTTTCTATATACCTCAAAGTTTTTTTCGGAATTTTTGAATTTTCACTTTATCCAAACCTTTTATGATGAGTATTTCTTTATGATAACACATATACATTGAGACCTTTTCTCTAAATTTTTAAGAAGTAAAAACTTGCATTTGCTTAGAACAACTATTATGATATCCGCATTCTCTAGAAAAATTAATTCTGACATCTGCATCCGCGGATACAAAAAAATTCAGATCCGACACACCTCTAGTGTATACTGGAACCGTGTACGGCAGAACAAAATTTTCTAAACTCATATGCCTCCAATATTAAAACCCGTACCGATTTCTCACAGACACGGTTAAAAATTTATCTTCATCCTCCCTTTCCCGTATTGTGCAAACACTCAGAGAAGCTGCATTCGTAAAAATTCGCTCTCACCCACACCGCAACACACTCACGGCCATCAATTTGTTACATTTGTAGCATAAAATATTAAAATTCCAATGCATTTTGCTCATATGTCTAGAACTGGGGTGAGCAAACTTTAAAGGCCGCATTTATGAATTTATTTCTTTAAGGGACGGCATAGCGTAGTGTAATAAGCAACATGACTTCATTTTCGTTAATTAAAGTAAATTGATTGATTCAAAAACTTTTAACCCTTTGAGGCATGGATTTTCTAACGTCTGCTTTCTTTCTCAATGAGTTTTTATATAAATTAAACAGACGATTTTTGGACACTGGTGTCCCATTGTGCCTGGAAGGGTTAAGCAAGTAAAAAATATTGATGATCGAAATATTAGTTTTTATTTATTTAAGCATATGTAAGAAAATGTTATCTTGAAAGAAATATTTTTAATTAAAAAACGATTCTTTTAGAATTATTTCCAGATCAAAATTTATTATACACTTAAAACGATAAATATAATTTAAATGTAACTTTATTCTTCAAGAATGAAAAAAACACTAATTCTGCTATGAAAAAGTAAAAACAGGAGAAAAAAATCCACTTTAGTCAAAATACTTTCAACCAATCAATTGTCGTGTAGTATGAATATCTCTCATTTTTAATTGATCTATTTGTTGGCATCAATGATAGCAAACTCTTAAATAACTATAGATTGTAACTTTATTTCAAGATATAACATTAACAGGGCTCATTTAGCCCGCTGGCGGTAGTTTACCACATCTGGTGTAGAGGTTAAAAATTAAGTATTTTTGTTTTATTCAAATTTTGCTGCAAATAAAAACCAGAATAAAGTTTGCTTTAAAAATCATATGTAGTGCTGGCTTGTCTTGATATTGGTTTCTGTTGTTTGACAGGTCAAAATTTAGAGAAATTTTTTTTTGAAAAAAACAGCATCAGAAATTTTTGTTTATAAAAATGTTGACAATTAAAAAAAGATTATACCTGAAAGTGTGGGGAAAACCAAATACAGAAAAATTCATTTTGAGATATCAACATTGAAATACACGCTTATTTATTGTTAAGTAAGAGTTCACAGTAAATTCGGATCTAATTTTTTTAGTATTGACAATAAAATAAAGATAGGTATATCTTATTATAATATCAATGTAGGCTATAATGCTAGGTATTCCAAAATATGATAGGAAGGTAAAGGAAGCAGTAGGGTTAGGGTTAATTTTACTTTAACACTAAACATATACATTATTTCATAAAGTAAGCTTGAAATCTTTTGCATCAAGATGAAGATGGAATTTGACTCTAATGGAATCTTTTATACACCATTATGATAAATAAGATATCAAAAAAAAACACTACCTCAATTTCTATTCAATTTTCAAATTCTTATTTTTGTTGTCTTCTGAAAAAATTTCTCTATTTAACAACACGTAAACACGTTTTCATTTATTTTTTATTTATTGTTCAACAAAGACGCCAGTTCTCACCTTTGCTTCAGAAAGTTTGGGAAAAATTTTGAGTGTTAAATGTTGTAGACTAAATTTCAACAGCTCTAACAAAGTGCATAGGAAAGCAACTTGAGTTGAAATGCACGATACAAAGCACTTTTCGTATCTATAAATTTCTCCCACTTGACGTTATGCCTTGTAACAATTTGACGCCAATTTTTGGGGTATGTGTCGTAGTATCTCTGCTCTCCTTGTGACAAAGTGAACATAAGTAATTTCTAGTTCTAAAACAAGTAACTGAATTTTACTTATTAAAAGTAAAAGTACTAAGTTATGACTTTCCGAGGGCTGTAATCCTACTTCAGATGAATATAAGGCGAGCACAAAATTTTAGATGCTGTCAGACTAAAGTTTAGTCCTTGTTATATTGAACCTTCAGCTGAAATAACAAGTGGCATCTTCCGTATATAATTATCATCTTCTTGACACCATTTTTACTTTCAGGTGTTTTCTTGTCCCAAAGTAAAGAATTGTTACAAAATACAAAAAATTACAAAGTTTCTTTAATTAAAAAAGTTTTCACATTTTTCTATGCTAGAATTTTATCTAATGCCCTCTCAAACATATCTTAAAGCAATAACAGCCCCAAATGACTTTTCAAATACTAATTTCCGCATCATAGCACCAAAAGCAAAGTTTTCGTATCAAAATAATTGTTTATCAACTTTATGTACAAACAGCTAGGAAATAATACTTTAAAGCGAGGAAAAAAATAACAAGGAATTTTTTAACCCTTATCCATTTAAGACAAAATATTTCTTTAAAGAAACGCAAAAGATGGCTTATTTGATTGGAATTAATGGAAATTTATAAAATCGTTGGCCTTCCATGACCTCAATTGGCATCCATGTTGTATCTCTAACAAGATTCGTTTTCCAAACAACTGAACATGAGAATTAGATGAATTTCTTGATTAAATTTTCAACTAGTAATATTTGGAGCCAAGCGTATTTAGCTAATTTGATGACTATTAACTGACGCTCCAGTTAACGAAATTTTCAACTAACTAGAGATACAAAAGTGTAAATATTTTTTAAACCAATTTTGTTGGTTCAAACTTTCAAAACGAAGATATACACGTTTAAATTGCACTTTTTTTAGTATCTTTGATGAAATTACAAAATAGATCATTTTAACCTTTTAAAAAAGTGGGAATTAATTTAACGAACAAGAATATTTCTATGCTGGATCGAATTTTCAATTCGGACTTGTTAATTAAAATTATTTACAATGCCTAATATAATTTTATTTTGTTAGATACACCATGACGTATACTCAAAGGTGTGAATATGTTAGCTTTGTGATGAATTTAATTAATTTAACATGACATTACCTTTGTCACTTTCTTAAAGCAGGTCATGTGGTGACAAGCAAGGATTTATATGACTGCGTATGCTTCCCTTTTTGAGTACATTTTTGAAATAAGCTGTGAAAATGTTTTTACGCTTTCCAATTTTTGTTTTTCACTTTTTTTTGAAAGAATGCGTCTATTTCATATATTTTTTAAAAGTAAGTAACTTTTATTTATTGAAATCAAAATATTTTTGAATAAAAATGGATGGACCTTTTTGAAAGCTTTTTTGATTGGGTTTCCAGATATCATCATTTCAATGACACAGTATAAAAGAATGTCGCTTTGTTATAGAAGAATTTTGTTTTTGCATTAAATAATTTTTCACCTCAGCAAAGAGTGAGCCAAGCCTTAAATATGTTTGAATACCTCCTTTTTACTATAAACATTTATTTTTTACTTTAATGTATCTTTCATATATTTTATTAAAGAAAAAATGTGTCCATGACTTTTTCAAGTCCCTTATTTGTCTTAGTTGGCTGATTTAAAAATACGAAAACCGTATTTAAGAGATGTCAATGACCTTCTTTTTTTTCTCATTAAAATGAAAATTGCTTCAGATAGTGAAATGAAAAAAGAGATCTAGCACTTTTTATGAAATGTATGAATTTACGTTAATTTATCCAGTTGTAACTTTTCATACTTTATAGTGAAAAATAATTTTGTAACTTGGATTGTTATTCCTCAATTTACCCATCTCAATTTAATTGAATAAACCCCTTATTTTTAGAAATTGGAAATTATCTTATCTCATACTTTTATAAAAAATATTTACTTTTATTATCTCTTTTAACTTTTCATAACTATTTCTTCTCTTCTTTTTGCTTCAGTTTAAGTGTTATACCTTTATTGATGGGACCCATCGATAATAATAGTTTACGGGAATAAACGAATGAAAAGTTTTTTATATCTGATTAAGTAGAAGGTAGATAAATAGGGTGTATACCATTTGCCTAGTTAATAAGTGTAAAAAATGGAATTTGTGTAGTGATAAGATTTCAAGGAGCACATGACATTTTCTTTCATGGCTGATTTTATATATATAATAATAAGCAATGCCCCTATCTAATATTTACCTACTCAACTCACTATTTCTTAAATCTAACTAACCAGCTTAACTAATTTCTTCCCAGAAAAAGCTGTCGCAAAAGTGTCCTAAAATCAAGAAATCGTCGGCGTCTGTTAGCTAAATTTAACTTAGTAAGAAAACTAACTAACTGGCTGGTTAATTAACAAATTGTTTTTACTCTGCAATGTGCAAGCCTCCTTTTTCTCAATTATAATGAATTAAGTGAATAAATTTTTGCTTCACAAATAAATAGTACGTAGTTTTAAAGAAAAATATCATTGTTTATTATTTACCTGCCTCTATTCAATCGTTTTTCCAGATTTTAGGGATAAGGTCCTTTAAGAGTTACATTTCCATACTGATATGATAAATATTTAAGCAATCTCCTCAATGTTTCTCTTCCTTATCTTCCTTTATTGGAATAGATATTCATAAGTAAAAGATGTTGTCTTGCTTTTCACTTTGTTACTAATGTTAAAACATCATATTTACCCGTTATCCACCAGAATAATCAGACGATATCCAATGTAAAGCAGAAGATTTGTATTAAAAAGCATTAATAAAAGCAGACGCTTCATATTTTTGTAAAGTCCACATATGTCGACTGTGGTCGATAACCGGTTAAACAAAAAAGGAATTCTTTGTGAAAGATTTTTATACTAGATACTATTTTTTTCAAACTTACTCTCGCTCATAATAAACGCTTAGTGTGTATATTTTGAACTCTGCGAGGGAATAATGGAATTTTAAGCTTAACTTTAACATTTTGCCAATATTTTACAAAAAAATGAAATGATGGAGTGATGTAATCTTGTAAATAATCCTATCGTTGAAAAGAGTGTGAAAGTTTCAGAAGAGTTTTTAATTTCACTACAATCAATTTATCAATCTGCCTAGCTCAGTTTCCTCTCCTTACTAAAATTTATGATTCCATGCTTTATAAATTAAATTTCTGTTCTCAAAAATAACTTGAGAAATGAAAGGCACATTGCTAAAGGTTTGCCTGCTTCGAGAACCACATCCACATCAACTAAAGAAGAAATGTCTTAAGCATAGACGTGTATGTATATAAGAAAGAAGGCTAGCTTTTGTAGTGGAGTTCACAAACAGAATTTTAATTATCATTTTTTAAGTGGTAAAAAGGAATAATGATCTACAATAATAACAATGATAAATAAATAAAAGCTTTTCCATAAGAATGCTAATCGTGTAAAAAGCTTCGATTTGTAAATTGGATTCTCTTTAAACATCCGAATCTCACGATGCAATGAACCTACTCCTGTCAAAATGAACATGGATTAGATTGCGTCTGTACTCCATATCTCATATACCCACCCTCCTTTAAGTAAAATATCTTACATTTTTGTCGCGTAATGCATCTAATTCAATCCTAGTGTATTTCAACATAGTGTATTTAGATCAGTCAACTGGTTAATCTTTTTGCGACGAGTCTCACACTAACTCCCCAATAAATGAAAGTAGTCCACAAATAAAATTGTATTGGAAAGGAAACAGATAATTAGTCTTTTAAAATTCTCGGCCTCTAAGATAGAATCCAAACATCCAAAAAAATATTTTTACAAAAATTGAATTTTTTAAATAATATTCATAGATAAATTAGCTCATAGACAAGTAAATAAGAATTTTTTGATATAGTTTTTGAAAAATGAGCCACTATGTCAAAGAGTCCATTTTTTTATACTCAAATTAATTTTTCGAAATAAACTAACTATTTTTAATATTAATTATAGTAGTAATTAAAAAAAGATTTATGTAAGTTTAAGTCATTGAATGGAAATTTTCAAAACAATTTTTGTTTCGATTATAACCCAAAAAAATTTGCCATTTTGAAGAAAAGCTAAATGTTTTGCATTTTTTTCTATAGCAGCAATGTATTCCATTTTATTTTGTGTTTTGATATGATCGCATACCGGTTGATTACTTATCGTACGTAAGAAACTCAGATAGATAACTTACACAGGTTTCTGTTTCATTATCTTCTTCAAATCATTTTATAGATTCTGTTCAAAATTCATAAAAGTAGACTCTGTGCTATGTTGACTTCATATCTAAAAGGCATCCTTTATAATTCATTCCATCTAACTAGTTTAAAAGAATATAGACGTGTGCCTGAAACACAAGTAACATCATTCATAAAAAGAAATATCAAAATTGATTCAATGAGCTTTTTGTAGTTAAGAAGTCATATTTTACTTTTTAAAATTTTTTTAGCTCACCAACCAAACAATGGATATACGGGGAATATTTTGTGAAATACTGATTAAAAAAAGTGAGAAAATTTTTTAAACTGAAAGGTAAAGGTACCGTGGAGTGTTTTTATCAAGAAGGCACAAATACGCCGCTTGTATCGAACTATGAGAAAGTAGGCTTGATGCGGGATCGAATCCAAGAACTTAGGTTATCGAAACTCAGTACCCAACCAACCTTACTCACGCCCACTTCTGTAATAAGTTTAAACAGAACTTATAATATTTAAGCGCCTATCTGCGTAAAAAGTTATATACAAGAATGGAACAAACTGCCTTCTTTAATCTGAATAGATTGAATAAGCTAGCCTTCACTGAAAAAATAAACTAGTAATATGTAAAAAAGTAGTAAAGTTTATTTTTGCTAGATACAAAGTTACCATTACTACCTATTCTAAAAATATATAAGTAGTAATAAAACTATTTGATAAGAAAATTAGATAATTTTATTCTTATTTTTATGAAATTATTGTATTTAGATGGCGGTAATGATCTGACATTATTTCATAAAGTAACTTAGTTAACAATGTCCTATAGCTATTTATAATTAAAAATATATATAATACCAAATTTTTGAATATTAACTAGAAAAGTGGATTTTAAAGCTTTTTTTTTGAATTTTTGGTCATTTATTCAATAATTATATACGAAAGTTCTCTTTAATTTTTGACTTTCGGGCCTCTTTCACCACTTATTAACTCTAAACAAAATTTTGATTTTGTTCCAATTTTTAACAATCATTATATTTTTACTTTCATTTGCAAATCTTTTCAATTTTAAATGATTAATAAAGTTGTCGAAGTTGCTGATATCGAATGTAAAATCTAGCAAGTAAGTTTTATCTATTAATGAATTAACAAACTAGTATAGGTTCAATGAATTAGTTTTATTAGTTTTGAATTAGTATTTATATTTACAATTGGCTTAGTATATTTGCTTTTATCATAGTGAAAATGAGCGATTACATCAGTAAAAGGTGCAATGCGCCTTTTGTATCCAAACTACGAGAAAAGTATGATGATTCGGGATCGAACCCAAGACCTTGAATTATCGAACCCAGTATCTAACCAAACTTATCACGCCCCTACTCCAACCTTACTCACGCCTGATATAAATGCGCATTGTCGAGATTACTTGTTTAAACAATTGAGATCGCTACTTTGAGCTTCCAGTGTTGGATCGGTTTAAATTATGTGCAACAATGAAACAAATATTTTTGTAAAAATTTAAATAGTGTAGATTCAAAAGTTTTTTATAACTTTGTATATACCTACGGGATAAAAATTCATAAAGAATAAATTAGCTTTGAACTTGAAAAAATTCAACATGCTTTCATTCGAAAGATCGTAATAAATATTTGATGATAATTAAAATAATTTACATCAAAATGGTTAAAATTTATTGTGTGAATATAAATAGAAGACACATGAAAAGCTAAAAAATCTCAACAAGCTAGTTTGTCCCATAAACTTTTTTTGCTATTAAATTTTTTTTATAAAATAAAGCAAATTTTAGTCCTTTTTATATTAAGACAGTATTTACTATAAAATAACAGACGTAGTAATGAAGATGTTTTCCTATGAACTAACTAGTAAAAAATTGATTTACTAGTCTAAAGAGACAAATTTACTAAATAAATCAGAACTATTTATTTCTCTATGAATTATATAATGTAATGTATAATATAATAATGTGTTTCCAAATCAAAATCCGAATAATAAAAGCCTTATTAGTTGACATTGTCGATCCTTTTGTATGTAACTTTCAAGTTATCGCAATGTTGCAGTTTAGATGGAGGCATTGAAATCTGAACACAAGTCGATCTAAGTGTATATTAAGATTGATAATGTTTCACAGTGTTCTTGTCTATATCGTTGAAGAAATTGACCTTTAAATAGTTGAAAATTTTTCTAAATAATTTATTTTGTTTTGTTTTGATGCTCCATATTGAAGGGAAAAATAATTCAAGGATTTCTTTTGAATAAGTTCAATTCATTAAGTTAATTTCAATGAGCTTGGATGCTCATTAAATTTTTAGTTTTCAAGCTTTATTTTGAATCGGTGTAAAATGGGATTCTAATGAAATAATGAACGTTTCATCTTTTAGCCTCATTTTTACTCCTTTTATTATAGATTTATACAGAATCGGTTAAGTGGATTAATTTTTCTAGACACTTTTAGGCCAAAAATGCTTCAACATGGTATGTTTTGATTTGCTATATGTATACTTACAATCATGGTACAAGAAATTAAAAATTAAAATGCACATCAGATAACATTCTTTTTAATTTTTAAGTAGAATAGAGAAAACAACAATACAAAAACATGTCAGCGGCCATCTTTGATAAGCGAGCTGGATTTAAATTTAATCTTAATTAATTAGGTTTAATTTAGTTTTAAAGAGTATTTTCTTCTTTTTACCACTATTTTCAATTAATAGCTATACTAACAATATTTGATGATAAATGACAGAAAAATTACGGATTTGTCTGTCGTTTTTATCAGCCATTTTTTTCTTATTTTTGGCACCTATCACCAACAAATTGATGCTTAAACTTTCAAGATCAAGACAAAATATTTTATTGCAATTTCTCAGCATGACTCCTTTCTCGAAAATGTTTTTGAACTTAGCCATAGCGATAGTGAGTACAACTTATGAAAAGCGCTCTTTAGTCGAAATAGAAGCTTGCTTGATTCAAAGTAAAAATCTAAGCACACTTTTTTATACAGATGATGATGTAACGATTGGGATTCTACCCTACGCTTGCACAACTGAGCCATCTGCCGAAATTTTAACCAAATCTGGTTTAATATGCATAAATTACAACATATTTAAATAAGTATATATAACATTTTTAGTTGTATTTTGTCTTTTTCAATTCTATTTTGTCATTTTGCAATTGCATTTTGTCTTTTTTTAATTCTAAATAAAAAATCATATGTGTTTTTTGAAATAATTAAATTAAAGTGGAAAATTTTTGTAATAATAAAAATAAATAAAATATTAAAAAATTATTGAAGAAATAATTAAATTTGTAATAATTTAATTGCAAATTACTTTTTAAATATTTAGAAAATTTAATTTAATAATAATGTTAAAATACCAAAAAAAAGTTTAAATAAAATTAACACATGTCAAAACAATAAACTCAAAAATTTAAATTTAGATAGAATTGCCAAAATAAAAATAAAAATAGTATATATATGCGAAGTGAATGAAAAAATAAAGAAAATACTGTAAGGCCCATCATAACAAAACCTCCATTATATTATCAATATAGATAGGGGGTAAACTACGAAGTATTTCAAATAGATAAACCCTTGTTAGTTCATACTTTTTAAACTTGCTAAAAATTTTGTGCCTCATATGTGAAGTTACCAATCATGCTACCAGCATAAATTTACTGAAGATGGATTTAGCTTCTTTAAATTTTTTGAAGTTTCTTTTCCTCATTTTAGAAATGATAGACAATTGATAAAAGATATTAATCAATTGAAACACGTTTTAATCAATTGATGAGATATTGATCTCTAGATTTTGAAATTTGTTTTGATTGTTTGATTTAAACTTCTTTTCAAATACTAGATTTTTCCTATATTTATGAAAATCATTAAAACTCTCCTATACTTTTAAGTTTTATATATATATACAGATAATATCTTATATGTGCTTATTATATGTGATAGCAAATAAAGTTGATTACACATGTTAATAACAAATAATATATTTACTCTCTATCTATGAAATTATCTTACTGTTTGATCTAACTCCGAATGCGAATTTTCGTATACGCAGACAAACGGATGTTTGCCATATTTATATGATTAGAAGAAAATCCAAGTGTTTAAATAAGCAGGCTATTGTGACTGAATTGTTTTAATTCAGAAGATTCTTCTTGTAGGATTGAGTTAACGCAAATTAAATGTGCTTGAAACGCGTCAAAAATCAATGAAGCTGAACAGAGTTCTAAAATGCCTACAATTATATCTCTCATATCAAGATTTCTGCAACCTAACACTCGTGTGCAAGGAATGGAATGAAGCGTGCAATAATATTTCCGTATTTTCCACAGTAACAGGTACCAATTTTCATTCCATCATCTATGTCCAACGTTCTGGTAGTCAATTTTCTTTTTTCCACATGTTATCTTACAGTCAATCAAGTAAAGTTTTAATCATCTTATTGCCTTACAGCAGGGGTCGGGAACCTATGGCTCGCGAGCCAGACATGGCTCTTTTGATGACTGCATCTGGCTCTCAAATAAATTAGGTGGCCTTCAGGATAAAGGGAGGTATTGCGATAATGCATATCCTTCTTGCCAATTCTACACTCTCTTAATTTCGTCATCATTACGAATCACGATGACACAAATAAAGCTGATGATGATACAGACTTTGCTTATCAATAAATAACTTCGATAAAACAATGTTGTTTAAAATAAATTCAGAGTCTTATTATACTATAAAATTGTTGGTCTTCTTTTTCCATTTAATTGTAATCAGTATTTAAAAATATATATGGCTCTCAGAGGATTAGATTTTAAAATATGTCTTTTTTGCGCTCTTTTAGTCAAAAAGGTTCCCGGCCCCTGCCTTACAGTATAATCACTTGCATCTATAATTTATAACATTTATTTTGATTTAATAGTCATACCTAAGCCTTGTTTTTATTAGATTTTCTAGATTTAGTACTCAAAATATATTGTCGCAAAACTGTAGGACAGGGCGTGAAAGCTTTTGTTAAGAGTGTGAAAGTTTGCATAGGAAGAAAACACAGAAACCAGTTCTCTGTCGTAAGAGTCATTCACGTATGCTATAAGTGAGACACAATCTATAATTTTTCAATTACAATGACAACTCTGACCTCTTTGAATTTTCCTTTTTCATCTTTTTTATTCTTATCTTTGAATAAATAAATATAATTTTTTCAATCTCTTCCAAACAACGAATTAGAATAGGCGCGAAAACAATAGAATTCGAACAGCTGGTGATGAAATTTTTTGAAGTATTGCTGAAACTTTTCCTCGAATACCTCAGCTAAACTTCCTTGCGTAGTTTGAGGTTTCTGGATGAAAATCACTTTGAATTTACTTTTATCTCGCACATGTTGAATACTGCTAACGTAAGCGTTTCGTATGAAGCATTTTTATTGAAGGATGGCTGACATGCTATTGTCAGCTTATTATTATTATTCAATCAGACTTGTGCTAATCATAGAATCTCCTAGACCACCACCTTTTATTTTATTTAAGTAAACTCATTATTTGGCCATGTGCGTGGCGAATAAACATCATTATATTGAAAAATTGGAAAGAATTTTTTATTTTGTACTCCTTAAATCCACCCAACTCCAAAAAACCCTTTAAAAATGTCATCTTATTTCATTTGTTCAACTTTAAGAAAGACGAAACTTTTTAGTTTTATAATAACAAACTTCTTACTTATCCTATTTTAATGCATTTAAGAATACGTCAAATGAATAAATTTTCCACGTACAGAAAATTAGCAAAAATAGATAAATACTCTGAATATTAAAATTTTCGCATTTTTTTGTTTTTTTATTTGTCAGTATTGGATTCAATGGAAGAATAATCATTTTCCATAGCTGAACAGATTGCAAGGATAGTTGCGATCAAGAATCGAACCTAGACTAACTGGATTGACTATTTAATTGGGTTATTTAATTGGACTATTTAAACAATTTTGTGAGAAATTTGGACCAAAAATGGTAGATTTTTATTTATACCAAAGGGTCAAATTTTCGCAAAATTGTCAATCGGAATGGATATTTCACGATTTACAGTATGTTTTAAAGTGCGCCATGATAGAAAATAGAATGAATTCCTTGATTTAATAAATATCTACTAAATTCCATATAGTACTTTACACGATTTTAAAGAATAAAATAAAAACTTGGTATCTAAAGTAAACAATAGATGCCAAATTCGTCGATAAAAAAGCTTAACTATTTATGGAGATTTTATTTATTCGTTTAATGAAATTATCAAGACCCTCTTTTCAGTTTTTGTTTTTATCCAGGGGCTTACCATAAAAATTATTATCACCGCGACGATATTGTGGACAAAAAGCTGTTTGAATTATAGCAAAAAGAAACTATAGGATTTGTCATTGAAAAAAGATACGTTAATTTTTGCATTCATAAATTCTTTAATCTCAACAAAGGCATCAAATTGGAATCTTAAATTTCTCAAACTGAAGACTTTTTGAAATAAATAAATACTAGACACACCTCTTCATAACTTTAAGAGCTTTTTCATTTTTTTTGGAATTGTCAATAAATCTCAAATTCATTTAAAATTTATTGAAGCCCCCATCAAAGAATTCTTCTAAAATGTCGTACGACACAGACAAAAACAGATTGTTTAAATTATCGAATTAAAGTTTTCACTGAAATTATAATACATAACCATTTTGGATTTAACACTTTATGGCCTAAGTTTAGGAAAACTAAAAATCGTGTGCTTATTCTATCTTTATCAGTTTTTATATATGTTAAAGCAGTTGATTTTAATTTATCATACACTGGGCTTCCATTGGGCATTCGAAGGTAAATATATGTGGCAAGGTAACTTTCTTATTAATACGGTTCGAGTATTTAAATAAATGATAAATATAGTACTATATATATCCTACTGTTTATTTTGTGAATAAGGCTCGTTAAACTTCAAAGAAATCAAGTATTCCTTCAACAAAAGACAAATCTTCGAGTCCGTTTGCAAATATTGGTCCAAAAGAAGCATCAGGCACATTCGTCTGCACTTTTGCAGAAATATTGATGTTTTCACTTTCATTTACCACTTTTCTTCGATACACATTCTTAAGAGCCTTTCATTGGTGTAACTTTGTATGCTTTACCTCTAGGAAAACGTAAGTTAATGCGCGCTCTTATGCATGTTAAGAGATTCCAGTATGAATGACAAGACTCTCAAGACTCTCATTTCTAAGACTCAGTGCCTTGAAGAACTGCAATTGCTCGGCTGCAATTCTCTAACGAATGACTTCTTCCAATCGATCCTGCTCAAGTCGATCACGTCACTCGTCGCCCATGATTGCCTTTTATTCTCGGATCTGGCTTTAAAGAATGTCTCTTACAACTGCCCTTTCATTGTTAGCATTAACTTTCAAGTAAGTTGGCATTCATCCACCTTCTCTTTCTACATAAATATTCTGTTTATTTAAACACTGCCAACCCCCATTAAACGCGACAAAACATTAAAAAAAGTATTAAGTTAATGAAATTGCCCGGATTGTGAAAGAAGCCATACTTTTCTTGTCAAATTCTACTGAGTCAATATATTAATGAAATATTATTACAAATATAACTCAATCATTCTATGAAACACATCTAATACTTAATTAAGTTTATTAATTAAAAATGTTTACCTTCATTTCTTTCCTGCATTCTAAGATTAAGAAAAAAATATATATTTTAATGGATAGATTAAAGAAAGTGGGGCATAAAGAGAGTTGGCTGTATTTTAACTTTATAATTACCAAGCTTCTTTTCATTTAAAATTATATCATTGCTTTTGGCATGCATTTCCAATCTCCATCTCAATATGCATCTTTCTTATTACACTTTTCATCAAATATTTTCTCTTATATTTAATATTTTTGGGAAATTTATGAGTGAATTTCTGAATAGTTTCTAAGGTTTTGCTTCACTTAATTTGAAAAAAGTTATATAGTTAAAATATTCTCGTTAATAATGATTTGTCGTTACTATCTTACTATATTCCTCGTTTAAATTTTGCAATATAATATGTCAGCAATTCAACCGACCCTTCTCTTAATTTATCTGTTTATAAATATATTATGAAATAAAATTTGTGTGTGAATATCTAATATTTTGTATAATAACGAGGGCAATAGTCAACATAAAAGAAAAAAATTTAAAAAAAATTGTTCAAAAAACAAATAATTAAAGTTGACAATAAATTTGAATGGATTTCCTTATATTTTATCATTTTAAAAATATAAATAAAATGATTGTTTAGAATAAATAAGAAAAGTTTTCAAATATTTTTTATAAAATAAAATTTTTGTTTATCTTTTTGCTCTTCTATACAGGGAAGCGTGCCCCTTAGTTTGGAAATCGCTGCAGCTCAATTTACTCAATTTACAAAGCAGAAAAAAGGATTTCCAAAAATAAAGCAAGGATTTTCAATATATAAATAGGATTTTAACTCTCTCAATTTGTTTATTATATTTTTACTTAAGTAAGGTTGTCTAGTCTAGAATGTTATATGTCTAGTCTAAATGGTCTTCTAGTCAAAATTGTCTCTTTGGTGTAGAATGTCTAGTCTGGATGGTCTCGGATCCAAATACCCGCATTCGTACTTCACTTCTCATAGTTGGATAAAAGCGATATTTGTGACTATAATAAAATACCGCAAATTTATTTTTAACCCTTAATAAGTACGCTAGTTAATTACTTAGATCACTATAAATTATTTGTCTTAATTAGTGAGACTATAAGATAATTAGTCCTAACTTTTGTGTGTGTTAATCAAAGCGGTTAGCACTACGAAATTAATGGATATATTGTATACGTATAGCATATGGGTATTATTATTCAAAGAGTAAATGCACATATACATTTGATTTCATTCACTACGTTTTTGAAGAGTTATTTATTCACGGAAAAAGTTTTGCGCTACATCAACAAAAACACGTGTCCTTACTTAACCACTCTGAAATTGACATGGTGCTACGGGCTATCAAATGACGCTCTCTTCTGCTTTGCTTCTTTCTTATCCTACATAACAGTAAGCTTCATTCTCTTCAGCATCTTAATTTCTCAATTCGGGGATCAGTGTAACACGAATGTTCCAAAAAATTAAATCGTCAGCTTTAAATACATAAAATTCAACGCAAGAAGGAGAAAGATGATTAGTCTTAAAAAATTCAGTATGCGTTACTACATTTTCGCGCCTGTGAGTCGTTGAGGGGTGGTGTATGCTTGCAAAAATTAACTAAATAATATAACATATGTTGTTTTAGATGAGGCTTAGAAATGAATCCTAATGTACTTATATTAGATTAAAGACTGTATAGGCCTATTTTCTTGAACCTATTTCCGTCCATAACCATTTATATTTTGTTGAGCCATAATTTTCTATATAATGTTTGAACTCCACTGTACCCGCTTTATTTTTTTCGATTGCGTTTATAACCGAATCACCATTCCTTCCGTGTCTTGCTATTTTTATATATTTTTAAGATGGGCCATATAATCGCTCTCATTTTTTTCATAATATATTCAAAGTCTTTCATCACTCAATTTTTATCAAAAATGGTCAAACTTTTAAACTTTTTTATTTTGCATACAGTTAAATTCCTTATCTACAAATAGCAGTTTTGTGAAGTGTTTAGATCATTTATCTTATTGCCTTTATTCCATCCTTTCCTAAGCCAAAATTAGGGTAAATTATAACCAAAAAGGGTGCTTGACTAAGTGTCGACTACAAGATATCAATATAAATTTTATCAACAGACAAAATGCGGATAACTTGCGGCTTGTGAAAATTGTTGACTGAAAGAAAAAAATATTTTTAACTCAATATCGAATTATCAATTAACTAACTAACTGGCATAACTATCTATCTCTCTAACCAAATATCTTACCAAATATTGAACTATCCACATTTCTAACTAACTGTTAACCAATTAACTTATTATAATGTTAATTAACTTATTTAATGTTTCTATTATTATAGAAATTCTTATGCTTTTTTACCTCATGATAACGCTCACAATGCTAAAGTGATGTAGAATGCTATATTTTTTTTAATACATTTTGTGTTTTAATGATTTTAATTTATTTTAATGAAAAAAAATTAGAAATCACAGAAATTTCCATTGAAATCCAGTTGTTAAATCGATGAATAAGTCAAAAATTGATATTTTTAGAAAACTTTATTGTGGAAATTTCAAAATTTTAGTCAAAAATAAGGGAGGATAGGTGTGATCTCAAATCAATAATAATACTTGTAGTATTGATCAGCAAATTTTATTATCGCTGAGAATATCTAAAATATGGGAGCAAACTTCTTGAATAAATCTAACATAACTCTTTGAAAGCCTTAGGCAGACTCAAATTTCGGCATAAATATTATATAAATAAAGGATATATCGGCAATATCAGGCACAACAATTAGAGTATAAATGTGATGTGCAAGTTTTTTGCAATTAAACGCTACAAATAGAATCATATAAGCAAGGACGCAACCAGAGGAGGGCAAGGTGCAGTTACTCCCCCCCCCCCCCATCAGATAGGCTTTTGTTATAAATTTTTAATAAAAAATTCAAAGTTATTACTTCTATAGATTCATAAAAACATTTATTTTCAGAGTTGAATTAAAGTCTTTTACTGATTCAAAAATTTCTTATTGCGTCTGCATATAAGTGTAAATTTTTAGCAAAAATTTTAAATGTTATTCTTTTTATATTTGTAGAAAATTCTATTTATATAGTTTACTTATAAAATGCCATGCAAACGTTTTTGGCCAGAGAAATTTATTCATTTATAAAAAATTCTTTATTTCTATATTCACGTTTTTCTTAATTTTATAAAATTGTTTTGTTGAGTTTTTCTACTTGATCATTTAGGCCAAAAATATCACTAGATTTAAGACTTAAAGTGGTATCTCTGTTAATAAATATGAGTGAAAGAGTTGCAGCTAAGTTGTTTGGATTATCTAGAAATAATATTTGCTAAAAGTTATTGAAATTTAAAAGTAGATGAACTATTGCAAATAAGCCAAAAACTAGTCATTCTCAAAAATTGATAAAAAGCCCAAAAAATATAAAGAGCATCCCAATGAAATCTGAATTTGTCTGCAAGGTAAGTAATGTGCGAAATTAATTAATTAGGAAATACTGCAATATATACAAAAAAGTTTATTCTTACAAAAATTTCTTGAAAAGCTGTATTTCAGCTTAAAAAATCAGCTTTGACAAATGTTGCATTAAATGAGGTATAACGAACGTAGCATCGAAAACATTTAATCATGAAAGATGCGATCATTTTCTTCAAAGAATTTAGTTCTGAGTGGGAGCCAAAAACTTTAGCATTAAATATACCATTTCCATATCTGTTTCATCTTTTTCGTATTCTATTTTATCTTTTTTCAATTCTGTTATTAATAAAAAAGGAAAAATAAAATAGGAAAAGATAAATTGAAAAGAAAAAACCGAAAATTGGTATTAGGTAAATGTTATCAGCAGTAGAATATTCAGAGTTAAGTAATTTTTTGAAAATTTTTTTCATAATTTTGTTGCTTCCATAAAAAATCTTTTCAAGATGATTTGCATAAACTAAGCAAGATTCCCTGATCTTTCAAATTAACTACTAACTTTTATTTTTTAAATGTTTTTCCGTTATTTTTTTCGTTAATTTTTCTCCGTCAAAATTTTCTCCGACTCTGTAATTTGTTGGCATTTTGTAGTCGATGTTTTTCATTTATCAATATTCAGTCTGCACAACCACAACAAATAGCTAAGTGAGAAGATTGATTTAACCCACTTACGGCCAATGTTCCTATTTTGCAACATAAGTAATTTCATCTTCGTCTGCTTTTTTCAATGACTTTGAATATAAATCGTCTGCGTTTTTTTAGATATCGTCTGCTTTGCTTGGTTTTAAATTGGTTATATAATGATATATCGCGAGAAAGAAAGCTGTGTAGATCTTAGAACAATGTAGTCCTTTTTTTAGTTGTCGCTATCGCATCCAACAGTAGAATGAACTTCCATAGCTGAACAGATGGTAAGGATAGTCACAATCAGGAATCGAACTCAGACCATCTGGATCGAGACCCCGCACTCTTACCACTAGTCCATGTGCCGATATTTGTTTCTAAACGAATATTTATTTACTCAAAAAAACTCTCTTAAAAATATTAAATTTCAATCAAAAAAAATTTGATTCAACAAGGCGTTTAAAATTTATGTAAAATATGAGCATAGTTGTATTGAAATTAGCAATCCAGATAGTTTTAAGTGGAATTAGGATAAAAGATTCTGATCGTTCAATAGAAAGATTTTAAATTGAAAATTGAAAGCTAGTCTATTTCATTCTTGAAAAAGCTGATTAAGCCTTTGATAAAATGAGTGTCTTAAAAACAACAAATCGCCTGCATCACTTAAAACTTCTCAATAAAAGGAAATGAAATGGGTTAAAGATAGCAAAGTGCTAAGTTGAAAATCGTCACGTGAGTCAACACAAATAGATAACGCGGTTCAATTATTATTATTATTATTATTATAGATAAACGCAATGATTGGAGCAATCCTTCATTAAATTAATGTGTTCCTTTCAGTAGCATCACTTAATCCATCTGATTCAACAATCATTTTTAAATGATCCAGGCGATTTCTTGATCTTAAAACCCTTTAAAGGCCAAAATCTTGAAGACTAATCGGGTCTTTTATTTTTTCAATGGAATTTTATGTATTTAAAGTAGATGAGTGCTCGTCAAAGTTTTTAATGCAGTTTTATATCGAATCAAGTAGTGTTGTCTGTTTTAAGGTAAGCATCAAAGGTAGTCTTTGTTAACAGAAGATAGTTTAATCATTGTGGAAATAAGCTCAATCATGATTGATTGGAAAAAATTGAAACTGGTCGTTATAGACAAGAAGTCATTTAATAGACTTTGTCGTTAACGAATAATTGGATGCATATATCATAAAACTATATTTCATCTGCAAAAAATATTTAGTTTTACAGGTTACAAAAAAAGTTATGGTTATTTTCTAATAATAATAATTATTATTATATTTTTGATTTACATTTTTTTATGTAAATATAAATCATTTTAATAAGGATTCTCTTGGTAATTTGCCATTTTTTGATCAGTTCCTTATTCCTATATTTCTCCATATATGTAACAGAACGTTTCATGAATTCCCTAGTGATTTCATGTATAATTACTAAAACAACACTCCGGTAATTTTCTAGGAATTACATGAAATCGCTAGGCATTTTAGTCAATTCATGGAATTCTTAGGTGAAACAGTGATTTAACGAATTAGCAGCTAGCTATTTCTTGAGATGCTTAGTTTTACAACCTTACTCTAACCTGTATTGATTAAGAGATTCATAAATAAGATGTTTTTAAGAGACAACTGTTATGATTTGTGATTCTAGTTCTAATCCAATGACTATGAGTTATATATTTGAAGGTAATGAATACATTTTCCCCTTGAAAAGGAAACACTTATGGTTTTTTTACTTTTTTGGAATAAAATGTTTGCTTTTTTCATCCAACTAGAACATGGATATTTCTGGCTGTGGCAAAATCACTGATGAAGGCATAAAGAGCATAGCTTCACATATAAAGAACCTGCGGAGCCTAGACATCTCTGATTTGATATTTATAACAGACTGCAGCTTTGAGTATATTGCCAAAGGTCTCATTTACCTGGAAGAGTTATCTTGCAACAGGTTGTGCTTCATGTATGCAACAGATCTTTTCAAATTCAGCTCTTTGTATTTCAGATGCACTCGGCTCACAGACTCAGCCCTATACTGCTTGATCAATCTCCAGAATTTGAAGTTACTCTCTATTTGCTGGTGCCTCCATGTGACGAACCAGGGTGTTTGGAGCGCAAGCAAAATTACTTCTCTCCAAATCCTCTCCATTTCAGGTGAAATTCTTTCAAATTGTCATCACATTTCACTTTCGCCATGCGAAACATAGAGGTGTTGTCTTATTTATTCCATCAATGGGAATTCGTTGGCATACTCAGCGTCGTGAGTAGCTATAACAAATTAGTGGGATATTGCTTAGGGGATATTGCTTCTCATATAAAAACTTCAGCATATAGTTTCGAGCTTAGGTATTTCAATAAGTTTGAGATGTGTGTATATATGGATCATGGATACGTTTATGTGCTCCCATATACATAAAAAAAATTTCCTCACCCCCCTCCGCACCTGAAAATTTTGAGGCCCACTTTGAAAAAGAAAATCAGAAGATTAATTTTCGAAAACCAATTCCTGAAAGGGTTAAACAGAAAAAGAACTTCAAGATACAATTTGAAAGATTTTTTTTAGTTTTTGTAAAAATAAAAACTTTACCAGGCAGAAATAAAACTTAACATTTCAAAAATTTACTAAAATAAGCCTAATAACAATTAGGGTTTTTTAACAAATGAAAAATTACTGACTTTTTTGATATAATCAAAAATTTGACTTTATTGAAGTATCTTTAATATTAATCAAAAAGATCACATACTCGTTTATTAAACATGCTTTTGAGGGGCTTAAATGCTGGCACAATTAATTGAATTTATTGACTTTTGATTGCACTTTTGAAAAATCGATCATATTTTATTAGTTCTATTTTGTCAGAAAAATTTTATTTGTTATTTCAATTCAGCCCTTTGAGGACCAGGATTTTGAAGACTTATCGCCTGCCTTCTATTTCAATGGAATTTTATATAGTTGAAAGACACGATATTAATTTTTAGGACATTGGTATCAGAATGGTTCTTAAAGGATAAACGAATTTACTTAAATTGGGGATGCTAGAAGAGCAATTGACCATTTCCCTGACAATAATCTTATATTGGATATGATTTTAACGGGATGGGTTCAAACCTGTGACGTATCAAAGGAGTGACAAAAACGGTCACTTCTTAAATAATGTTCAATAGAGTGACGAATAAAAGGTTAGTTGACTTGTTCTTTAGTTATTTGATTTGTTTGTTTGTTTAGTGAGTTAATTAGTGGAATTATTAATTTGGTTAGTTAGTTAATTAATTAGTGAGCTATAGTTTCCAGTTAGTTGTATGTTGGTTAATTAATTATTAATTTAGTTAGTGTTAGAGTCTTCTATTAAATTTTTCAGCTATTTTTTGCCACTCTTTTGTCATGTCGTCCTTGTGATTTGTCATTCCCTTGATATTAACGCGATTTTAAGTGGAAATGACTGAATCTCTTTGTAAAGGATATTCATTTAGGTTGTTCTAACATAACTCTTCTTGGCCTGACAAAGCTAAGAAATATTCCTGGCTTGAAGATCCTCGATGCGCTTTACTGCATCGAGTTCACGGAAGAAGCGATTCAAATCCTCAAAAAAATACTCAGTCCAACCTGTTCCATATCCCTCTAGCACAAACTACTTCCCTCAATCGCATCCCTTCTCGTGCATTTCAAGGGGAATGGCAATAACATTTATTTGTTACATATTTTTTTTAAATTTTATTAAAAATAAAACAGTGCAAAACAGCAAAGATTTCGTTTTTAGTTTTTACATTTTTACTAGAGGATCGCTTTTCGTATTTAAATACTTTTTATGAAGAGGAAAGAGCATGTGAAAAAGTTATGTTGTCATTAGCAGATAACGCACAGCAAGAATTTTAACGAAATTAAAATTCCAATCTTCTGAACTTTGTCCTTCACTTTGTGTCCAAAAATGTGGGACTCGAATGGTGTCACATTTAACATTTTTATTTTATCACAAAATCTACACAAAAATAAAAAATAGCTATTTCTATCGTCGTGGTCTTTTTCAAGATTGCGAACATGGTAGCATGATTGAAAATCGAGAAATATCGGCAAATCATGTAATGGAGAGCATGAAAACAAAATACACTTACGTGAAGGAGTAGGGAGTGTGTGAAGTGTTAGGAAAAAGAATGCGCTTCGATACTTTATTATATTCAGCATTAGCAAATTATCCTTGTATCCACTTATCCAGTGACATATAGAGAGAACTTGGGAGGGTGTGCGTTTGGCAATTTTTATGTCAGATATAAACTAAATGCAGGGTCATTTCGACCAATCTAATTAATTCTTATCCGACTCTGTATCCGCCGCTGATTGGTTCACTTGTGGTAAATAGTTTTTACTCTGAATGCATATCCATACACTAGAACAAAGATGTACATCAAAAATAATGCAAGATTTTACTTTAAGTAAGTTCTTTTTCTCTTTAAGTGCGTCCTTTTTTCTACTTTAAATGCAAATAATTTTAATTTTGTTAAATTTGTAATAAAATGTTATTTTATAATAACCTATGTATTTAATTTTTAAATTATAAATAAAAAGCGGTTACAATCTTTTAACTTTTTTTTTATAGTTTAAAGTACTCTAATCTTCGCTTTAGTAAAAAAAAAATATATAGCAATCGATGTTTATTAAAAATTAATAATAATGATTTCAATCATACTTTTGTCCATTCATCGCTAAATTTAAATTAAAAAAGCATATATCGGTAAAAATGGTTTAAATCCATCATTGTTACATTTTTGAGTTCTTCTTTGTTCCCTCGTTGAATATCTTGGGTTGAATGCACTCATAAAATTAGAAAAGCGTGCGCTACATCATATGAGTGAGGTGGGCGTATCTGACGCATGTCTCAATTTTAGAGGGAAGCTCCTTCCATAATAATTTGCCTACTTCTTTGAATATACGTTACTAAATATTCTCTAAATTTAAGAAATCTTCTTGCGTGTTCCTTTTTTATTTTGGTCTAAATTGTGAGGATCTCTCAGGGGAGAGGCGTTAAGAGTTTTGGGAAAAATGACATTAAGAGAAAGTTGGTATAATAAAAAATTGGCCGTCTAATATTTTGTTTAGCATCTGGATGACATCTTTTCTCGTTATTCAACACATTTTTGAAGTGTTGAAACTTCGGATTAAGAAATAAATCAATATGCCCACTTTATTTTGATGAAAGATCACCCGGCCTTTACTACACGCGCTGGATACGGCAATGCCATCACTTAATCTTTGATTTTATCTTATATTCTGTCTGAAATCTTAGTATTTATCTTTAGCGTTTCAACCGAGGCAGGAATCTTTCGCGCTATGCCAGAATTATACCAATATTAAAATCAAGTAAATCATCTCAATATACCGAAAACAAACTCCCATCCCATAGGAATTACATAAAGTATTTCCAAGATTTTTGAAAAAGTAATTTATAATAAAAATTCTAAATTATTTCAATTAAATAAACTTCTTTGCACCCCATCAGTATGGCTTTCTTCCGAATAAGTATATACTCAAGAAGAACTCCTCCGATTATTATCATACCTTGTCTCTCAAAACTTTTATGGTAAAAATCACAGTATATCCTTCTTCCTTGATTTTTCCAAAGCCTATGATAATGTTAAACTATATAAAATCGGGGTTAGAGGCAACACCCATAAATGGTTCTCTGTCCTTTCGTACTTTTCAGATTCTTTATAATAACTCGTTATCTTCAAAACATACATCTAATATAGGCGTGCGTTAGGGTTTGATTCTTGGCCGTCTTCTATTTCTAATTTTTATTAATGATATTTGTCTTTCCCTTCCAAATTCTGCCCCCATGATATTGTTTGCTGATGATATTACTGTAGTTTTTCATTTTGACTCTACCTTGGATCATAAAACTTAAATTAAATATATTAAAAGCTGACTAGATTCTTTTGGGAAGTGGTCCTTCTTGTATAAGTTACCTATCAATTTAACTAAATCACACTATCTGATATTCTCAAAACGTATGCATGTTTTCTCTTTAGATTTCTTTATTGAAAATAATTTGATAACACAAAATCGTCTACTTAGTATTTAGGAGTAATCTTGACTAGTATTTTTTCTTGGTCGAGTCATATTAAAAGTTCTATTGTAAAACCTTCGAGGATTCTGAGAGTTTTTATCAAGTTGAGAAGATAATTTCCATTAAATAACAGGAGAACCCTGTATTTCGGTTTTGCTGTCCACCATCTCAACTAAATACTTTGGGGTAGCTCACATTTATCTCTTTTAATAAAGTAGAGAATTTATCTGAATTTATGTGTTTTCTATTTTCAAAATGATAATCTCTCGGTCCTTATAACGGCGCATTCACCCCAAATTCTAATCGCTCTTCTAATCCCCTTCCTTACACTTTGAAACGAATTCCAATTTTAGAAAGATTGTTATTAATACTTTGAAACTCATTAACAATCACTCACCCTTCTTAAACATTAGCGATCGCTTTTGTTTGAAAATGTCTTCCCATGTTTTATTTGATTATTATTATAGTTAAAATAAAAGTTAGTTAATCTCTCAAAACCCTAGTGCTCTCTAGGCTTATACAAACATACTATTATATATAATTTTACATCGCATTGCTTATTTATATAATCCATACATGCAAACATTTCTAAAATGTATGATATAAATCACATCTTTATACATCTTAGGCATTTTTCCCCCTTTTGTAATATTTTTTCTAGTTAGTTAAAGTTTTCTGTTATCTTCTTTCAACTCACATTTTATGCTTTGTTTATACGTCTTACTTTTATGTAAAATGCACTGTTGCTTGTCTCTGAAATACTTGTGATGTAAGGAAAGTATTTTTCTTAATCAGTCATCTCGATGGATAAATCAATTACCCCATTGCTCTTTTTCCTTTAGAGAACTGATAAAGATGATAATCTTTAGATTTGTGCTGAAATTCAGCTCAACTTCCGTTCTCTCTCATATTTGCTTTGCTTTTTCAATAAAGTTCAGTGTTTACTTCAGGAAATATACATCAAAACAGGAATTTCAAAAAATTAATAATTAAATTTTTATTTATTATCAAAAACACCAACGCTGTAAAAAAATTAAATATCTCTGTTGAAAGAAAGAAAAATAAATGGCAAATAGTGTGTAAATACTATTTATTAAAAACAACACAAAATTGGCCTAAAGAAGCAAAGATGGGAGGGGCGAATAAAAAATCGTACTGACTAAAGTGGCGCTAGAAAGATGAAAGAATGTCGTCAATGAGGATTAGACCAAAGCCTTGCTTAATTCTGCACAAGTACAAATTTGAGTTGAGTTTTTCCACAATTTTGATCTTCTCTTCTTCAAACCGTTTACTCCCCTTTTCTCTGGCTCTTTTAGGCGAAAATCTAAACGCATTCGTGGAATTACCCTTTAATTTTTATGATATTAAAAAATATGGCTTTGGATGTTTCAATGAAAATCTTATTGAATCAATCAAAGTAAAAGAAAGTCATATACTCATCCTTATACTTATGTGACAAATTTGTAAAGAAACTAAAATTCCTAATTAATGGAACTAATTTCTTTTCAAAATCTCACTAAAAAAGCTCAATTTGCTGCTATTTCATAATCTTTTATACTGTCCTTTATGATTTCTTCTACAATCAATTCACAAATGAAGTTGTGAAGAGTATGGTGAGACCAGATGGGCTGCAGCGCTTTATACTAGACCAATTCAATATACGTATTGTTTAGTATGAAGAAGCGTATTTTTTGAATACATTCTATAAAGGATATGCATATTTACTTCATATTTAACACGCACAATACCATAATCCAAATAATATTTTTAACTAATATCACCGAATATTTGCATGAAATTTTTGATAGATAAAATATACAAATAATAATTTTGAAAATATTAAAAAAAAAATAATCAAAATAAAAAATAATTATTTTAGGATGGTATTTATAATGCATTTCAATATAAATAAATTTCACTCATCAAAATGTTCTAAAGAAAATTAGTTATGGCCGAAAACATTTGCACTCTACTGTATAGAACAACAGTTGTATTCGTCATTTACTTTGCTTCCTTTTTTTTGCAAATATAATTAATTTTTTGTTAGATCTTTTTTAAATACCAAATATAAAACTTTTTATTGTGTCTTTTTGGACAAGTATTTAAAAGCAATAATAATTATTTTGCGTCAATTGTCTCTTTCGGGAATTTTGTTTAAAAAAATGTTCCTCGTTCTATGCTAGAAAATTTAATAATGCATATATTCTACATTTTTAAATTTTAATACATATATGTTAATTTTAGAAAACGATTAAATAGTCCATTGATATTTAGATTTATAGTCTATAAGTATATATTTTTTCTAAATTAAAAAAAAACCATTAAAGGAGACAGAGATTGGGTGTTGCAAAATGAATGCCGGAGTTCGCTATATGCCTAAATAAGCTAAAAATCCTTAAAAGCTGATAACAAAGACTTGGAATGAAAAGTTACCAAAAATAGTGAAATTGGAAAACGTAAAAAAAAAAAGTACTTGTGTTGTTGGATAATTTTCTTAAGTGCTTCACACGTTGAGAAGAGGGGTGATTGTGGAATGTTGTCAACTTGCTCTGAAATGAAGCCACTTTCTGTCGACAAATTTTCGGTGGTGTCTTGAAAGTGTTTTTGTTTCTTCGCAATTTTTGTCTCTGGCTTCGCTTTGCCCGTTCCGATCTTTAACGGCAAGCTGGACTTCTTGTCGGACTTTTTAAAAATTCTTCTCTGAAAGCCTTTAGTCGCACACGATGTCTGCTTAACATCCTTTCCGTCTTGAATTTTGTTTTCTTTTTGCCTGTTTCCAGCTCTTTTACAAAAGCAACTCACTTTTCGGTAAAACTCGTTCTTGAGTAAGAAGGCTAAGAAGGTTCGAGTGACCGGGATGCGAGAAAAGGGAAGACGAGAAATGGCGAGGGCACAATCGAGGCAGGTTTCGGCATTCGTCATCTCAGTTTTATTTTGGATCGGGATTTTGACTTTGTTTCTTTTGATCGTGGCCACGATAGCTCTTTTCTTTTTGCTTTTGAATACTGGGAGTAGGCAGTGTTTTCGATGAAGTGTGGTATCAAGATGGTTCACTTTTTGGAGCAAGTTGCACGCCTGATTGAATCTTGCCTCTATGCAACTTTTCCTTGAGAAGAGAAAGAGTAGAGACGTCTTTTTGTAAAAGTCGTTAATACTTTTTGTAGCAGTTAAAGAAGTTTTAATCCACTGAGAGAGTAATTTTTTACTAAATTCAAATATATACAAAATTAAAACACTTTTACCACCATTAGAATGAAGCAAATCTATATTTTTTAGTAGATGTAGTTAGATTGTGAAAGCAAGTTTTATTAGTTAATTTTTAGAGACCTTGTTTGTTAGATAGTTGCCCGAGTTAATTTCTTAGTTAGTAAAAATTGCTAATTTATAATAGTTACTATTTAATATAATTAGTAACAGATTCAACTACTTAATCCCACCAAACCATAAAGTGGGTATGCTGAACTTTAATTGGTAAAAATGAAGAAAAATTAATGGTTCCAATATTTTATAATGTTGATGAATAAATAATAATAATAATAATAAAAAATTAGATACGGAGACAAATGTAGTTATAAGGTAGTAGTAATATTCAATTCGTTATAGTGACAAATAATTATGAGTGGTTGTCGGCAGTCTTCCCATTTGAATTTCCTAGCTCAATCAAATTACTCCTCTAGAAAGGCAGATTTTTGATAAAGCTTTTATATACTATAGAAATGAAGAACTTGAGAAGAGAAGGGACACAAAAATCAGGCTATTCACTGTTTTTTGCTTTCAGTGGAAATAAATAATTTTTTAACACTTCAATTCTGCAGGAACGCAACTTTTGAGATAGATTTATTACATCTCATCAAGGAGATTCAATAGTAGACTGATATTTGACAGAATATTCTTTGAAACTTGATATTAATGTAATAAAATAATGGCATGGTTATCAATAAAAAAAAGTCAAAGTCGATGCTATTCTGTAATGCTAGTCATTTAAGTTTTAGTCTGGATAACCTTATTTTTGACGTTGTTGATAATTACCAGTTGCTAGGTGTAGTAATGGACAGTAAGTTTAAATGGTCTGGACATGTGAAATTTGTTAATAACAAATCTCTAGAGTCAGTGGAATCTTGAAAAGATTGAAAAACTCCCTTCCTTTCCAAGTTCAGAAACTTATTTACAATTCTCTGTTTGCTCCATATGTTAATTATTGTTTGGGGTCATTCAAATTAATCTATTCTGACCAAAACACAAAAAAAGCATTGAGACTTATGTTTGGAGTCCACTATCTATCACACACAAGTAATTTGTTCTATGAAAGCAAAATACTTAAAATAAATGATCTTTATAAATACATAATCTATCTATCTTTTTGTTTAAACTTCTGAAACATTAAATACCAAAAATATTCGATAAAACTCTGATTTCAACTTCAGTAATATTAAATATGATTTGCGTTATAAAAATCTAACTCTTGTCCCTTATTATAAGAGATCAAAGCTACATCAAACATTGAAATTTAAACTTCCTGAATTCTGGAATAGCAATATTTATTTAGTTGACATTCTTCATTTAAATATTAGTTCTTTTAAAAAACATATGAGAAGCGTATATATAGACAAATATATATTTAATTGCGATGTTCAGGAATGTTTTCATGTCAATTCATGAGTAATTAAGATTTTTAAAATCCATATAATATTTGATTTGTTTTGTCATTTTCTTTCCATATTTATATATTTGTATATTAATTGTTATTGTAATTGTAAAAATTTGTAATGTTTCTAAGAGTAGTTGTGTAATAGTTTTGAAAATAATATTGAATAATTTTGATTTTTTTATTTTTTTTACATTTAATGTTTTTTTGTTCATCTCTTGATGTTGATTCATTGAAGCGGCTTATTGGCCTTTTGAATTCCATTAATACGTTACAGTCTTCTTTCAACTTTCTGTAAAATGTTTAATTAAGTTTCATGTCTATGCAGTATTTTTCTTTTATGTAATTTCATGATATTTGGAATAAATTCTTCTTCTTCTTCTTCAACGATAAAGTAATCATAGTTGTTATTCCTATCCAAAATATTTCTCATGAAGCGCCTTGTTATTTAAACAGGAAAAGTAAGATTTCAAAATAGTGTGAAATACACCAAGATAATATTATCTTCTTAACTTTGCCAGTTTAAGAGATCAGGTATGAAAAATGAGAGGTTCTTTTTCATATCAGGGTTTTTTGTATAGCCTCCATTTGTTTAATATCTCAAAGATAAAAACAAGTTTTTCATTTAAACTTATAATTCTCTTTTTATATAAGTAGTCATGTATCACTAAAGACCAAAAAGAAAAAAATTGACTTAAAAATGAAAAAAACATTTTAGAATGAAAATTAAAAAAAATATATTTAGTTATCTATGATTTGGTTGGTAAAAATGTTGCGGATGATATAAAAATTTTTAAAAGATCTGGCGAAAATTCAATTAATATCTCAGAGCATGATTTTCACAAAATATATGAATGGGGTATAGAGTGGAACTTGCTCCTCAATCTCGACAGGTGTTATCATCTTCAAATTGGCAAAAATGAAGACATTTCCTTTTACATTGGTGGAACAACATATCTGAAGCGAGTTGAAAAGAAAAATGAATTGTGATTAATCATGGACCCAGATTTCTCTTAAAGATCGCGTGTCTTATGCTGTGAAGAAGGTCTTTTCCCGACTTCATATGTTGGAAAACACTTTTATCTTGTACGATAGAGAAGTTGCCCTGCATCTATTTAAATCTTTAGTTAGACCAGCTTTTGAATATTGAAATGTGATTTTTGCCAATTTCTCGATAACTAAAATCAAAAAAATACAGAAAGTGTTCTCCAAACCTTTAACAACATTAGCAAATTTAAGGTATGCTGAAAGACCAAAAAGCATCAAATTTGCTTCTCTGTATTACCGAACGCTTAGAAATGAAATATTAGCCATCTTCGACATTATAAAAGGAAATATGGTTCGGGACAAAAATGTATAACCTGATTTTCCACAAAGAATCTCAAAGCCACATACATTCAAGTTTAAACCTGAAGATTTTCAAAATAAATAGAGGCAGCGCTAGTTTACTCAAAGAGCATTCATTAAATGGAATAGCCTAGCTAATGACGTTGCTATTCCGCAAAGTGTTGATGTTTTCAAGAAGAAGCAAGACGAATTATGGAGAAATGAAAAATATCTTGTTCTTGATTGATAATTCTCAGATGCAATTTTCATAGGAATATCCGCCTTGTTCTATTGCTCAATAAATTATGTTATGGTAGGTTATGTTTTATGGAAAAAAACTTTAAAAAATATATTTCTTTTTTCTTGAAAATTGAATTGATAAAAATGTCTTCGCTTTTTAAGATAAATTGAATTATATTTTTTATAAGAAAAGAATAATTTTAGTAAAATACCAAAGGAACGAGGCTAACTAAAGATAGAATACGTTGGACTAGTTTCGTTAAGAAGGCGCTTTTGCACAACGTGTCGAACTATGAGCAAAAAGGCTTCATCGTGGATCGAACTCGAGACCTTGGAGTTTCAAAACTAAGTAACCAACCTTACTCCCGGTTCCTCGAGACCTGGATCAACCTTTTTTAACCATTTAAGACCTAGGTTTTGAAAAGAAATTGTCCTTTTATCCTTCTTAATAAGTTTTTTAATAAAATATTTTTTGGAAAGTGTTGGCCTATTGAGACTGAAATGTTTAAAAGAAATAACAAAAATGAAACAAAAACGTATATAAATAATTTACGAAGAAGGAATTCCAAGAAATATTATTAACAAAATATTGATCTAATACGAAACTATTGACTTTTTACAGAAAAAATTGATTTCATTTGCCTATAAAAATTGTATAGAATAAATAAAGTAATAGTCTCAAAGACCCAGTATGAATCTCAAAACGTTAATTAAAAAATTCGATTCGAGTACAAACAATAAATATTAATTTCTCAATAATAGGTTACCAAATTTAGCAATTTAAAAGAAAACATATAACGGTAATATAATCTAAAAAAAATATGCACAATTTTTTTTACTTTTTTTTTTTAATCTCACTTATCATTACTTTACTCTCGCTCCTTAGCAGTTTTGGAAGCTTAGTTTCATTGTAAAAAGTCATAAACTCTCATCAAAAATACAATATTAGACTTTCATCAGAGTAGGGTCACCTAAATCTCTAAGACTTAGACAAAATAGAATCTTTATATTTGGTAAACAGTGTGAGTAAGCAGTGGGGGATCCAGAAATCTTTTGTGGGGGGGGGGGGGGGGTATACTAATATTATCAAAATATTTTACACATTTTATTAGGGAAGAAATTTGAAAACGTATGTAAAATAAATGATTAAAATTATATTACAAAGTCTTTTCTTCTTTCTTTTTGCTTTGAAAATCGATCAATGACTTCATCAATTTTGATTTCTATTTTAGGGTGGAGGTACATGAGAGCAAGTTCTGTTAGTCTCTCGTCGCTCATACGATTACGTAAATAGTTCTTTAAAATTCTTAAAGAACTAAAAGCTCTTTCTGCTGAACATGTAGTGATAGGAACAGTGCAGAAAAGTGTCAAAAGCTTTTTAATATATTTTAGCTGCTCTGGTATTATATCTAGAGCTTCCAGAGGTCTTTTGGGTTTGTTTTCCAGTTTTTCGCAGAAGTTTTTCCATTCTAAGAACTGAATTCTTACATCATCAGCATCGGTAACACGGAGAATAGGGTCATAAAATTTTATTGATTCGCATATATCCTTCCATTCATAATTTAAAACTTCTGAAGGTATAAGTATGGCCATTTTGCTGATAAGAATGCTATGCGACGTAAATTTTTGGTCAAACACTTGGATAATAGCATCCAAATACGGATACCATATTGATCGTTTAAAATAATCCCCTACTGATTCAGCTGGAACATTGCTACGATTCATTTGACGAGAAGCAATTCTTGGCATAGTAATTTGAGCTTGAACCGCTTCAGCCATTTTTTCAGCAACTATGAAAGTTCCATAGTTTTCATTAGTCCATTCGTCTAAAGAAGACCTCCATTGAATTAAGGTGTTTCTAACGAAATTAATGTTTTCAAAACAACTTATCAAATCTGTATTAACTGTTTGGAGAGCTTTAGAAAGATAGTGGGTTAAACTCATAACTTTTTTGACACAGGCCAAAGAAACAATAAATACAGGATTCATTAACGATTTAAATAAAGAATTTGCTTTATCAGCTGATTTTCTCTCTGCTGATCTTATGATTTCTTCTAAAGTATCAACAATTGTTGAGTAATTTGCTTGAAATATCATTATTGAATCATGTCTTTCAACAAATCTTGTTTGACAAAATGGTTTAAGTTTAATGTTCTGACTTCCAGCCTCATTCAAATAAACTTTCATAAGAGATCTACGCTTCACAGAATCATTTATAAACGAAATTACATTTTCAACAACAGAAAACATATTTCTGATTTCATAAAGAGAGGAAGAAACGTTCAAAACAAGATTTAGGCAGTGACTGCTACAATGAACATATACAGCATTTGGAGAATGTTTACGAATATAGGCTTGAACTCCATTTATATTTCCAGCCATAGAAGAAGCGCCGTCATAACCTTGACCTACTAAATACTTGAGATCGAGGTCACACTTTTTTAGAGTGTCAATAATCTTTTCTCCTAAACCCTGACCTGTCAAATTATCCACTTCTTGAAAGCTTAAAAAATCTTCTCTAATTTCATGCTTACCTTCAATTTTTATTACATACCGAATATAGTGAGTTGTTCGATATGAGAAGAATCAGTAGTCTCATCTGCAATAACAGAAAAATATTTTACTTGTTTGACATCCTGAATAATTTTTTCTGATATCAAATTCCCACAAACTGTAATTAGTTCATTTTGCAGTCTTAGAAATATAGGTTGCATTCTTTCCAGCGGTTTTCAAATGCATTTCCAGAGTTTTATCTCCGGAATCAACTCTAAAATTCAAGAGGGCATTGAAATTGCCATCACTCTTCAAAACTGAAAAATCATCTTCAACGTTTGGATTTTTGGAGTTTCTACGGTAACCAATTCCTAATCTTCCTCAAAGAATAATCGTTTTAATTATAGGAACCAAACGCTCTCTATTATCTTGTACTTGACTTTTATAATTACTGTTTAATGAAGTCAATATATCCGAATTTTTTTCGTAAGAATGTAAAAAACAATCAGAAAATGTCATGCATCCTTTATGATAATCTTTAGACAAATGTTCTGTTAGATAGCCGTCTTTTCCTGTCAAGTGATTATACTTTTGCAATGCTTTAATGACAAGCTGTCCAAGTTGGGTTTCCTTTTTGCGATTGTTCGTTGCAAATTCATGTGAAAACAAAACACAAGGAACACAAACAAGCCCTGACAGTATTATTTAAATGGATAATAATTATCTCCCGATATATGTTGCTTTCCAAGAAAAACTTTTTGTGGATTTTTTTTTCCTTTTAATGTAAAGGGGAATTTAAATTTGTCATCAGGAAACCAATGATTGGTTAGGAGTTCTTTTTTATCAAAGTCTGTCAACTGGCTGCATAGTAAACTGCTTCTAATACCTTCTGAAAAAACAACACCAATGTCATTTTTCTTAGAAAGATCCAATGATATAATACTTGTTACATTATTTGTTAAACTTGTTTCTGGCTTTTTAATCAACTCATGTTCTTTTTTTGATGTTTGTGGAAAAGAATAATTGTTTTCAGTTGACACATTAGTTATAACAAATTAGTTGACACACTAGAGCAGTGGTTCTTAACCTTTTTCAGTGCCCGTACCTCTTGATATCTCAAAAAATGTTCCCGTACCCCCATCCAAATATTTGAAAAAGACAAGTAATACAAACCTTGCTGAGAAATTATTGTACTTTTTAATTACTGAACAAAAATATTTTATGTTTATTTCAATTGGAAAGTGTTAATGAATAAGAGAAAATGAACGCAAATTTATGTAAGTAATTATGAGTAATGCTACAAAATACTACAACACATTTAATTTTTAGTGGCTCTTTTGTTGTTGTTTTTCATTGATAATGATGTTCAAACGAGGTTCTTTTTTTGAAAGTGCCAGGCGCATGTCATCACTTGCATCCAAACAATTTCTGGCTTTTGTTTTGATGTGTAATAGCGCCGAAAAACCTGCCTCACACAAGTATGTAGTTGCAAATGGTATGAGGACCACTAAAGCTTTCTCTGCTAACCGTGGGAATGTTTTGAGCTGTGCACACCAAAACATATCCAGTTTCATTTTTTCAAACTCCATTCGAATTCTGTCATTAGTCTGCAACTCCACAAGATCATCCTTCATCATATCATTATCATCCATGGAATCTAGGTTAAAAAGATATGGATCTCGTATCCATCTTTGTGCCACATAACCTTCTTCAAGGTGAAAATAACCTTGGAAGGAATGGATCAGTTCTTGCAGATGTTCTCGTACTTCATTCACAATGGGCATATCTTCTTCGTCACTAGCAGCCTCATCAAGAGAAGGAAAATTTGCAAAATTTCCGCTTTCAACGCGCTTTATCCACATGGGAAGCTTCTTGG
This sequence comes from Nectonema munidae, assembly GCA_030549495.1. Classification (NCBI taxonomy): domain Eukaryota; kingdom Metazoa; phylum Nematomorpha; class Nectonematoida; family Nectonematidae; genus Nectonema; species Nectonema munidae. The sequence goes on from JAUIRK010000751.1 coordinate 322,588, forward strand.
TGAGGGAAGATAATTTTTCTCTGGCAGTTATCATATTCATCCTGGTTCCTTGCATAGAGACATTCAGTTCATTGAGGTGCGCGAATATGTCAGCCAGATATGCCAGAGACAAAATGAACTCCCTGTTTTCAAAATGTTCAGCAATTTCACTGCCTTGATTTCTTAGAAACTGCATAACTTCTTCACGTAGTTCAAAAACACGTGTAAGTACTCTGCCACGAGAAAGCCATCTCACTTCTGTGTGGTAGAGAAGAACACTGTGTCCAGCTCCAATTTCTTCACAAAAAGATGCAAAAAGACGGTGATTTACTGCCCGTCCTCTGATGAAATTTACAGCACGCACAACAACTGATAAAACTGTCTTCAATTTTTCTGGCAGTGTCTTTGTAGCAAGTGCATGACGATGCAACACACAGTGAGTGACTGTTACATGGGGAGCCTCTTTTTTCATAAGGGTAGCAAAGCCTGATTTATTTCCAAGCATGACAGGGGCTCCATCAGTGCAAACTGAACCACACATGTTGAGAGTCATTCCATGTTCCAAGAAGAAATCTTTCACAAGACTGAACACATCTGTTGCTTTTGCAGTAGTTTTCAGAGGTTTACAAAATAAGAATTCTTCTACCACTTCTTTCTCTTTCACATATCGAACAAATGCCATCAACTGACTGCAAAAACTAACGTCAGTTGACTCATCCAGCTGTATACTCACTTTGACAGGACTAGCTTTTAAGTCTGTTATCACCTGCTGCAAGATATCTTGACTCATATCATTAATCCTTGAGTGGATAACGTCATTTGATAGAGGTATCTGTTTAAGCTTCTTTTCAGCTTCTATCCCTAACACTATTTTTGTCATTTGTAATGCACAAGGTTTCACAAGCTCCTCAGCAACAGTGTGAGCTTTTTTCTTCTTTGCGCATAAAAGTGCAACTTCATAAGATGCTTGCAACAAAGGTTTCTCAACTGGCACAAAACCTAGCTTTGACAGGGTACCACGTCGATCAAATCGTTCCCGCTTAATCTTCAAGCTGTTTAAGTCATGTCCAGTATCTAAGTCTCCATGCCGATTGCTGAAGTGCTCATTCAGTCTTGAAGGTTTAAGATTTGCATTTGCAAATACTGTGTTGCAGAGTATGCACTGTGGTCGTTGAGTTCCATCTGCCTCAGTCATACAGGTAAAGCCGTAACGTACGTAGTCGTCGCTCCACTTACGTTTTTTAGACATCGTTACTAGTTCTTGATCACACCGGTATTTAAAAATCTAAAAATATTTAAAAATTTTTTTTAATAAACAAAAATTGTATTTTAGGAAAACACTAGTTAACTGTTCTAAAAAAAGGTTCCGAAAAAATATAAATTAATTTTTCATTGACTTTTTCTGGAATTATAAGTTTTCATAAAACAAAATAAAAATAAATTTTTATTTTAGTTGTAATAAAAATCTAAAAATTTTTATTAATAGTTTTAGTCATAAGATATGAAACAATATACTTTTTAAGTATAAGAATTAAAAATTATAATAAAAATTTTTACATAACTATTAATATTTAAAAATTGTTTTTAAAATAAAATACTAAACTTTGACTAAATTAATATTATAGTTTTCTTAAAAAACAAAAAGGGGCATTGAAAAAACTGAACAAAACAAGACGATAATATAAAAAATTTAATTTATCAATTTAAAAGTTAAGTTTTTGAGTTGTGGTAATATAAATTATTTTTACCTTTATTAAAAAATAAAACATGAATATAATTAAATACATTTGACTTTTTTGATTTTAAGTTATAAAAGTTGTTAAAATCGGCACAACTAGTGTGCCCTAGTTGTGCATTCGGAACGCGGGACAAAATAACATAAATCGGAAGATCTCCAGAATAATCAGGATGTCTGGCAACGTCATGTTTCATATGTTTGATATCATGTTTCGTACCCCCAGGTTTAAGGCTTCGTACCCCTTGGGGGTACAGGTACCCCAGGTTAAGAACCACTGCACTAGAGTTATAAAAAAAATCACTGATGAGTTTTTTTCTCTTAGAACTTTTGTTTTCAATCATTGAAAATAAATTCTAAAACACAAAAAAAAATTATTAACAAATGCAATTTTAAAATTAGATTTAAACAATATCTTTTTTGTGACATATGTTAAAAAAAAGTATAAACTCTCATTTAATAAAAACGTTAATTTTTATGAAAAAAAATAGTTTTTAGATTAGATGTAGGAAATCTAAGTAATTTTCTAACTAAAATACGTCTTTTGTCTGAAAAAAGTATAAATATTATTTGAATGATATTGTTTAGTAATGATCAAAAACAATATTTTTGAATAAAAAGCGAAAAAAAAATGAAAAAGTTTTTAATGTTTAAAGTTGTTATAAACTAAAACTTTTCATATGTAAGCTACATTTAACAGCAACCTTAATTTTTCTTGAAAAGATTGCTGGTGGGGGGGGGGGGGGGGGGGGTATGCATCCCCCTATCCCCCCCCCCTCTCGGTCCATCCCTGTGAGTAAGGTATTGGGTTCGATCGAGTATGAAGACTTCTTTGCTCATAGTTCGACATAAGCTGAGCAATTTCACCTTGCCGATGAAAACACTCCAATATACCTTTATCTTTTCCAATAAGTGAATGTAAAAAAAACATACAATATAATAAAACAAGAAACATTATGACAAATTATCCCCAATTCTTGGATATACCATCTATAAAGCAAAATGACTAAAACATCTTTACTGAAAAAGATCATGTTAAATAAAAATAGCGTATTAAATTTTTTAATGATCGAATTTCACGATTTTAAAATTTAATTTTTGATTTCAGGCCCAATAGCTTGACCCATACAAATCAAAAATGTGTCTGCTAGCTCAGGCCAAATTAATCTGGTTGTACTGTTGTGAAAAATAAGAAGCTTACTTCAAGATATGTGCAATAAAGGCAGTAAATTTTCTGACGCAGTCGTATTTTTTGAAATCAAGCTTTACCTTGCAAAGTTCGACGTAGGCCTCTTGAATTTCGGGCGAAGCAACTAAAATATTCGGTGTTTTATTATCATGATTGAAAAGAGAAAAGTTGATTTAACCTTTTGTTGACACGTGAACTATGAACGGCCAGGATGAAGCCATGAAATTTGAGTTTGTAATCTTAACGCCATCGCTGTATACATTATAAAGCGCTGCTATAAAATTCTTCACATAAATATTTGATTCATCAAAAAAGGATTTCTACATAAAAACATTAACAATATTAATTACGTATGAAGAATCCAATATATTGTCATATTTATATTAATAAACAGTTTTACAGTTCATGAATTTCAAAATTTAATCAATCATTTTATGACATAGGAAGTATATCTTACTTGGTTGTTAGAGACCAGAGTGCACAATGTAAGTAAAAACGAAATTTGTACAATGATATACACATTACAAAAGGAATACGTAACGTTTCTTGTTTTAAATAATTGTTGCTTAAAATGTTGAACAAAAATCGATTATTTAATATTTCTGTAGGGTATTGCTAGATGGACATGTTGTTTCACAAAATTTGTATCTTTTTAAAATTGTGTGCTAATAAATTTTTAATTTTATACATTATCCTTAAGTTCTATGAGAAGTTAAATGTGTCAATAATATCCTACTTTTAGGCATTGTGTCTATATAAGATGACTACTATAAAAATATTTTATTGAATTGATAAGTGTTCTATCCTTCCATTATCTCCTTATCGATATTGTTAAACTCTTAAAGAAGTATATATTAAGTTTTATATTCAAAAAACATTAAAAATACACCCTAAAATATGTTGTAATTTTTTTTCTTTAATCTATGGCTAACACTAACTTAATCCATTTGATCCCAAAAAGCAGACGATATTAAGAAATTTGATACAAAACTATCTTAGATTTTTAAGTCCAAATGGACAACAATGTCAGATAAAATAAAAATGGAATGCTTCAAGTTGTATAAAATTTGAATAATAAAAGCAGTCGTTCAGTTTTCAAAATTCTTCGGCTTAACCCTTTTAACCCATTTACGACTAAGCAGAGCAGACGACTTTAGTAATTCCTATTTAATTCCATTTAACCCATTTACGACCAATGTTCCTATTTTGGAACATAAGTAATTTCATCTTCGTCTGCTTTTTTCAATGACTTTGAATATAAATCGTCTGCGTTTTTTAGATATCGTCTGCTTTGCTTGGCCTTAAATGGGTTAAAGTAGGAATTCGTCTGCGTTCCTTTTGGGAACATTGGTCGTAAATGAGTTAAGAGCATAATTTCTACGACTAATCGTTTTCTTCCTTATTAATGGAGTTTTATATTTAAAGCAGACGATTTTCTTTTCTTCGTGCACCAGTATCACACTGGTTCTCAAAGCGTTAAGGGTTGAAACCAATAAATCGCAAGAATTTAAAAACGAAGTTAATTCATAGACAAAAAATAGTAAATAAAATAGTTCAAAAATAATATTCTACTTTTTCAAAAAGAAAGTAGATTTTTTGATGATACAGAAGTTGAAGAGTGAAAGATATAAGTCTGTTCATGTACTTTTCTTTATCAAGTAAAAGCTGATCACTTATGATTTCTTCCAATTCTTCATGCTCGCAATCTTGTTCTGAGTCTGAGGATGGAGAAAGCAGAAATTGGGAAGGAGGAAGAGAATCTTTGGAATCACAACTTGAAGTCAAAGAATCTTAACAAGCATCAAAAAGAGTTATGCCTCAGTGAATATTACTTTGAAATGAAATTGTAAATATTTGTCCTACCATTGTGGAAGGCATTTAACATTACTCTTTCATCTTCTAAAACCTTATTGAATGTAGTTTTGTTTAATTCGCTAGACGCTGCAACATCCTTTGAAAAGCTAAAAAGGAATTCAAAACAATAACACATAATACTCTTTTTCTTTTGGTTTGCAAGAAGAAATAACACGATAATTTAAAAGTAAAAGACGTTTTCTCTGAAAATTTTTCTTCATAATTTCAAAAATTGTAAGCATTTTTAGACTGAAAAAAAACTCAACAAAGTCTTTTCTTTTGTATAGCAAATATTGATTTGCAATTTATGAAGAATAATATACAAAATATTGAGCTATAAGTAATAAGTTTCAATTAGGCTCTTTTGTAAGATTATAGCCACCGACTCCCAACTTGGAGACAAGGTGTTCAAGGATTGAATGATTTTCTTTGAAAGTAAACCTGTATCTCATTATTTAGGGAGTTCCAAAAATAGTTGACAGTTGGTAAGAATTAATTGTGAAGAGACAAAATGTAAATGGACATAATGTCGACGCCAGTTTGAAAAGGACAGAATGTCAATGCCAAAAATGATAGTGATAATGACCAAAATAAAAGTGAATAACGAAACATTTGGCAGTTATTTAGTATGTAAATTAGTAAGAAAGAAAGTAAGTAATGTAATTCTCTCTGACGACATTATGAGGGTAGGCATTTTGTATGCCAAGATTGTGTACTTCTGTCCAGGAATATAAAAATGCCCCCATTTTATCGACAAATTTATATTGAAACACAAAACCCATAAAAAAAATAGCATTTTCAAATTGACACACTTAAAAATGAAACCCCCAATCATCTGCAATCAAAGCCAACACAAACCCATGAGAACATAACCAAATCACTCATTCTAAAGTGTAGATACACCGCCAGAAATCAGAACAAACACGAAGATATAAATACTTCCTTTCACCCTAGCACAATTTACACATCGTCTGAAACTAACAGATCTATGGAAAACCCACTGTAAGGAAGGGAGACTTTTGAGCAGGTAAGACAAAAGTGTGAAAAAATCCTAGACAATGCGTGTTGGAATGGATAGGGGATATTAGGTGCCAACTAGGCGCCTCTACAAAACAATAACTAGGCTAAATCAAACCTCAGTTTACGTCACAACCCTGTAATTACTTGAGTATTTGGCCAACAGAATTTGTTGTGAGATATTAAATTATCTTACTTATTTAGGACTGTCATTTGGTAAATATGTCAGAGAGAATAAATAAATATTAATGCGAATAAGTAGCAGTGAAGAGTCAAATTTAGTGATTATAAAAATATTGACAAAGCATTATCTTGTTTGCGTTTGCTCCTCCAGTTAACTCAGTTGATCTCATACTCGCTTTCAAAATGGCAACAACGGCCGGGTGAAGTCCTTTTAGGGGTCAACACCAATTTTGAGCTGTGGATCGCATTGAAATCTTCCTAGGATTTAGTGGGCTGCAATAAAATTGGATTTTATGAACTTTTCAAAGGCCTATTTGTACATTGTAAAGACCTATGCCTCATTCAATGTACACGTGCGAAAAAAAGTTTTATAATACTCCCCAGAAGTTCGTATGGTTTCAAACACTCCTTTTATAATTTTAGAATAAGCGGACTTAAAGTAGTATTACAGCACGTGACAAACTTTCATCTCTTTGTACTGAAGTTTTAAGAAGTTTACAAAAATACTTTTAAATAAAAAATTTTAAATTTTAAGATGGAGAAGAGTTCATCGGCCCTATGTAGAACATGCGGCGTTGATTGTTGTGAGCAATATATCCTAGTTAATACAACGCTCTAAACCCGCAATTTCATTGATGAAAGCATTTCATCGTTCATTGCGTTTAATATAATATTATTTGGCGTATTTTTTCCCAACATTAAAGTTTATGAATCCCAATAACCTATGTAGTCCGATGAAAGAGTGTGCCTCTTATCAATATATATTAAAAGTAAATGAGCCTCTAAAGCTGTGTCTCCTCAATACTTCTTCTAATATAAGCATTCACAAAAGTTGGAAAAAGTATCACCTCTGCAATATCCACGAAACACGTCTCATGCGGAAAATCAAAGAGTTTAGACAAGTTTTAAAGTTCTTACCTCACAACCTTTTTGTGCTTTAATTTGCTGGCTTTTTGTTCTTTCCTCTTTACATTTTTCTTTCCACCCCAATTGGAGTTGATTTCATCTTCGTCATCATCACCGTAAACATCGTCATCACACTCGTCTTCGTTGTAGTTCTTGTCTTGTACAAGTTGCTCCTTTTCCCGAGATTCATTTTCTAAGCTAGAAAAACTTTTCATCGTTTCAGTGATGTCTTTCGATTTCGTAAGTTCAAAATCAAAGTTTTGTAACGAATTCTTAGACTTCATTTGAAGCCATTTTTGGTACAATTTTGATATGTCTGGAAGTTCGGTAGGATTTTCGGAAGGAAAATTTTCCATGCCAAAAACAGAATCGTGTAAAGTTAAAGTTTTGTGTTCGTTTGAAGTTTCGTTGTTGAAGAGGATTTGGGGTTGCATCTCTTGAAAAAGTTCAAATGTTTGAGAACATTGGACGCAGGCATCGTGCTTTTCAACAAATTTTTTCGAAAATCTTAAAGACAAAAATTAGACAAGAAAAAACATCAACACTATGCAAATAATGCCATATATGGATTATGAAAAACATTAACAGAGATAATCACATATTTCAGGGATTTAAAACTAAGAGACGAGAGATCCCATTTGAATTGAGATCTCTTTTAATAAAATCAAAACTGGTGACACCTGTTATTAAAATGTTTAATATTTTTAACCGAATTAATTTTTTGTCTAACTAAATATGCAACTAGTTAACTAAAAAAATCATAAATAAATTTATTAATATATTTATTGATAAATAAATAATTGCATCTCATTTTTTTCTTTGTATTTTGTTTCACAGATCCTGTATTATTCTTCAAATGCCAAAAATTAGGACCCCAATTCTTTAAAAGCTCTCGAACATAGTTTAATCTATAGTTGTTACTCATCTTTTGCGAAATGGTAAATTAATAATAAGATTTTTTCATTAGAAATGAATTTAATTTTTTGGTTAACATTTTAAGGAGTAGAATTTGAACATTTTTCGAGAAAATAATAAAAGGCTTATTTTTCAATAGAACTTTATATTTAAAGCAAATTATTTTTCTTTCTTTAGACTTTCGTGTCCTACTGGTTGATAAAATGTTAAAATAATTTTATTCAAAAGGTAAAGGTACAGCGGGGTGTTTTCATCGAGAAGGCAAAATTGAGCTGCTTGTATCTAACTATGAGGAAAGTAGGCTTGATGCGGGATCGAACCCAAAACCTTGAGTTATCCAAACCCAGCATCTAACCAACATTACTCATGCTCCCAAAAGCAGAATTAGTGATGTAAAAAAATTTTTAAAGAAATATGGAGACCTATTATTATTATTATAAATTTTAAAATATTGTCATATTTCAATTGACAAATACCCAAATTATAATAATGGCTATCTTAAATATTTATCTTAAATCTAAATGAAAATATCCGTGTGCCCATTTTTAAAGTTTGATATATATATTATGGAAAATTATTCACATAATTCTATTTTTAAAATTTTTTGAAATAATGATAACATCGACTTATCAACTGCCAGATGCGATGCAAGAAAAAAAATTTTATTAATATATTTTCTAACATTTAGAATCTAAAAAACACTTGATTAGTACAAGATTTATTATCTTGAATTTAGGGTGACTAGACGTCCGGGTTTGTCCGCACAAATCTGGATTTTGTAAAAAAAATATTTTTTGTCTCAATTTTTTCTAACAGGTAAAATGATGAAATTTTCTATGTTATATGATTTAATGCCAAAATAGATGATTCAAAATTATTTGATTAATTGGATCTATTTTTGCATTTTGAATGATAAAAAAGAAAACAACTTTCAACTATCATCAACGAATGAAATATGGATGAATTTTTAAAAAAAAATGTATTTTATAGATACCTTTTCTGAGTTACTGAAAATAACTCAATATATTATTGGAATACAAGCTATAACTCAAAATAGACAAAAAAATTTCTTTGATTCATAATCATTTGAATGAATGTAAAAATCAATTATCTATTAAAACAGTAAGAAGCATTCTAATAGTAAACTTTAACTTTAAAAAAGTTTCTCGCTGTGAATTTTATCGATATCTCCGTCAAAATAAAGAAACTTTAATAAATATTTCATCTCGGCAAAAGTACGATTGATTCAAATAAATTATTGGTTTTTTGCAATTTTGAATTTTCTTAATAAACTCATTTTTTGCAAATATAAATACTGCAAAATTAAGTTAGTCCGGGTTTGTCTGGTTTTTTTTTATACTTTTTTTAAAATTTCCTCCTATTTTATTTAAAATCTATCAACCCTATTCTGGATAATGTATAAAAGGAGAAAGTTTTATGAAATATATCAAGAGTAATGCTTCTTTGCTTCACATTTACAAAGTTGAAAAAAATGTAAAAAATAAAGTTAAAGTTCACAGATCTAATGTATTATACCGAGTAAAATGAATGATAAAATCATAAAAATATTTTGATAAGTCTGGGCACGCTTCTATTAAAATTTGCTTGCTTTTGCTAGACCCAAAACGGTTGCATCAGTCGAATATGATTCGAATTGCCTATAATGATGTCCATGTTTATTATTCTAAAACTTGCTTTATACTCATAATGAAAATTATAGATAAAATGATCGATCATGCATCATTCCCAAAGTTTATTCCAAAAATTTAGCCTTGCAAAAGAGCCTATATTGAAGATGAAAAATTTATTTACAATATTCTCTCCAAAAGGTACATAATTTTGCATGCATGTTGATTTTTCAAAACAAATAAAGATGAAGGTGGGCCAGCACACGGGTAAAAAAGTTATAACTTCAAAATATTCTAAACTTTGAAGGATTGATTGATTGAAAGAAATTTAAATGGATTAAACAAGTCTATTTTGGAAAGAACAAGCAAAGCTTACATAAAAGAATAAATGAGAACTTGTAGCTACAAAAATTCGATAAAAAAGGATAAAACCCACAAATTCGATATGCAACGAGGTAAAGTGATCGAGCTTTTTGGTTGTAAGGATTTAAGAAGATTCAAAAGCTATTTACGTACCTGCTCATAGAATTGTCTATAGGAAAGGAGTACGATTTGATGGATGGCAAACTTGGAAAGTAGAGATCTTGGAGGAAAGGGTTCGTTGAAATTGTTTGCGTCGAAGTTTCCATACGTTGCTCCAACTTCTTAAAACTATTGGCACTGCAGCTCTAAGTCGTGTTAAAAAACGAGATGAATTCATTCGCCTCTATTTTCAGCGGATACACGAGCTTTTTTCGACAACGAAACAAGATTTACTGTTTTCTAACTTCATAGAACTAACTAATTAACTGATTTAAGGAACTTCGTTAATCAAATTAGCGGATTACAATACTGAATGCATGACAAAGATCCGACGGACCAACTGAAAGTAGTAGATGAGTACAAAACACCAATAGCAATTTTAATTTAAAAAAGGATTTTTTTTTGCTTTTATTCGTGAGCAGGCTATCCCGTAATTCTTAATTTTTCCTTTTCATGTTAAAAATATAATGAGAGATAAGAAAAATGAAAATTAATTAATGATTTTATTTAATTAAAAAAATTTTTATGTAGCAAGATTGCACACTTAATTCTCATTTCAATTTATGAAATGTTATGTCAAAAGTACTGCTTTTGATGCAAAATTTTTTTATACCACACGACTTTTGAATCGGCATAAAGACTTCTATGACAACTAAAAAAAGAATCTGTACTAATTTCTCACTTCTGGGTCTACGTGCATTTCTTTTGAACAAAATTGTAAGTTTGTAATTTTTAATAGATAACTTGCAAATCTCCTTCCATATTTTCATAACTGTTTAAATCAAGACATTTAATGCTGGTGCTTTTAAGAGAGGATTTAGTTTTATCCGCGTGTGAAAATCAAATTATGAATTCCTTCCCTTTTTCAATTTCACCGTTTGGAATTTGGCACGTAGGGGTATTCTGGCTTCAACAAATCGAATATGCAAAAGTATTAATCAGTTTAGGTTTTATAACCGCCGTTAACGACGTTTGGTTGTGAAAGATATCGTTGGTTTCCGTTTTTAGCGAAGTAATTCTAATGTGTGAGTTCATGCAAAAGTGTATTAAATAATACAGTGTTCGCATCAAAGCTGCTTTCATTTGAGGAATACGAAGAGAGAATAGAAGGTGAGGCAGTCCCGGAATTCTTCGGAAATTCGTTTTCTTCGTCTAAGCAGTCTAAATAAATACAGTTGAGTTTTGTATAAAGTTTTTGATAGGCAGGCAAACGAATCATGTAACTTTGTATAAAGAGCATTACTGTCTAAAAGTGTCATATCGAGTAGTGAATTAATGAAATTCATAAGGGGAAGACTGATTTAACGAATTGACTGAAATTTTCAGGGATTTCATGAAATCCAAACTTTCATAATCATAAACATGTATTTATTTTGCATACATCGTTATATTGGTCTTACAAACTTCTCTTAATTTCAAACCGTGACATTAAAACCAGGCAGTACTAAGTGTGTATATGCTGTATAAATACACTCTTATTTTTTAAAAAATTTGAGTAGTTAAAGTTTCTTACGAAAAATATACTTTCATTACAAACATTTTTTAGATCCTTCTAAATTTTTGGATGTCTTATTTTGCATTACTTGGATCTCTCATGATTATGTGCAGAAAAACTCGTTAATCCAATAATGTTATTCACAGCCGAAAATTTAAAAAAAGGTATTCTGATAATGAAATTATCGGATATTGAAAAAAGAATGATTTTGCTGTCAAATGTTATGGAGTTAATGGGAAAGCACAATTTAATGAAATATTGCAAATTTAGCCAAAATATTTTACCAAAAACGTAACAAGGTGAATTATTTTTATTAAAAAAATGTTTTCTTTTTATCTTTCCTAATTCTAAGATAAGAAAACTTATTTGTATATAGGGATAATGAAAGATACGGAAAAAGTCCGGATTAGCGAGGCTCGACCGTACTTTTGAAAACTCTGACACTTGTTGCATTATTAAGGCTGCAGAATCTGGTTCGGAAAAATGTTTTTCCAAATTATTTCTTTGAGAAGATATATTTCTGACTGTTAGAGATTAGTGTTCAGCGATTTTGTTATATAAATAACACCAAATTTTTGTCATATCACTACCATAATATAATTTTGGATAAAACATTTTTAGAACTTGAATATTTTTCATATTGGTGGCACACTCAACTGGACTCCACTGTTGATTTTGGCCATTATGTTTGATAAATACTCAACTAATTTCTAAATGGGCTCTAGTGTAAAATATAGGGAACATATTGTCGGGGTAGACAATACTAGACTAGGACTAGTGTAGAATTAATTAGCATTAGTGTTCGTATTAGAGTTAGTGTGAAAGTTAGGTTTAGAGCTACTGCAATCTTACATACATACTTTATATATTCATTTTTTGACATTCTTGACAAAAATTCCCCTATTTAATTATACACGTTTACCACAAAAAACAGGTAGACATACACACACATACATACACTCATACAAATTAGTGTTGAAACGCGGTTATAAAAACCTAGTTTTTAACAGATTTTGAAAATCTTCTTTATTACCGAAAACCGAAACGTATATCCCGTTATTCCAAAAGTACAAACATTTCACTTTTAATCGTTTTTATTTCCATATAACTAAAATAATTAATTATTATTTTTTAATTATAAAATTATTTAAAATATTAAAGTAATTTCATGAAGGTTATTAAAAATGTAAGAGAATATCCCAAATTAAATTCTAAAAACTTTACTATACTTTTTATAGAAGAATTTGTTGGTAAAGTGATAAAGTTAGCTTTACATTGTATAATTTGATTGACCAGTAGTCTGCTTTGTATGATTAACCGACATATTATGACTAAAAAGTGTATTGAAAAGTTTTACGTATAATCGCTCATACAGGAATCTTTTTTGAAGATTGGATTCCTTTCTAAAAATTGGTTGAAGCTCTACATCCTTTGTAATTTTTTTTTAAGTTTGTATACTCTAATAAATTTATTTTTCATGATATGTCATTCGCATTCCGTGGATATGAACGCGTATTTAGTATTCATGAAGCTGGAAAATTCGTAATCGTGCTCAACAAAACATTAAGTGTTTAAATCGAAAAAAATTATGCAAAATTTTTATTTCGACTTTGTTCAAATATGCCTGAAAGAACATATAAAGTGATTTATGCTTTCTAAGAATCTAAAGGGGATATTTTTAGAGAAAAAAGTTAACACGGGGAAAAACGGGAATAAAAATTACAAAATTCAAAATTGATTGATTTCAAGAATGAGAATTTTATCTTTCTAGATTTCAGCATGGGGGATTATGGGCAAAGCGCGGGTAAATGCATATGAATCAAATGAAAGAAAGTATACCCTCTTCTCCGGGTGGGTTGCAGTCCATGGAAAAGGAAGAGGGAGAGGTGTCTTCAAGAGGATTCTCAAACCTGATGCTGTCTTTGGAAAGCTGGAACAAGCGGATCAAGGAAATGCCCTCACTCTCCACAGCTTCGCAAGGGGCGCCCGAGTCCATCGCCATCTCTTCTGCTCTTCCACTTTCTCGGCCTGTTTTCAGAAAAGACGAAATTCACACAGTACACACTACAGAGTTTGTGTAGGAAGGATGCTGCTTATCATAAGCAAACAAAGAGGACTCGCATGCCAACCTTTACCCGTTCGCGTGCTCTGATTGCAAGTATTCTTCACGCTGGCTGTCCTCGTGCTACTTATGGAATCCTTATGAAATCAAGAGAGAGAACAAGCAGGAGCTGATTCCAAACACACACATATCTGCACTAATTCATTTAAATGGTCGTCGCGCAGCGCTATAAAACCTTACTGTGCGCAAAAACCTTACTTTGCGCAGGACAGTGGCGCAGCGCTAAAGATCGAACGAAAGGCATATCGATTTTTATTTTTGTGAATCATGAAATGGTAAGATGATCGGAAGTGTTACTGGCGAGTTGTGAGTTAGAAATCATCATTATAACGGGGGATTATAACATTTCTAGTGACCAACGAATGAAAAATTTTCAATAGAGAGACGATTAATTTTTAAAAAGCTATGCCTGAAGGGGTACAAACATTTTATAAACATTTTAAATCAATTTAATAAATATACCATTTTTAGGGTAATGTTGCACAATCCGTGCATCATCGATAAACGTCTTTATCGATGCAATTGGCTTTTTATCGATGCAATTGGCTTTTTATCGATGCAATTGGCTTTTTATCGATGCAATTGGCTTTTTATCGATGCAATTGGCTTTTTATCGATACAATTGGCTTTTTTTCGATGCAATTGGCTTTTTATCGATGCACGGATAGTACCGTGCATCTCTCCGTGCATCGATAAAAAGCCAATTGCATTGGAAAGATGTTTATCGATGCACGGATAGTGCAGCATTTTTGGCAATTATATTTTGTCTTTTTGCAATTCTATTTTGTCCTTTTGTAATTCTATTTTGTCTTTTTGCAATTCTATTTTGTCCAATTTGTCTTTTTGAAATTCAATTTTGTCCTTTTGCAATTCTATTTTGTCCTTTTGCAATTCTATTTTGTCTTTTTGCAATTATATTTTGTCTCTTTTCAATTGTATTTTGTCTCTTTGAAATTGTATTTATCTTTTTTACTAGTTTGTCTCTTTGCAATTGTATTTGTCTTTTTGTAATACTATTTAATTTTTTTGTACTACTATTTTGTCTTTTTGCAATACTATTTTGCCTACTTTGTCTTTTTGTAATTCTCTTTGCTTCAACTTTTTTTAAATTTTAGTTTTTCATTTGTTATATTCATATTACTTTGACATGTATTATTTTTAATTTTTGATATTTTGACTAATTACAGAGTCAACTTTTTTAATTCTCTTTTTTAACTAATCAAAATAATATGAAAAAAGTAAAAATTTTAAATTTAGCATTTGTAAAAGAATGAAGGAAAAGAAGATTAATTTGCGAAATAATTAAAAATTGAAATACTTTAGTTTCTGATTTTTTGCAAAAAATAAAAAAATTTCATCGGGTTAATACCCAAAATATAAAAAAATTAAAAACTTTAATACATAAATATAATTACAACTTCTTTTGAACATAAATATCAAAATCTTCAAGTAATAAACTATATATCATCTATTCATAACGCATTCAAGGTTCGTGAGCACACAACATATTCTGGAAGCTTGTTCTAATCTAAGTTCAAAGACCGACTTTCTTTTGTTATAATTTATTTTTTCTCAAAAAAGATGGAAAGCGCAAAAAAGTGGTTGAATGTGTTTGCTTTGAAGAAGCATTTTTAGTTTAGGAATTGCGTGATAACATATGAAATTTGTTTCAATTTAAATTAGCGTACTTTTAAATCAGATTATTTGCCTCCAAAAAATTTTTTTTTTCAATGAAGGGGGGGGGGTTTTTTTTGTTAACTTTTTAAGTGAGATTTTGTTTTTCAAGGAGTTTTAATTTTTTATAGGTGGGTTTTTTTTTTAAAAAAAAATTTTGGGGGTTTTTTTTTTTTTTTTTTTTGGAGTATTTTTTTTATATTATTTTTTTTTTTGTATTACCCCAAAAATTTATTTTTTTTTTTATTTAAACAATATTTTTGTTTTAGGGTAAACTTTTCTTTGAAAGGGAATTTTTTCCTTTCCCCCCCGGCATTAAATTTAAAAAACCCTTTCTCTAAATTAAAAAGAGTGGTTTGGTGTTTTTAAGATTGTTAAATTTTTTTTTAAAAAATATTATTTATTTATATTTTTTTTTGTCTATAAAAATAAATAAATAAAAAAAAAAAAGGAAAGGTGTAAATTAAAAAAAAAAAGGAAAGGTTTAAAAAATTTAGACTCCTCAAAAAGGGAGAAAGGGGGGGAGGGGGAGGGGGGTGAAATTTGAAGATGATAATTATCCGCATAGTTAAATAAAAAGAAAAGAGATCGCAATTAAACCAGATCTGGAGTTTCAAAAGAGCGAAATTTTAATTTTGAATAGGAAAAATATAACGTGTTTTTGGTAAATGTCTAAGTTGATTCAAATCACTCCAAAGAATATTTGCTGATTATTATTATAGATAAAAATGATATTTCTCTTTATTGATGAACATCTGTTATCTCTAATCTCACAAAAGCTTGAAATAGGCCTTTAAAACGTAGTATTAAGAGATAGTTCCAAATCAGATACATTTACAGAAATCAAAAGATGTACGAAGAAAAAGAACAGTTAAAATCAATAAAGTCTCATTTTGAATTTTAATACCACTTGTTCTAAAACACGTTAAAAGTCTTATTTTATAAAGTTTCTGTAAAAGATGCTCAAGTTATTAGGTCAACAAAGGTCAACTTTTTTATTAAAAGGTCACATTTTTTAATAGTCCATTTTTTGTAAAAAAATTTAACAAGTTTACAAACAAAGAACAAGTATTTAACAATTTTGTAATTGCTTTTATATACTGAAGAGTTCATAAAGCAACTAAAAAATGTATATCATTTTATATTTATTGGACAAATCATTTTTAATATAGATAAAAATTTTGATTCATCCATTCTGGAACATAGAACGTATCTTCGAATATTACAATGAAAGATGCCTTTGAAATATAGAGAAAAATCAAATTTGAAGATACTATATGTGGTATAAATAAGGAACATATTAAAAAAAAGAAATATAACTCTTCTCTAGCACAGGCAACAGACAAGGGAAAGATAAATTCCAGTGATTAAAAAGTGAGGTAGACGCCTTTTCAAAAGAGAATACTCTAAATATTACATGATATCTTTATAATTGACAAAAGTGATTATAGAATAATTTTTAGGACAATTTTTGAAGGATTTATAGATCAACATTTAGAAATTTTAACTGACCAACACAATCTATACTTAATAATAATAATAACGGTAAAGATACTACTTTAGAGTGTTTTGATGGACACGGTGCAATTGAACCGCTTGTATCGAATTATGAGCAAAAGAAGGCTTGGGGCTGGATCGAACACGAAGCCTTGGCGTATCGAAGCAGTCTTAACCCCGATTCCTTTACAAGCCTAATAAAGTTATTCTTTGAGAAGCACGATTGCTACCCTTCTAATAATTTGCATCTAAATTCACATTTTCGTGTTAAACGAAAAATCATAATGGATTGAAAGTAAGTATATATTTTTACGTAGTAGAATCTTATCGTTGTAGTAAATTTTTACTCTAACCCAAAGATAAAAACATCAAGAATGTCATTAAATCGTGGAGAAAAAAGTTGTTATAATTACAAATTTTATTTGAGAATATCAGTGTTGAAAAAAATAAATCTAAATGTAATCAAAACTAGAGTGTTTTTATTCTTTATAATAAACTGATTTGAGACATTTTTTGATCTAAAAAATTTGATTTGTTAAAGGAAATTTACTAAAAAGATTTCTACTATCAAAAACAAAGATAAAGTTACTTGTCATATTTCCCCAATAATGGTTATGTTATGATAATAAATCAATTGAACGAATTATATTTCAAATAAATTAATGTCAAATTAACAAATTTGCTTTCAATATATAAAAGTTCAGAGTGGGGAAACTGATACAGGGAGGAGGGGCAAAATTTATTTTAATGGGACCGGGTCTATAAGAAAGTATATACATTTATATGTATCAAGGGAGTTTAAGGGGGAGGCAAAATAAATCCCAGGGGCTAACCCTGGCAAAAGGTTCTAAAATTTTACACATAAGGCATATTTAGAAATTGGTTGAGCACTTGTCAACTGTTATGCAAATTGAGGGAAAAAATTGAATGGTCAAAAGGAGGAGTAGAGTGGATTTAGGAAGATAAGGAAAAGGATTACATTCCATCTCGGGCATACTGTGGCTTTTTCTCGCTCTAGAAACTCCAGCAGCTTGCACATCTTCCAAGTGCTTCCACGTCACCAGAACTTGGTCAGAGTGAGACATCAAGGCAAACGACTTTTCATTGCCCGTCGCTTGACTTTCATCAAATGTCAGTTGGTAGTTTTGTATGTTCACTGGAAAGTTACACTTCTGAAAGGACATGTGTTATTGCAATGTTTACGGCATGAAAAAACTTTACTTCTGCTAAATCTTAAGTTACACTTCTCAAAAAATACTTCTTTGCATTTTTTCGCAGGCAAAATTTCAGATTCGTGATGGAAACTGAACCATGTGTAGATCATTTTAAACGTGAAAAATTGGAGTAGAGATAGTATAGAGAGATGCCAAAGTAATATTTCTATACCTTTATCAATTTTAAATTGCTTTTATTCATATGTCATCTTTAAATTTTGTTTTTATCTTTATTCTTAAATCGACAAAAATTTCAATTAAGCTACCCTGAATTGAAATGTAAATAGTATATACCAAATCTAACTACAATATTTTGTCGAAAACTGTAACAAACTTCCTCTGAAAAATACTTACTATAAATTTCACATTGAAACGACTTCTTCCATGGTGAACCCATTTCCTCAATTTTTGAAAATATTGCATTAACCATTTAAAGAAATAATAATTCAATTTTTTTATACCATAACTTTAAAGGTATGAAAGAATTAGTATATTTAGAAATGCCCTTATCATATATTACTTCACAGGTATAAGATGACAAAGTAATAACTATATTGAGGCCTACTTCCGATTAAATCACACTTAGTTGGTGCATTCAGTGTTCATTACTATGTGAATTTCTCAGTGACAAGTCCTACACTTTATGGAGGTTTGACAATTAACGAGAAGAATGATTCGGAAACATTTCAGGTAATTAAAGTAAGTAGAACATCACAAGATAGTTTATTGTCAAAAAAAATATTATGGTTGCAAATTTTCGGATTGAAAATCCTTTAACTGTTGCGAAAATAAACTACGATAAATATAGAGGTTATACATATGCAATATAATTAAAAAAAATATACGAATATATACATTAAAAAAAAAGCAAGAGTATTATAAATATAGTTGAATATAAGACAATAAAATTTAAAATAAAAATTTGTATATAGTTCAGCCTTCATACACCTCACAAAAGCGATTCTGTTTTAGATTCAATTCTTGTGTATATGGATTAAAGTTTTGTGGTAACGTAATTTTTTTTACATTTCCAGCAAGATGTTCAATTAAAAAAAAATAATTTCTTAATTTTTTTTAGAAAAAATTCCTGATCACATTGAATTATTTATCTCTTTTAATCTATAACTCTGTAATTGTTAATATGTTGAGGAAAAATAAGAAGCATTTTTCAAATAGTATCATAAAATGCGATTGGTTTTTTGAATTTATCTTATGACGTCAAATCATAAGGAAAAACGTGACACTGTTCCTCACCTGTCATATTGAACAAGCAATGCTTGTATAGAATTCCTATGTGAATTTTAGGCATAAAATTATTTTGGGTAAAAACTTAAATGGGTGTTAAAAAAATTAAAACTACTTTGAGCAAAACATATTATCTTGACTTGCAAAGACAAACTAAAGTAGGGTATCGATTTTAAATGAAAACAAAATTAAAAGTAGCCGTTTAAAATATCATCAATGTATTCAAAAATTCAAAATCATTTTCGATTAAAATTTTGAACATAAAAATTTGAAAATAAAATTTATATGCAATATGCCACGTTAATCAAAATCTAGGACAACGCTTTACATGATAAATACTCATCAGGGACATCATAATAAACATTCATCTTTTCAGAGACCTTATCCATTTCGAATTAAAATCCCGAATCAAAGAATCGGAAAGGTTAGTAAATTTTTGTGATACGGTATTCTGATTCTGATACTTAAAAAAAGCACGACTCTTACGAGTACCGAAGAGGATTATTCGCTGCATTGCTAATATCTATACCCACATCCACAATTGTGAAAAAAGGGTATGGAAGAAATTTGGTTCTCCTTATATTTTATAAATTAGTTTTCATTCTTAAAAATAATGTGTGTAAATTATTTTGCTAATATTTATACAGTTTTCATGATTCTACAGTAGAAATAAGTGGGCTGTATTTTCCCATATTCATTGTTAACCCTCTTCCTAGCAAGTTACTATAATTTACGCTATCATTATATTTGAATTAAAATATTTTTAATCAAGTATAAGAATAGAGACACTTGATGTTAAGTATTTTTGAATGCCATTTGGGCTTCTTTAAATTTTTGGTATAAATAGGCTAATTTAGTAGTATTAGTTTAAAT
Organism: Nectonema munidae; assembly: GCA_030549495.1. Taxonomy (NCBI): domain Eukaryota; kingdom Metazoa; phylum Nematomorpha; class Nectonematoida; family Nectonematidae; genus Nectonema; species Nectonema munidae. The sequence continues at coordinate 342,636 of JAUIRK010000751.1, forward strand.
AATTTATGGACTAAATAAATAGTTTATTTTATTTTAGTTATAACTGATAAATCTGTGTTAAAATGTGGTAATTGTGTTACAAACAATTACTCTGAAACTGTTCATTTCTCTTGTAGTTTCAAAAGCGCAACTGTAAATTTTTTTTGAGAATGTTGAAAATATTACCTGCTATACTTCTGATGACTGTTGATTAAAATGTTACATCTCCAAAATGAACATCCCAAAATTCACTTAATACGTTATATCCACCAATTACAAATATTAAAACATATTCAAATGATATTATGAATAATTAACTTACATTCATCGATGTGATAGACAATAATCTGGTTAGTATAACTTCGCAATTTTATTCTCTACTGAAACACTGGATGAAGAGATGCTGAACTTCACTATCGTATTTTTCAATGTCCAATCTTTGAAAGCTATAATTACTATGAATAATATTTTTGAATTATTTCATGTTATCTGTTTGCAAGAAACTTGGGTTCACACTTCTCATGATACTATACAAGAATGGGTATGCTTTCGTCTCTTTTCCTTCAACTAAATCTTTGCATTGAGGATTAGGTCTTCATATCCACTCATCGTTGACGAATGAAATTTTAGAATATAACTTTTACTCAGACTTTTTTGAGCTTTCCTCTATAAAAATCTTTGTTCCAAAACATAATTATTTAGTTCTTCATAATCTTTATAGACCACCTTATTATGATACCAATAGTTTTATTGGATTCAATCTAGAAATTATTTGTTTTAGTATTGTTTTCTTCAAATAAATGTAATGTATACATTACAAATCGTGTTGGCGACTTCAATTAAAAATCCAATATGATATCTGTACTTATTGATTACTTTGTCTCTTTCTCTTCATATTATTCCTTGTGTCGGCAACTCTCTTAACATTTTCATTTCTCCTTTGTTACCTTTTCGTACGTCTGGTGTATTTGATTGTAATATATCCGGCCATTTACCAGTATTTGTAACTTTCGAATGGTAAGTTAGGGGTGTTTTTTCTCATTCATATGTTGAAAAAATTGATAATAATTTTTTGTATAATCAATTCAAGGACTAAAATATATGAGATTAATGTACTTTTGGATACACCAATGAGGACTCTTATTGATATACTCCAATTTGGTGTTGTGAAATCTTTAAAGTTTGTAAAATCTTAAGGTTTATATAAAAGAAATGACAATCCGTGGAATAATAATAATCAAAGTTTAGAAATGATTAAGCTCAGAAATAAATTTTACTGCAAGATGTTAAAATGTATCAAAGGTTCAAATATTTATATACAATATAAGTATATAAAGCAGAATGAATATATGTTGTAGACAGCAGAGATTTACCTAACTTATTCTTGAACCACTTTAATTCCAAATATTACAATGATCTTCCTTATGTAACACATGAAATTCTTGAGCGTATTCCATCAAAATTTGAGTTTTGCTATGTTACATGTGATGATATATTATACTCGGTAAAATCATTGAAGTTGAGAAGATCTAAAGATCTTAATAATCTAACTACTAGTTTTATCAAAGTAATAAACATCAAAGTAATTGATGTTTTTGTAATAATGCCTTTTAAATTTCTTTTTAATAGATGTATAAACGAAAGTCATCATTATCCTTCTTGCTTGAAAATATCTAAGTTCATTCATATTTATAAAAAAGGTGATCTTTTCTGTATGTCGAATTAGAGACCCATTGCAATTGTTTCAGTAGTTTCAAAAATATTCGAAAAAGTACTTAACAATAAAGATATATAACTATTTTCAGTGAATTAACTTCTTTGGATTCACACAGTTTCTATACAGAACACTCCATTGAAAAAATACGTTCTTTTTATTGAAAACATTTTAGAGTTTTGGAATGCAAAGAAAAATTGTATAGCTTTATTTCTAGATCTCAAAAGAGCTTTTGACACTGTGAATCGTTCTTTATTTCTCGGCGGGAACTTGAATAATATTTTTTCTCTGATACTTCCATTAGCTGAATTTCTTCTTTCTTATATGAGAGACCTCATTATGTATATGTAAATAACAAAACATCCAAATTTGAATGTTTCAAACACTTTGGAGTTCTCCAAGTATCCCGCCTTGGTAAACTTTTCTTTATTATATTCATAAATGATTTTTAAATCTTTTCCTTCCGAAATCTACCAAGAATTTGATTTATGCTGATGACATCTCTTTCTTATTTCCATTTACTTCTTCAATCTATTCTTTTTTCCATATTTCTTGGTTCTTAGCTTTCTCCTTTCTATTGTTTACTTGTTTTTTAAGGGTAGCTTAAATTAAATTACTTTCAATTTGTCTCTTCAATTTTAATCTTATTTTATTGTATTTTATTTATATTCAGTATACATATTCAAATAATATATCTATTTTAATTGTGCATACAATGTGTTAGTTATAACAAGAAATGGTAAGTTCTCTTGTATTTGATCATCGTCACTAAGCGTACACTGTGTGAAAGACCGGTTTCGGCAATTGAAGCCTCATCAGTTCCACATTGGTGTTCAAACTATGAGGTTTTCTATTCAAATTTATTCAAATTAAATTTATATTTGTTCAAATTAGTTCATAGTTAATCAAATTATCAATTATATTTACATACTTTTTTATAAAGAATAAATGAATACTTTGTTATACGGTAAATCTTTATATACGTTGTACAATTTAGCAGAAGATTCTTACTAAACAATTGAAAGTTAAATATATGTAAATTTATAAAAAAAAATCTATAAAACTTTGTAATATAGATAAAAAGAAAAATGAAGTTAACCACACTTCGCCCTCTGCTCTGTGTTTAAGCAAGTTGCTACAAGTTTGTATACATGATATTTTGATTGAGAATTATTTAAATTTGTTACTTCTAAATCTGATTGGCTGGGTAAGCAGCCAATGTTTGATGAGATTGTAGAGTTTTGGCGGGGGTCATTGCAATTTTCATTGGAAAGCTGTAGCGAGCCTTCTTCGAAGAATGCAAAGGGATCCGTTGTGTTGATATTGGCGTTGGGATTCATGTTGTAGGTATCCACGCTACTCATCGACAACTCAACATCTTCGCAATCGGCCAAGCAGCACGATGTGCCCTCCATATCCAATATGTTGGAGTTGTATTCAGCGTCAATAGCTTCTTCACTTACTACTTTCATTTCTTTTACACTCCAATCATTCGCTGGAATTTTATAGAAGGAGAGAATGTCTTTGTTACAGAAAAACTCCATATCAACGGATGCGAGTTCTGCATCCAAGTGCATGTTCAAGTCTTGACTACGAACACACATCAGAGCGCAGTTTCATTACATGTCAAATATCGCTATCTTTCTGAAATCCAAAAAGGATAACATTTTGCATCAAATAAATTTTCATGGAATCCAAAAGGGTTATTAAAAATTGAAATAAAGTAAATTAATTTCATCCATATTACGAAAGCGGTGTCATATCATATATGATTGGTTTGAAGAAGCACTTTCAGTAGTAAGAGCTCACATTATGCCTGCGATTTAATCATCGTTTTTGTAACTTTTTTTTTAAGAGTAGGGAGCTTTGGGGATCGAACCTGTGACCTTGAATTGTTAAGCTGATAGGTCCACCCTAACAACCATTGGGGCTCCCCTATGTATGGAATTAAACATTAAAATGTATAAATTTTAAATAAAAATTATGGATTTCTAGTATACTTCTTATTGAAAGAAAAATTAATAAGTTTGTTGGAATAGCTTCTTCTGATGGACAATAATTGAAAGAATGATTTGATGAAATCTAGAAGTGTTTTGATTTGGAATTCACGAAGAGCGAAAAAAGATTGGATTTGCTCAGAAAAATTAAACAGAGCTATTGCTTGCCAAACTACGGGTGAGCCTTTTTCACAAAGTTATAAGGTATAAAGTAAAGGTAATCTTTTACTTTACGGTTCCGTCAATCAAAAAATTTCTCTGACAAATTATTGGCTGTTGTGATGTCAATCAAACTCTATAATTTTTAAGTAGTTTTAATATATAGGCAATGCTATAAAGCATAAAAATTACAACATACATCTATATGAATAAATAATATATTTATTTTACATTACTTAGTAAGCGAACATTTGATACAAAAATTGATAAAAACTTTTTTTATGGTATTCAAGCTATAATAGAATTTCATTGAATATATTTTACCAAAAATTTTAGATCTAACTATGTCAGTAAATTTAAAAAAAATAGAAAATTTACAACATAAAAAACATTTTTATAGAATTCAAAAATTATAATAAAATTTTGTTGAATATGTTTTACTAAAGATTCTAGATATAATTTACAAAAAATAAGTGAGTAAATTAAAAAAAACATTATAAAAATGAATTAAAAATAAAAATACAAAATTTATTTCTATTCAATACTCGAGGTTACATAATTCCTTCAAAGAAATGAAAAAAGTAAAGCACAAAAGAATATTAATGTATAGTTTTATTAACTATTTTAAAAATCCAATTTATCATTCGTGAAATAAAGACCAGAAGTTTCAATTTTTAGATAAAATTTCGTGTTGACTCAGAGTAGTGAGTAATTGCCACTTCTGAAGAAAGTGTAACAATCATTGATGTAGGTCGTATTAAAACAAATTTGTTATGCTCGTATCAAAACAACTTATCAATTTATAGCAAAACACACAGAGCGTGTGTATGATCGATTTGCGTATAGCGTTTGTATATTTGTTGTGTGGTTCTGGTTGTATACGTCTACTCATATATCAGCATAGCTAGCAACACGCTTATGTGCTAATACTGATTCATAAGTTTATGAATGTGTTTTGTATGGGTTTGAATAACAAAATCATTTTTTTGTAGTTATAACTTGATACGCATTCAAACAAATAAAAAACAACACACGGAAAATATAACCAAATTCACCTACATATGCTACACTCGCTCAAATCGATCAGACATGTATAATTTGACGAGTTGTTTTGACACGCTCTATCAATTCATTTTCATCTGAAATGAATGAACTTACGGATACTACTTTGAGTGAGAATACAATTTTATCTGAAAATTGGAATTTTTCTTCTCTGTTACAAGTTTTAAATTCAGATGTAAATTAGAAACTTTAAAATGGTTTGCTTCGCACAAAGTTATTTTAAATATTTTCCAATGCAATGATTGCCTACAAAATTGTAAATTAATAAAGAGGAATGATGTATCTGATGGATATTGTTGGAAATTTTATGTTTGTGGTAAAAAAAGACGGTGCGATAAGAATCTTTTTTTGCAAAAAGCCACCTCACCTTAAATACTGTTGGAGGTTATGATGAAAACTTTGAACAAATTATAGTAGAAATTGATAAAAGCAAGTTTTTTCATAGAAAATATCACACAGGTACTTGGAGAGAAGGTCATTGGGTGTTTGGAGCAATTGAAAAAATAGTAAAAAATGTTTTTTAGTTGAAGTTGAAGATAGGAGCGAAACAACTCTTACACAAATTATACAAAGACACATACTACCAGGATCCATTATTGTTTCTAACGGATGGCCTGCTTACAGAAACATTTCTAACTATAATAATGGAGTTTATGGTCATTGGGTAGATACACCAACGTAACTTTGTTGACCCAAATCATATGAACATTCACACGCAAAACATTAAAAATTTTTGGATCCGGGCCAAAAGAAAATTTAAAAGATAGTTTGGCACCTCCAATGAATTATTCTAATCATATTTAAATGAGTTCGTTTGGAGAAACCATTTTCCAAAAGCAAAATTATTTTCTGTGTTTTTAAATTCTGATTTATTGCAACATCAAAGTATTGAACAGAGATAAAGTATGTATTTTTTATTTCTAAATTAATTTTTTTTTATTTATGTTTAAAATAGTTAATTACATATTATAGTTACTAGTTAATGAAATTCAAAGTAAAATTGAAATCTATAAAAAAAAAAAATTCTACTGACATACTGTAAATTAAATCTAGAATCTTTAGTAAAATATAGTTATTGAATTCAAATTAAATTTGAAATCTATAAAAATATTTTTTTATAATCTTTATATTATGTATGATAGAGTTTACTAATGTATAGTTTGCTTGACATCACAACAGCCAATAATTTGTCAAAGAAATTTTTTGATTGACAGAACCGTAAAGTAAAAGATTACGGAATAATCTGACGATATCTAATGTAACGCAGAAGATTTGTATTAAAGAGCATTGATAAACGCAGATGATTTTGTTTTTGTAAAGTCGACATATGTCGACTGTAGTCGATAACCTGTTAAAACAACAAGAACCTTTCCTATGTACTTAGTTTTCAATTTATTGCATGCAACTTATGATGATATGATATTAATTAAAAAACCACAAATTTTAACTTCTTTAACATCGATTACCCACACGGAGGGGCGTGAATAAGGTTGGTTAGGTAATAATGAGTTTCGATAACTTAAGGTCTTGTGTTCGATCTAGCATCAACCCTACTTTCCTCATAGTTCGATACAAGAGGGGCAATTGTGCCTTCTCCATGAAAACAACCCACGGTACCTTTTGTCACACAGAAATTTAAACCTTTAAATTTAATACCACTAAAAGAGATCATTAGAAATTTAATTGAAGTTAACCATATCAAAAAACATAATTTTACACAAATGTCTCCCCATTTATTTTGATCCAAATCAAAACACTTTATAAAAAGTAGAAGAAGTCGTCTCCCTTATATATATATATATAAAATCATAAACAAAGATAAATGCCTGTATAAATTGGGTTATAGTGACTAAACGTTGTGAGTGGTTCTTTCACGTCATTATACTTTTGTGGTTTAGGCCCTAACACATCGTAAGGATGACATGAAAAAGCCATAGTTAAGGCGTATTAAAGGAAATTCAGTATACAACGCAAATAACACTGTCTAACAAAATACTAATTTGTGTACAATATACTAATTTGGTGTTGGGATTTTGAATTTAGTATTTATTTTTACCTTTAACGTGTATAGTTTTTTTTGTAAATCAGTATTTTTACATTAAAAATTATAAAAAAAATAATAATTTTTTCCATGAAAATTCTTGAAACTGAAAACAACTAATAATAATAAAATATTTTTAGGTAAAGTGGGGTTTTAAATCAAAAATGATTGTTTATGGAATATTTTTGTCAGGGGATCATTTTGCAATCACGTGTTAGGGAGCAGCAATGGTCTGAAGGTAATGATGAAGAAATTTTGCCTCTATATCTTTCTTCCATATTTTTTATCGGTTGACTAAATTTCTTCTCTGTGTTCGTCAGACACATCAGACATATATATGGAAAAAAATCTATATGAGAATCGAGAAAATGCAGTTTAAGAGACATATTACCGACACTTTTTTCAAAACATATCAAAAATTATTTACTATTTAAAAGTTAAAGCTTGCTTTCCAAAAAAAACCATGAACAAGATCTTTTAAAAGCTCTCGAAGCTTCTCTTCGGCGTGCATTTAAAATGTTTTCAAAAGTTTTATCTTTAAACAATTGTTTATTTGTGGGACAACAAGTATTATTTTATAAAAAGTAGATAAGTAGATAAGTACTTTATACTGTATGTATAAAGCTTTTGTAACTTTAGCAGAACTCAATTTTGGATTTTTTTTTTAAAAAGGTTAATAGCAGCTTCACAACCATTTTTACAAATTGCTTCATAAGCCTCCATTTAATGTGAAGCGGAGGCAATATAATTATATTTGATGGAACAATTGAAGAATTCAAAACATTATTTACTCCATCATCATACATCCATTCCTTCTGTGTGTTAGTCAATAGCTCGTGAATTTTTTCAACCACTTCTGCAAGCATTGTAAAGAATTCGGCAGAGTGAGAAGAATCCGCTGTAGGGTTACCGTTTGTCATTGGCGTAAAGAAACGTAGGAGGCCATTTGCGATTTGAGAAGTAAAAAACTAATATACACAATTTGCAACAATATAGCGGGCCAACTGATTTTCTAGCTTAACCCATTTACGGCCAATGTTCCTATTTTGGAACATAAGTAATTTAATCTTCGTCTGCTTTTTTCAATGACTTTGAATATAAATCGTCTGCGTTTTTTTAGATATCGTCTGCTTTGCTTGGCCTTAAATGGGTTAAGCTTCAGAAATTCCCCTTACTGATTTTGTTCTTTCCTAAAGCATCAAGACTTGCATGGTAGTATTTTACTGGTATTTTTTTAAAGTTGGCCCCATATGTTCAATTTCTGGATTCGCCACTGAGCTTAAGCTATGGTTAAACTCCTGTTTAACCCTAATAAATATTTATATTTCTAGAATTCTTATAAAATTTTGATATAAAAACATTTAGCAAAAACTTTGTAAAAATTGTTTGCTGGAAAGTTTAATTTAAATGGCAGTAGACACTGGAAATCGTGTTACCACTTTAACCCATAAAATTTGTCAGTTCAAGTGCGGGGGATGTTTTATTCCTCCTACTTTTTAGTAAATTGTAAGGATTTTCTACATATATTTTTAGTATGATTGGCAATGCTCATTTTTTATGAAAATAAATCAAACCTCTCAAAAAATTCATAAAATCTGTCAATCAATGTCACATATATAAAAACTTCGAAATAAATTCTACTAAGAGTATTTCTTTGCTAACTATTTTCTTAATTTATTTAATAAGCCAAATTTTGCTTTTTAATTCGCTCGAAATATTTGACCTCTTTGAACTATGTCCTTAATCGTTTTGGCTACAAATTCTTTATCGGTTTGTAGTCTCTACCTCATTTCTTCTATACTTTATACTGTATGTAATTTTGCTATTCATTCTATGACGATCGTTTCTTGCTAGCTCTACTTTTATCAGAAATAAATTTTCGCATCCTGTTTTCGAAAAAAACTTTTAAGATTAATTTAGAACAGAACTCCATCTTAAAGCTTTCCTATTTGGAGAATCTTCTTGATCTTAGGCTTTTTATCAGCAACGTGTGTTTATTATCATGTGATATGAACAGATATCTCAGCCTGAATATTTGTTAAGCGATCCTAGTTCAAAAGTTGTTTTCCTCATGAAATCGTTCGGGATCTTAATTGTTCAATTACAAAAAATTATCCACTTTATCATCTAATAAAGGATCCTCTCTTTCACACCAAAGAAAAATATGATCATCAATTAAAATTATAAAAATATCTTCATAGTGACTAAAATTTCACATATCGGCATAACAATTTCTGATTCAAAATTTTCAGATTTTCTATCCATCTTAGTGAAATTATAATTGTAATCTTAGCTGATAAGCTTTAGATTTAAAGTTTTTTTCCTTGCCAAACGAGGAACTTCTTGTCCACGGTCAAAATCTTTTTGAAACGCTCAATATTAGAAAAATACATCACTTCCTGTTTTTCTTTTTTTAAAGCAAATATTTCATACTCAACATGATTGAAGAAAGTATAATAAGTGTAAAATATTTTTAAAAATTTTTATTTGTACTATATGAGCAATATATAATGACGCTTTTTCGAAAAAATTTGTCAGAAATTTTTTTTGGAAAAACTGATTTTGAGACATACATCACTTTAATTGACACTTTCAGATATATTTTAACAATTTAAACTGTATATAACTATATAGAAATGGTTAATGTGGTATAAAGCTTATATTTCATATTAAATTTGAGAGAATATTTTTGAAGACAGTTTTCCTACGTAAACCAAAAATTTGATTGACAATGATAGATAATTTCAAAACTTAAATGTAAAAGGGGAATCCAAAAATAAAACTAACATCGTTGATTTGTTATAAAAACATATATTTTATGTAAAATTTAGATTAATATTTTTGAGGAGAATTTTTAGGCGTAAACCGCAAATTTGATCGACACTTTAAGATATTTTCAAACCATAAAACGCAAAAACTAAGTCCAGAAATGAAACCAGCATTGGTGATTTAGTATAAAAACATATATTTTATGTAAACTTTGAATGAAAATTTTTCAATCAAAATTTTGATTGACATATTCTAAAAATAGCAATGTTTGAAAAAATTAAATATACATATAAGTGTTATGCGTTCAAACCTGTGTATAATTATAAATTTTCAAATAAGTATCTAATTAGACACTAAGTTTTAGGGTCAAGTATAGATAATATCAGGCCCGGCCTTAAGGCACTGCGACCGATGCGGCCCCCTTGGGGCCCCCCCCTTTTTTGGGCCCCCCAATTTTATTTTTTTATAACTTTTTTAAAAAAATAAATTTTTTTTTTTTTTTAAAAAAAAAAATATTTTTTTTAAAATTTTTTTAAAAAATTAATTTTGAAAATTAAAAAAAAAAAAAAAAATTTTTTTTTTTTTAAAAAAAAAAAAAAAATTTATTTATTTTTTTTTTTTTTTTTTTTCGCCCCCCTTTTTTGGCGGGCCCGCCGGGGGGGGGGGGATAATATCAATATTTTGTTCAAAAATTTTTATTTTTGATTTTGATTGACAGTTTTTGACATGAGAAGGTCATTCAACTACAATGAAAATAGTATCAAAATGCCACACCGATCCTCAAAGGGTTAGAAACAGTAAGCTTATAAATGCGTTATATTCTTGTAATTTAAATTTTTAAGTACGTAAATTTTTGTACGTAATACAAAGTTTACTTAAATTTTAACTTAAATGCTAACTTAATTTTTTAAGTTTAACTTTAATAAAGTTTTTAAGTAAGTAATTTGGAGACTTTTCTGACAACATTGTTTTAAGCACTTTTGTTATAATGAAAATACTAACTTTATTTACAAAATTACGAATAATTAAAATTAATTGAAAATTAAATTTGGAAGAGACTTTCATGAGTGTAGTCCAAGAGCCAAAGAGAAAAAAATTAGAAAGAAGGAACTTTTGAAGGTCAGCATCAAAGGCCACTCAGCCGCTTTTTTTTTTTAACAATGATTATATCATTTGCAACAATATAACTCGAGAGTTTGAATTTTTCAAATTCTTTTTAATTCTAATATATTATTATTATAATGTAGTTAATTTTGAATTTATTACAGGTAACTTATGACAAAATAGAAATCATTTTTACACTTACTATTTATTTTCTTTACACAAATGCCTCCACATTTATTTATATTAAGATCAAAGACAGAGCAAAAGTTCTTATTATAATGGAAATAAATTTTTCCAATCTTGTCTCCCCTTATATATGACTTTATATGAAATCACACACACCCAGATAAAAAAAAGTACTAATATGAGTTATTATAGTGTCCAAAAAATTTCAGGAGTTGTATCCCACGCCGAACCTGTTGACGTTTTGAGAGATCTCAATAAGATAATATTCAATAATAATCTGATTTGTTTGTCCATTATTCTTTACAAATATTTAGGCTCTTTCTGAAGCTTTAATTTATCCCTTTTTTCCTGCCTTTCTCTCTTCAGTGTAGGCTTTAATTTCTATTCTTAGGCTTCGAAAAATTGGCAAAACTTCAGAAAAAATCTTTTGTGGAATGTACAAATTTTTTCAAACCATGTCAAAAATTTAATAGGCCTTTTATACTTTGCAAAGATTTTCCCATAAGATAAATAAAAATTGGAAAATTTAATTATTAAATTATTTTAGCCAAGTTTATGCCTGACCCATTGGACCTGAACGCGTTAAGTGAAATGTCTCAATTCATTTTTGCCAACTGACATATCATTTCTAGTAGGGCTTCATGATTGATCTTAAAAATAAATAAGTTTAAGGAGATGTTGGAAGTGTGCTTTGATTGCAAAAATGTTTAAAAGCAATAGATCGTGTACTCATATGTCGTGTATATAGTTGAAAAATATTAAAGTTTGTTACAAACACTGCAATGAGAAGGAGAAAAAGAAAAGCATTCTTAAGAGATTCTCGCATAAAAGCATCACTTCTCTATCACCATGACAACGGGAGAGAGAAAAAAAACATGAAAAAACTTTTTACTTACAACGCTAGTGTGGTGTAGAAAGTGGAAGCAGGAAATCAATACACAAAAGCTTAAAAAGAGGAGTTGGAAAGGCTGCGAATGACCAATACTCTTCGCAAATTGTGTTCGAGATCGATACGAGCAAGTGAGTAGTGCATATTGATTGGAATTGTAATCGAAAGCTATTTCTCTTGTAGAACTACTGAACGTAGCCTGAACTGAGAGAGCGACTAGACAAAAGCTTTTGCTGCATACAGCACCGAGTGATAGGAAAAATGCATTGCGCGATATGTCAACGCAAATAGATTCATTATTTTAATAATTTATAATTGCATAATCTTTGTAATTGGAAAAATGGACAAAAACGGGATAAGTGGTATCATAATTATATATGCATGCCAACGATCAACGTCTTTCTCTGGTGAGACTGCTTACGATTATCAATAACTCCCCACAATTACATCAAGTTAGCAAAGTTAAAAAGGAAATAAAGTTGGCTCCAGCAATTTGGTAAAAACAAAGAGGAACTTTATTCGAATGTACTTAATACATTTGAATTTATTGCAGGTAACTTATGCTGGAGTTAAAAACTTTAGAGATTGTTTGAAATCTATTTTTCAAGCGTGTTTTAAATTTTAAAGATGTGTTTTAAGTCAAAATCATGAGATAAATTTGACTGCACTAAAAGCTATGTATATATTAGATATGTAGAAATTAGTGGAATTACATTTTTAGTCTAATTTGATGAAGAAACATTGAATACCCTAATACTTTGCTTTAATCCAGTATACCTAGAGATTAACCCATTTACGGCCAATGTTCCTATTTTGGAACATAAGTAATTTCATCTTCGTCTGCTTTTTTCAATGACTTTGCATATAAATCGTCTGCGTTTTTTTAGATACCGTCTGCTTTGCTTGGCCTTAAATGGGTTAATGTAAAGCGATTTTTCATCCCTTTAACACAAGAATTTTTACCCAGTTTTCTCCTTATTTTTATTATATCAAATCAAATACACGGAGCAAACTTTATTATAAAAAAGTATAAAATTAAATATATTGGAAATTCTAGGAATACGGCATTAAACCGTTAACGTCCAGAGTCAAATCTAGTCGACTTTACAAAAATAAAATCGTCTGCGTTTATCAAAGCTCTTTACATTAGATATCGTCTGATTATTCTGGTTGTTAACGGGTTAATATGTCGTCATTCTTTTGAGGTTTCGGAAAATAGTGACTAAAAATTATAATGGGTGTCTCACGTGTCAAACCTCTTGAGGTTTTTGAAGGTATATATTGAAAAAAGAATTCTATAAAATGGCTTATTTATGTAAAGGATATGTTGCTGAGAAGGCATGAATAAAAGTTGAAAGATGTAAATAACGAAATAAGAAGTAAACTTTCGATCACTCTTCTGGAGAATGGGAAAGAAGAATACTACGATGTAGTATACAAATAAATGATAGTAATTGTATACAAATCCCTATTTGCATAAATTATTATATTCTTCCTTCTTTTCTACTCTGTGCTTAAACAGTTGTATTTATATATAGTTTATTTATATTCAGAAAGAAAAATTTAGTCCTTGCAAACTAAATCTTTTGCTGCTCCAGCAAAAGTTATCTGTAATAAATTCAGAATTGAGAAGCATACTTATTTTTTTACTAAAATGCCTGAACCAACAAACTTAATAATTTCAAAATGCTTTATAAACAGAGATTAATGATAACAAAAAGGTAAAACAACCTATGTAAATTTTTTAACACTCAGAATATTTAGTTTATGTATTCGATGCACAAGAAATAGAAATATTCTGATTATGACAGATATTCTTTATAAAAACATCAATTTAAAGATAGGTTGGCTGCCAATAAACCATGCCTTTTTCATGTATACAGTTCTATATATATATATATTGAAATTACTTTAAATTTTATATATTTTCTATTTATAGATATCTTTATGGGCAAAATTTTACTAAAAAATTGTAATTACAAATGCTTTATTTTTAGATATATAGTTGTCTGGTAAAATCACATATACTTTATATGTTACATATACATTACAGGTTTTCCTATTTTTCATGTCTCCCGTGGTCTTGCAAGATAATATAAAAAAGTACTGATATCTATAAAAGAAAATTTGATGTTAACATTATATATTAATTACCTTTCACATAAAAACGTAGAAGAAAAGATTTTTTGTGATAGCAATAATATTAACACTAATAATAATAATCAGATAAGACTTTTGTATATTATTCGAGATAAGGAAAGGTCACGCGAAAAGCGCTTCACAAAATCCAGCCTGTTTCAAATGAAAATCTTGAAGACAAAGTGGAAAAAAGCCTTGAAATTTTGTTCTGCAAAGATTGCTTTCGCATTCAATGCGAGTCAAAGAAGTGACGCCACACAATGCTCTTCTCAGAGTTGCCTCCCTCTCTATGCGATTCAATAACTGGATCGCTCGCTATTCACAAAGGAGACCAAAGCGCTATCATTGCTACGCCTAATTAATTAATCATTGTGAAATGAATGAAAGTGATGATTTGATAAAATAGTTGAATTTGATTGAATTTGAAGCTTTCGCTATGAATAAATATTATATGGCATCGTTAATCCTAAATATTATATTTCCTTATCCTAATATTTATTTTTCAGCAAACAAAATAAAATTAACTTCAAACTTTTAATATTTCTTCCATTGAACAAACTATCAAACATCTCCAATAAAGTCATCGACGTTCTTAATAACTTGAAAAGTATTATGTCTAAATGGTGACCGGTAAATTCTATAATACTTTTAATCGTCAATAATGAAAATAAAGTATACGTTTTATTGATAAATTACCGTAATTACAATGCTGATCTATCTATATTCTATATTAATATTAAAAAATAAATAGTGATTGTATTCGGTGAAAATTAACAGATTATTAATTAACCGGTGAACAAGCCTTCTAATTCACCACAACCGAAGCGTAATTCACCTTTTGCAAATCATAATAAATACACACATATATAAAAATATACTTCTTAACTATTGATATTGTGTAATTATATCATTTTTTAAACGGCATTGCTTAACCCTTTGAGTAGGATACCAAAGTTTTCTAAATTTTAGTTCTTAACCCGTTAACGACCAGAATAATCAGACGATATCTAATGTAAAGCAGAAGATTTGTATTAAAGAGCTTTGATAAACGCAGACGATTTTATTTATGTAAAGTCGACTATAGTTGACATTGGGCGTTAACGGGTTAATGGTTAACCTCATGTTCATGTTCAGGTAGCCGTTATTGTGTTCTAATAAAATTGCGTTTTAAAGATTTTGTTCCAGGTTTATAAAACCAGACCTATTAACGACGACATTGGACAAGTATCGACTTTAGAAAAATGAAAAGTATCTACTTTAACCCTTGGCATTGATTTTAAATGAGTTTTTATGTAACTTAAAACCTAAGATTTTTATTTTATGGGACTGTGGTGTCTCATTGTGCCTGAAAGGTTTAAATAATATCGTCTGATTTTGTTGGTCTTTATCCAGTTAAATTGAATTTTTCTTTGCCTATAGACGTTTCCAGATAAAAGCTGATTAGAGAGGGTTGACAGAACTTAACTTATTTTTCAAAAATAAGAAATTATTTTGTTATATCTCTTTTTCAACATTTCTATCTCCGATGGAATCCTTCTTCTTACGACATTATTTTATTTGATACTTCTTTAGTTCAAGTGCCTTAAAATTTTACAATTATAGTTTTTTGAATAAAAATATGTCAGCATCCAGTAAAAACATAAAATCTGTGAAAATATTAGAATGATAGAGTTTTAAATACTTAATGATCCATTATGGTTCATTTCAAATGAGAAGAATTCATATTCATTTACACATATTTTTTATTTATTCGGAGAAAATTTACTGTCAGAAGCTTTCTCAACTTTAAAAATTTGAAAAACTATTTAGAAATTTTTTTATAGTTTAATAGAGGCTTCGATCGGATTCTAAAACACGGATATATTAGTCAAGAGGGCAGCACCTATATGTTTAAAGCGAATTTCTCGAGCACAGGCTTGATGGTGTTGTAGAGTGTTCGAAAAAAATACTGATGAAGGACTCTTATAGTTGAACAGTAGTTTTCATTTATAGCTGATCTGGTTATAAAAAATTCTGTCCATATAACAAAGAGATTTATCAGTGTCTTCAAAACTAAAGCTGACTTCCTCAAACCTCCAGGTTTCAACAAAATTTAATTAAAACAGATATTTTCTTTAGGTTGTTTTTTTTTAATTTACATGGTTTTAATTATATACAAATAAAGGATACTAATTTAAAATTAAAAACAAATTTATAAACAATTAAATTGTCCTTTATAAAAACATTTTTCAAATTTGGTTTAGTTAAATTTTTTTATTTTAAAAAGTATTAATTTTTATTTTTTTTTTTCACTTTTATAGTTTTTTTAATTTTTTTTTTTTTTTTTAAAAAAAAAAATTATTTTTTTTTTTTTTTTTTTTAAAAAGAGGTTAAAAAAAAAAAATAATAAAAAAAAAAAAAAAAAAAAAAAACTTTATAAAATTGTTTTTAAAAAAATATAAAAAAAAAAAATTTTTTTTTAATTTAAAAAAAAAATTTTTTTTTTTTTTTTTATTATATTTTTTAATTTTTTTTTAAAAAAAAAGTGACCTATTATTTTAACCCATTAAGGATACCATAGAAATCAGACGATATGTAAAAAAACGCAGACAATTTATATTCAAAATCATTGAAAAAAGCAGACTAAAATGAAATTACTTATGTTCCCAAATGGGAACATTGGGACTTAATGGGTTAAAGATAAATTTTTTAAACCACATGATTTATCTATACTTTTATATTTTGTTAAGAGATAGAGATTTTCAGTTTTAACGAAATGTATCCAAAAGATCGCTATTATAAATTGATTATATCCTCTTTCTATCACGCTTTTTAGAATGTTTGTAAAAAATTATTTTATTCTGATAGATATTCCATTATATTAAAATGATGAAAACCTCTTTTTGAACATATCTAATTGTTATTATTCGTGTAAAGGAATTTATATTCCAATTTTGCAAGATTCCCTAAATTTATGCGAGTTAAAAGATGTATACATATCAACTTACAATTAAAAAAAGAGGAGATGTTGCAAGAATTATATAGGAATCTCACTCAAAATTGGATGCGTTTTATAGATAGATGACTATAGCTTTGTTCATCTCTCATATCTAATCCAAATATTGATTGTTCATCATTTATATAATGCAATATTTTTATTGTTCTTTTCAACTCTTAGTAAATTGATTCAGGCTTTGTATTTAGATACTCATAATTCTATATGCAGCGATGCTAAAAGAGAGAATGCTGAAACTTTGCAAAGATTCTATTTAAAATTCCGTGACAAAACCAGCGACAGTGGCATTTACGAAGACATAGAGAGCAGAACTTGCACTAAAGGATAAAAATATTAAAAGGCTTTCTCTATTTTTCCCATGGATTGTTTTGACTATATGAATGAATATACTATTTTATCGTCTATCCCTCTATTTTATTCTTCTTTCTCGATCTATGCGCTTTTATCCATCTTGAATTGACATAATTGAACATAAATTCTTCATTATCAAGCTAACATAGATCATATCTTTTTTTGATCCCTACCTTTAAATTTTACAAGCCTGGTATATCGTTTCGCCTTGACTTGTTACTCATTTTGGAGTTTATGAGTAGCTATACCCACCCTAAAAATTTACTAAGAATTTACATGACGTTTTAAACAAAGGACATTACAAGCAAATAAAATCTTACTTGATAAAAAATCTTCAAAACATTGATTTTTTGGACCAGAAAAGCTGTATTTACTTGCACTTTTCTATCTTTCGATTTAACTTCTATTTTTTGCCTTCATAGATTAAAAGCAAAAAAACATGAAAAATATTCACAAATGGTGATTACTATAGAGCTCAAACTTTATATAAAAATGACTTACATGCCTATTTTTTTCTTGTTTTAAACTTGAATGACGTATTTTTAAAAAGTGTTGATATTCCATAAAAATTTTATGAAGTATTTTAAAAACAGTGATTGGAGGCATATTATTATCTTTTTACATGTTATTGATGAAATAGATATTTTTTCTGTTATATGCACAATTTAAATCGATCACAAGTAGCAGAGAAGAAATCAAAAATGAAAGTAAAACGAAGTAACAAATAAAATGTTTTTTTAAAAAAATTTTTTATTTGTTTCCAAATGTCGATAAATTTATTTGTTTGAAAAATAATATTTCTTTACTTAAGATGCTTAATTTTCAGTGAAATAAGTCCTGAACTCATCTTACTTCCTCAGCCTGGGATAAGAAGATGCGAAACTTTGGTTTCAGTTCTGCTATGATACTTTTCACACTTTTGCAAGTTTAACGAAGTTCTGTCAAATTTGGTTTTGAAGACTGCGCGCCCATATCTGATATTAAAATTTTATCAAGCCTGAATAGTTTTTTCCAATTTTTCGATCTAAGTGATTTACATGTGCAAAATGTACACATGCATCTAACAAAAGCATTATTAATTAAATAGCACATTTTTTCAAAGAGAAAATAAAGTTTACCAAACATTTTTAAATGCAAATTCATTGAAAGCAAATATATGTGCTATCCAGTAGCACATCCAGAAATTGACTATAGGGGGGGCCTAATTTGAATTATTAATTTTGTTGGTTTTTTAAAGTTCAGAAGTTGTCTTCATCGTCTCACTTTTTTAACCAAAAACCAAATAGACGAAATTTTAATACAATAGAAATCCTGATGAATGAAGGGTCCGGGAAAATTGAAACAAGAATTTTTGAGGCCTGACTCCATAGGGGTGAGGCCTAGGCGTCTTGGATCCGCCAGTGGTGCTATCCAAAATTGGAGCAGAAAAGTAAGAAAACAATCAAGCAAATATTGATGTATACAGCCACGTAGCTACCTATGGGTCACTTAACGCAGGGCCAGGCCCCTCCATCTAAGTTATGTGCCATAACATCAAAAAATTGAAATTTATTCACTTCTAAACAATATACTTCTTCTATTAGAATGTAAAGCAAATAAAATGAAAATATACAAAAGCGCTCAAATAATTTAATTTTGTTAAGATGAATCTTCTACGTGTAATAAGGAAGCAAAAAATATCTTCGCGAAACCTTTTTAAGGTTGAACTAAGGGGAGGCCAAAAATGTTTTAAAAAGATGATATTGGACAACATTTTTAATGGAATAGCAATAATCTCTTTTTAGGAATTGAAAGTGCCAAATGGGAAGACAGTGATAACAAACAATTAAAGACTTTGCATTTTTCGTTTTATAAAAATGAGCACCATGCTGCTGGAAATATTAATAAAGTCTTTGGAAAGCCTTTTTCCTTTCGTATTTTTTTTGCTTATTATAGCGACAATAATGTTACTCAAACTCCCTATACTTTTACTTGTATCATACTAATGCCACTTTCAATAGGAGATGAAATTTGATGCTTAAATGTTATATGGACCCTTCCAAAATTAATTTGGGTCGAAAATGAAAAGAAAATGGGGTTGATAAGTTTGGGAATGATTCCAAGTCATTTTCGTCTTAATGTACTTTTATTCCATTTATCGAAATGCAACAAAAGAGAAATTTATGAAGTCTTTAAAAGGAAGTCACAAAATAAAGGGGATGTTTATGTAATTTCATCCTAAGTGACACATACGAACTTTGTGTTTATTGAAGGTCTTTATTCACACACAGAAAATAAGTTATTGAAAAGGTAATTAAGTTTAGTAAAAAATAAATAATTTATCGAAATACTAATTGAAAAAATTTCACCTAATTCTACTCAGAAATCAACTTCCCCTCCTCCTCAAGATTTTCGGCAAATACTTAAAGATACGCTATCGAGCCAACGTGCCACTGAGCTAGACATAGAACGACGTAAAGCCAATCATATAATTCATGGTGTTGAAGAGTATAACAATGATGGTAAAAGAAATAATGACGCTCAATTTGTTCAAGATCTGTTCGATAGACACCTATCCATTGGTAAAATAAAAGTAACAAATCTGATCAGACTTGGTAAAATAAAAAAAGAGGAAAATGTTAAAAGGCCTCTCCGAATTACTTACGAGTGCTACTCTGACAAGAACTTGGTTGTAAGTGCCCTACCCAACTTGAAAAATGCTCCAGACAATTTCAAAAAGATCTTCATTTCAAACGATCTTAATCCTGAAGAACGTGAAAAAGTGAACAAGTTAAGAGTTCAAGTGAAAACGTTGAATCAAGAAAACAAAGATGAATCAATAATATATTTATTAAGAGGTAGTTCTTTAAACGACTTCCGTGTGATCAAGAAAAAAAAATATGTTCATCAAACACTACTTGCCACCAACGAATCAACAGAACCTACAAGTTAAAACAATCAACTTTCACTTCAAGTCAACATAAAGAAATTTCCCGAAATATTTTATCTGTATTCTATACCAATTCTAATCAACTTCCTCCCAAAATGTCAGAGCTTTGTTTGGTAATAGACAAAACAAATTCTGATTTGATTTTTATTACCGAAGTTCTTCCAAAAAATAAAGCTTCGTTTCCGCCAATCTGCTCCACCTATAATCTGTGCAGTTTTTCAATGGTCAACATTTTTTTTATAAAGTAACTAACCATGCTTCTAAAACTAAAGGAATCATTGCTTATTTTAAACCATTTTTAAAAGTCAAAACTGTATCCCCCTTTGTTCCTTCCTACATTGAATATATTACTTTAGAGATTGAAAATAATGGCAAAAACTTTATCGTTTGCTGCATTTATAGAAGCCCCTCAATCAATTAGGCTTGTTCTACTCATGAAATAATTCGTCTCTTTTCAACCCTCATTGACTTGTTTCCTAAATTTACTATAATTTTCATTGGAGATTTTAACTATCCCTCTATTCCTTGGAACTCCAAAGTTCACAACGCTAGAAAGAATTCTTCTGCTATGAAGTTTGTAGAGTACCTAGCTTCAAACAACTTGTTCCAATTAATTCAGGATGCTACTAGATTAGATTATACTGGAAAAGAAAGTATTTTAGACCTCTTAATTACGAATTTCCCTTCTGATCTTTAAAATATTTCTATTTTACCAGCATTGGATGGTAGTGATCATTACTCTATTACGTTCGATTTTAATTATATTGTCAAAGCTTCATCTTCTATAACCACCAAACTAGATGTTCGCTCGGGAAGATACAATAAAATAAGAGAATATCTGTCCAATGTTAATTGGAACCTATATAATGAATACTCTTTTTTAGAGTTTTATGTTTCATGAGAGTTATATACGGAGCTATTGCTGAGTTTATAGCTTTAATGAAAAAGAAAACAAAATATAATCCCTATATGAACAGATCAACTACATACATATACAAAAGAAAAAAAAACTCTTCAAGAAGTACCTGAAGTTTAAAGACCCTAAAATGTTGTTACAACTCAAAGAAATATCAAATAAATTAAGAAGAGAAACAAGAAAAACAAAGCGTTCCTTTGAATGTAACATTTCAAAGAACATAAAAGACAAGCCTAAAAAGTTTTGGAATTATATAAACGTATTGAAAAAAAGAAGCCATAGTTTAAATACTATAATTGATAAAAATGGAAATTGTGTAAAATCTGATAACATAATTGCTGAAACATTCAGTGAGTACTTTTCTTCTGTATTTACTAACCCTCAAACCCATCCTCCAAAAATATTACCCAAGTAGCATCACTACTCACCAATGGAAGATGTAGTAGTCAGTGAAAAACTTGTATTTCAGAAACTTAGCTCTCTCGGCGGCGACAAACCACTTGGTATTGATAATTTGCACCCATATATTCTGAAAGAACTTTCCCAAGATTTGGCATTTCCTATAACAAAGTTATTCAACCTATCTTTAAAAGAAGGAGTCATACCCAAAACTTGGAAATCTGCATTGGTTGTGCCTGTACATAAAAGTTCCGACCCCGAGCTTCCCTCAAACTACAGGCCTATTAGTTTAACTTCCGTCCTGTCAAAAGTGCTTGAATCTATAGTTGCTGATAATATTCTTTTTTATTTGGAAGAAAAGAATTTGATTAACACTAACCAATCTGAAAAAGAAATTTACTGTAACACAATTATTGGAGTTCCATGATGATGTTACTAATCTCCTTGAAAATAATGACACGGTTGATGTTTTATACTTTGACTTTCGAAAGGCATTCGACAAGGTTCCGCATAATTATTTACTCAGTAAATTGAAGGCCTATGACATTAACTCTGGAATTATTAATTGGATTGATAACTTCTTGACCGATAGAACCCAGTTTGTCACCGTGAATGGCCATATATCAAATTTAAGTAGAGTGACTAGTGGTTTTATCCAAGGTAGTGTGATAGGACCACTACTTTTCAACATTTACATAAATGATCTGCATATCCAAGTTCGTTCTCGCTTAAAATTGTTTGCTGATGATCTTAAAATGTACTCTGAATCAACTAACAGATCTAAACTACAACTTCAAGCCAACCTTTTTACTTTATACCAATCGTGTCACACTTGGGGTATGGATTTAAACTTTTCTAAATGTTATCATTTACAAATTGGTTTAAATAATACCGTCACTTACTACATAGGTGGTTATAATATTAAGCGTACCGCACAAATTAACGATTTAGGAATTATTCTTCGATATTTATCTTCCTTTGAACCCGAGATAGCTAAACATATATATAAAGCTTTGATACGACCCATCCTTGAGTACGGTAATGTTATAGCGCAACCTACCTGCATAAAAAATATGAAATCTTTGGAGAAAATACAGCAACATATAACCAAAAGAATAGAAGGCCTCAAAGAACTGTACTATAAAGAAGGATTGCAGACTCTCTCCTTACAACTTCTGTCATACAGATTTAAAAGAAACGACATGATAACAGTATTTAACATCACAAATAAAAACATTCATGTTAATCGTGATATCCTATGCCCATTTTCTTCAAGATTTCAAAGAACTCATCAGTACAAATTTATAAAAAGCCGACACAAGCACTTCCGCAAAAACTTCTTTTCTAACAGAATTATCAACGACTGGAACAGCCTTCCCGCCTATGTAGTGAACTCTCCTAATTTAAACATCTTCAAGCAACGTCTTGACCACTTCTGGAAAGATAAGATGCATACTCCTTCCTAGCTTAGTAACTCGGAATATCCTAGTTTTCTTATATTAATCTTTTTTTCCATAATTGTCACTTATACTATTCTTGATCAGTTTAATTATTCTTTTCCTTAAATTGATCCGATCATTAGAGGCAAATTTGCCTTTCTATTCGCTTAATAAATTATGTTATGTTATGTTAATACTATTTTTTATATAATTACTTTAAATTTTTAGTGAAAGATATTTAAAACTTTTGAATAATTTCTCATTTTTTCTGTGCCAAATGTTAATAATTTTTTTGAAAGAAATTTTGGATAATAGTCAAAAAAAAAGGGTAAAGGTACCGTGGTATGTTTTCATCGAGAAGCCACAATTGCACCGCTTGAATTGAACTATAAGGAATGGAGGCTTGGTCCGAGATCGAACCCAAGACTTAAGTTATCGAAGCCCAGTATCTATCCAACCTTACTCATGCCCCCAATTCTTTGCTTTGTCAAAAAACAAATTAAAATGAGTGATTATTTAAAAAAAATATATAAATACTTTTTCTATACTGAAAATATAAAACTCCTAAATAATGGATACTTCAATCAATAACATATATATTTTTATACATAACCTTGAAAAGGTTAGAATATTGAAGGAATCAAGCGATAGAGCTAAATTCAATATTATGTATTTAAAATCTATTCAAGAGATGACATAAGGATCAAACATCAAAACTGGTGAATAAAAAAACTGCAAGTTTTACAAAGGATAAATGTAAAAAGTCTGTGTCGTCAGTTTCCGGTAAAAGTAAGAAGGGGGAATTTGAAAATGTACACTTTCAAACTAGATAATAAAAATGGAGGTAGACTTTTTACAATTTTTATTCATCATTTTTATAAATTTCAAGTTATATTTTCGACGGATAAATTAAAATTTTTACCCACTTTAATTGTTCCCGTTTAGAACATATATTCAAAATTTTAAATGCTTCCAATATTGAAAAGTTCATCAATTTCGTGGATGAAGAATCGTACATTTAAATGCATCATATCTTGTCAAATTTGTTCGGTGTGTTTGATGCTTCCAGAGCTTGACCCCAAACTCGGTGTGTAACAGTTTACAAAAATGAAAGATAATAAAATGGAAGGAATGATTTAGGAAAAACATGCAAGCGAATTAAAATAAATATATCAATTGTATACAAAATAATGATGATTTAACAATTAAATTTTCAATTTGAATAGAAATTTTATAAAAGCCTACAAAGAGGACTGCATGAGAAATACAAATTTGAAAAAATGAATATCGTTTTTTGTCGCTCTTTTGCTTTATCTCTCCTTAGAATTTCTGTATTTTAGGCCACTCTCTTTCCATGCTACTCATCGATTTGTCACTCTTTGGAAAATAACAAGGCATACGGTGGCTTACGTTTCAAAATTTTAGTACAGTACGATAGGTTTTGTGTAAAAAATAGGATTCAAAATTATTTATACTAAATTTACCCTATACACATTTGGTAAGAATTCGATCTTATTTTTTTATTGAAACTTTTTTTTATTTATCGGTATCGCATCCAAGGGAAGAGTAATCTTTCATACCTGGACAAATGGGAAGGATAGTCACTAACGGTGTCGAAACCAGACCATCTGCATGAAGACCCTACGCTCCTATCACTAGGCCATCTGCCGACCTTTGAATTATAAAAAAATTCAAGTTGAATTTCCATAAAAAAAAATTTTAATTAAACAAAATTTAATAATTTTTTTATGAAGTTATTAAAAAAGATAACATTCAAAGATTATACCAAAAATAATATTGGAAGCATTTATTGACAAGGTGAAAAACCTCGAAAGAATCTTTTTGCTCATGTTTGTTTAGGCTATTAATTTTACCTTTAATATTTCTGTGGAAATTTGGGTGCGGTTTTTAAATAACCTATTTTTTTATTTTGATATGATTATACATTAAAAATACGAATTTTTTTGCAAACGTAACATAGACCATCACTAATTTGCATCAATGATATTGGCGTATAGACTTATGGTATGATTGGCAGATAGAAGTAATATTCAGGTTGAATATAGTACAAAATATATTTATAAATCTTTTTAAGTTAAGTTGCAAAGTTTCCAAGAGGTCTATACTTGAAAAGGGGTTAAAGCCAAAATTCAAGGTCGTGTCCAGTAAGTTAGTTACTTGTTATTATTTAGCTAAATTAGTGAATTTCTAATATAAATTAGCCTTACAAAAAATACGAAATTTTAGTTCATATTTAAAAATGAGATTATCGACAAGACATAAACGAATAAATTAATCATTTTAATTGATTGCATTTCAACTCTCAAATAATACTATTATTAATTAGTAAAAATATCTTTGATACTGACTTCGCGCTTTTATATGTAAGAATGCTAATACTTTATTTTATTCAGGATCTCAAATGTATATGACTGTCTTTACTTTGTACAATTCTTGCCTTTACATCTGTCCACCTATATGAAAGATTATTATTCCCTTCGATGGCATACCAACAACTAATAAAAATGTATAGTCAGATTAGGGCCTTTATTCTTCACTTCCAAAATTTTGTGACAAGTTTTATTACGACGTGGCTACTACAATAATACCAAGTAAAAGTCATTTTTATGTAAAATTATATATTTCATATAAAAGGTTTCTAATTTAAGACTTTGCTTTATAAATCAGATACATACATTCCCAGATTTTGTATTTTGGACTTCAACTGCAAAAAATTTGTAAAATATGATGATGACTTCATACTTTTTGTTATTTCTTTATAAAAAAATTTGATAAAGGATATATGAGTAGGATTGTTTGAATTAAAAAAAACATTCAATAGTTGAGCTATTAAAAATTCTTACCTTTTAATTGGAATGAAAAAGTCGCCGTATAAAAAGACTGCCTTCCTTTCTTTGAAGGAAAATGGATGCAACAGTTTAAATGAGTGTGTACAAAGGAGTTTAGTATAGGAGAGAAGTATATTTGCAAAGACACTACATTATCACATTTTCATGTGCCTAAAGGCAACCAGTACTTTCACAAGAATGAAGGAAAAGACGAATTTTTAATTGGCCTCTTTATTCCTCACGAGTTGATAACCACAAAATTTCAAAGAAGTCATTTTCAAATATCTTGTACACTTTGATTATATATACTTACATTTTATCTTTAGTGTAAGAAATCGCGAGAACATCATCTTCCCAACCTTAAGGTACTTTTTATTGATTCAACGAGATGACGTCGTACCCGTGATTTTCAATATATTGCTCCTTCCAAGCAGTGGTGGCATATGTTATGTTTCTTTTCGAAGTTATGGTCGATATAAGATATAATTTTTAAAAAAATGTGATTATAAATTAAATTACGATAAATATCAATGTTTAGTACAATTTCTATTTCAACCGTAGAGTTGTAGATAAATTGACCCACTCAAAAAAAATCTAGTAATCATGTAATCAGTAATCAAAAACTAGTAAAGTTACAATTTACTAGATTTCTAGTAATGTATTATAACGATTCCAATACTCTTCAAGTTAGTGTACAGCAAAAAGCACATCTCAACATGAAAGTAATTATGTGCCTAAACGAGGAACTTCAAAACAAAAATATTATCATTATTGCTACAATGTACATTGTTTTGTGCGCGTAACACATATATCCTACAAGATAACAATATAGATATAGTGAATAATGTAAAAATCAAAGTTTTTAACTTTTATTTGGTACTAAAAGGAGTAGTATTGTAGCAAATATTTCAACAGACTCAATCTGTCTTCTTCAGTGCGTTAAAAATGAGTGAAATGAAAGTCCTTTGCTTGCTGCTTTTATAGGAGATATGAGGTCAAAGCGTTTGTTGAGAAAGGGGCTTAGACGTAGGAAACCTGAGACAAGCAACCCATAGGTGGAAGACATCATCAATAGGAGTTGAGTGCAAAGCGAAGGAGAAAGAGTAGAAGGAACATGTGTGTTACTGAGTAGAGCATGGGAAATAGATATATATATACTTATTATGTTAGAGTGTTTGTAGACCTCTCATTGCGCCTGCACCAATCATATGCATCTTCTATTTTATACATTACTTGTTCGTGTCTGAGCTCTGGGTAGTTAAAGTTACAGATAACCCTATTATTGTAGTGCACTTTTTCTCAAGGTGTTCGGTTCGCCATATAGACGTTTTGCAAGAAGCTCAAGAAAATAAATAAGGAAATTATCATCATTAATTACATATATTCTACAATTCACATTCGTCCTATTCTTTCTCAACTCAGATTTTTCTTTCATCTTTAACTTTTCACTTCTTCAATTTATAAAGGGTATTTTTTAATGCTTTTCAGTACTTTTTTGAAACTATTTTAATTATATTTGAGTGTTTTTTGTGAAT
>JAUIRK010000752.1:0-83131 GCA_030549495.1 Nectonema munidae
ACCATATATTTTAAAACTGTTTATTTATCTTGTTATTTGTTTTTATAATAAAATTATAATTATTTTGTAAATTTTCTAAACAATTTTCATTTCTGATAAAAACCAATATTTTGAACTGGTATATTTTAGTATTTCTAAATATGATTTTTATAGCTAAGGGATATGGAGAGAATATTTTTAAATATCTCGAATTTTTATCATGTGTCAAGGTTCCGATTATCTTTGTAATCTTCTAATATATAATAATTTCAAGCGAATCATATCACAGGTCTGGCAAGATCTCCGGTAAAACAACTTGCCAGACCTTATTATATAAAAATTGTAAAATAAAAAAACATTTAAAATAAAAATTTTCTAAAAATATTTTGCATACATATTAAGCAAACCATTTCAAAAATTCTACACAAAAGTTCAAGTCACTTAACTTAAAAATTGCAGTTTTATTTCATGAAAATAATATGATTGGTTGAAATGTTTATGTAATATATAATATTACTAATACTAATAAGACGATTTTTTTGGAAATGTTTACTTATTTGTTTTGAAGAAAAATTAAATTGTTTTCAATGTTCCTTTTTCATGATGCATTTAAAAGCTTATCGTTTGCTGTATACGCTAGAATAATGTATTTTTGAAAAAAATGGTTTTTTGATAACTGGACTTTACTTCTAAAAATTTGGTCTAAATTTTAGTAAAAAAAGTGACCACTTTTTATTGAAAACAATGTGAAGATTAAAACAACAATTTTTTATTGAAAATGGTATCATAGGAAAGCTATACTCGTTGTGCTTAATATAGGCTATGTTTTACCAACAAAATATTTTCCATTTTGCAAAATATACTTTTATGTGAGGTCAGTTAACTTTTATCTAGTTCGAAAAAATACCGATAATTTTTTAATTAATAAATTAATTACATTTTTTTTGCATATTTATAAAATATACCCAATATATAAAAATAATACGTTGAAAAAATTGTTTTTTTTATTTATTTATCAAATTTTCGATTTTAATATCTCATTTTAAAGGTAATATTATACTAATTACGAAAATGTATAAATATTTTAAGTTTGAATTTTTTAAAATACTTTTTTGTCTCTTGATAAAATAACAAAATTTCTAACTTTGACCGCAAAAAAATATATAAGTCATTACCAGGGCGAGTAAAAGTCAATAAAGTCAACTTTATTTCCGTTTAGCAAAAACTCTTTTAAGATCTTTATTTGTTTAGTCTAAAAAATTTCTAACTAATTTAAAATTTTTAAGTCAATTTTTCGAGATTAGGTCAATAAAGTCAATTTTTTATATTTAACACTTTTTGATTCAATGTGCCTAATTTTATTCCCAAACTTTTTATCATTGCATGTTTTTCACATCTTTTACACAAGTTTACCTTAAAAGTTAAATTATCCTGCAAAATTGTAAATTACCGGCATTAAATCATTCAAAATTAGTAATAGAAAAAGACGTTCTCTTTTCAAACCTAGCGGCAACACTTCAGTTCCAATTGTAATTAAGTTGACAAATTGGTTGCAAGCAGCCAAATATTTTCATTAAAATCTTTCAGCAGTGAAGAAATTAATGATGAAGATGATGGAATTTTATTGCCAAATATCAAGAAATTGTTAAAAAAGAAAATCTGTGTCAAAACTTGCTAACAATAATTAGAGAATATTCACGATTCATTGATTTAGTCGGAAAAAGTCAACATAGAGACTTTTTCAGTCAAAGATGCCTTTACTTGTTTCTTCAATATTATTTCATTTTCGAATGTGGCGTTGAAAGTTATCTTGAAAATAGATTCAAATAAAATCATGAATATGGAAAACTCTCAAATCTCTACCAGTACTTATCCCAAATAGCCAAATTGTCAAGTTTTAACTTTAGAAGTAGAAAGATCTTTTTCTAAACTGAAAAAATGGTCGAATTTTAAATCAAAAAATGTCATTAATTATATGTTGTTGTATTACAAAGTTATGGAATCTTTTGGTATTTTTCAATACTTTCTCTAAAGTCTTCATAGTTGTTCAATTCAATAAAAACTTTAAAAAGTCAATAAAGTCAATTTTTTCTCTCAGTAAAAGTCAATTTTTTCCAATTTTTTGAACCTACATAAACTAATATACACACAGACACATATCATATGTATAATGCGAGATCTTTAAAATATTAATAATATATTTGAAAAAATATTTTTTGGTGTGAAAAGTTTTAGGACCTAGAATCATACAGGTACCAATGATCTTTAACAGGACCTAGCTTAAAGGTACCAATTCCCTTAAGCAGGACCCAACGGGGTATCAATGATCTTTAAGAGGACATAGAATCATTAGGATTTAGAATCCAATGTCTCGAGGAAAGCTGGGGACAAACAAGCTTATCCTAGTGATATATAAGAATATCTAACAGTAAAAACCTTTTGTGCTTATTATTTGTTTTCTAAATATCAAGTGACTAATAAAATTGCAATTTCTTGATTGAAATTAAATTAATTTATATATAGATAATCATGCAATATTAAAAACGAAACAATCTTTATGGTAAAAATTCATGGCATCAAAGTTGACTCTTACTACTATTATCCCTTTAATCTCCATTTTAATCACTACTCTATGATTCTTTTAATCAAAGTTTTGTTATGTTTTTGATTATTATGTTTTTTAAAATATAAAATTCTATTCCTCTATTGTATTGTTGAAAAAACATACATCTGTACATTTTTTATATAGTTACAATTTTAACAAAATAATTAAAGAAAAATCATTTTAAATTAAATTTCGCTAGAGTTTATGAAGATGAGTAAATATATTTAATTTTTACTGTAGAATTACAATAGTTTGTGGTGATTTAATAATGAAAACCCGAAAGAGACTGCTTACATTAAAATATGAGCAGTGTCTAAGCTGAACTTAAAGTTGAAAGCTACATTCATAAAAGTCAGACAACTAACATAGTTTACTATCTTCTTTTTTTTCTGTTTTGATGGGTGATAATCTAAACTACTTTAATGATAAAAAAGAAACAAATAATTTTTTAAAGATAAATTTCTTATTATTTATATAATTCTTTTTAGAAATCTAATTATCGTAAATTTTTCATTTTTAGGACATCATTAGAATTGATAAATATAATTTTTTCGTAGATATAAAATTCATTTTCCTAATCGTTATCATTGCCTATTTAGATTACCAATTGTTAAACTACAATTTCAAAAAAAAAGTGAGAACGATTCCAAACTTTAAATAAAACTTTTAATTTAATTATTTTCTGTTATTGATTTTAATTTTTAAAAGAAATAAAACTTATTTAACAGTTTTATTTTTTTTAAACATTCTTATTTTTTGTTTATTTTTTATTTTTATTTATAAAAATTTTCCTTTCTCTCTGATATTAAAATTAATTTCAAGGCAACAGAAATGGTTCTCACAAGTTAATTTTTTGCCTTTGAACCCTCAGAACTCCAAATTTACACAAAATTTTTCACTGCAAAGTGTTTTGATAGAAAGAAAAGCTCGAGTTTTATAAGTATGTTAAGTTTTGTCTTAATAACTCTTGTAGTTTTTTAGTAATTGACGTTTCTTTTTGCAGCTTTTTGTGCAGCTTATTTTAGACTAACCCATATTTTTTAAAATGATTTTTTTCTCAGTCCGAAATTATTTTAAATAATAGAAATTTTTGTTTCTTTTCTTGGCCTAAAAGCTGCTATAATAAAATTTAAAAGTAATATTTTTTATTATATTTTTAAAAAGTATTTTATAATATTTTACTATAAACAGAATATTTAATTAAAGTTAAATTATGAAGTCAAATCTATTAGAACTAAGGGAGAAAATTCTATCTAAATGTTTAAGAAAAAAATATATTGGAATATTTATTTTTTTTGCCATTTTAAATACTTTTTTAATGATGAAATATATTACTTGAATTTATATGGGTTTACTTTTTATTATAACAGATTGTCGGAAATTAGTGCAACGTCCATACTCAACTTATCACACAAAACGTTAAACAACCCAATATCGAAAACGTTAAGCATAACAAAGATCGAAATGACTCATAAACAAACAATTTTCAACCAGTTCTCTGCCACCTCGTTACTTAGCAAACCAGAGGGCTTTAATTTAAAGAAAATCTCCATTTTTTTTTCAAGTTTAAGAATTTACGATCTCGTTAATGAATTTTTATTCCAGTCGCTAGCTCAACTCAATGTAATTGAACATCCAAAATAAATTGAAGTCATGACGTCAAAATGCGCAGTTCGCCAATTGAAGAGAAACTTGAACAAGATGCAGAAAAATTTTAGTTTGTAAAATTAAACTAGCATAATAACAAGTCACCCTCATCTTTATTTTCGTCTACAAGACTAAACGAGACATATTTGCCTCATCCATATCAGAGTTTTTTAACCTTATTCATAGAAAGAAGCCTTTCCATTCTTATATAGTATTTACAGTAAAAGAACTTATCCAAAATGCTTAAACTTAGAATTAAAAAAGAAAAGTAATAAAAAATGCTTTCTATTTAATCGAAATTTCATCGAAAACATTCTTCGAACTTAATGAAATGTTCGAAAAGTTGAAATACTAGTATCCGCTTACAGACCAAGGAAAAGCCGCAAAAAACCTAATAAACTTTCGATTTTTTAATACATTTTTTCTGTTCCAACTAACTGATAAGACAAGCAGAAGCGCATACTATTGGTATGTCTTTTAAATAAAATAAACAGTGAAATATCAAGATTTTCATTTCGTTTTTATATTAGTTATATTAAAAAAAAAGCATAGTGAAAAACCATAACTTATAACGCCTCGTTTTCTTTCATGTTTTATGGAGTGAAAAATATTGATTATATTTTCACAACTCCATTCTTAATTTAAACTGTTTATTATTGTCGTGTGCAAACATTTTCGTGCTTCGGTATCACTTTCTTTAATAAACTAATTTCATTTTATTTTCTCAGAGATGTCCATGGAAAAATTTAAAATAGCGCAAAATACATTTATTTCTCTTTATATATCTAAACATTGGGTAGGAATAATAGTCTCCCATTTATGTGATACGCTAATAAACGTGTGTAGGCGTCTGTATCGGCGGCAGGCACATGCAGCGTGGATTGTTTGGGGACATAGTCTAGTTCTATGTCGTGCTTAAGATGACAAGGACCGCGTTTTAAGGAGTTTTTAGTGTACTTTAAAAAAATTTACAAATTTAAAGCGCTGAAATTCATAGTTTTGAAAATTTTTGATAAAATTCATCTTTGAAACAAAATATTCAAATCTATTTCAAGATTTTTACGCTGATTTTATCATGTTTAATTCAATGCCTAATAGAGAGTAGATAATATGATATTTCGTTTTAAAAATAACCATGAAAAATTGAACAATTGTTTAATTTAGTCTTAAAGGTAGAATTAGTTATTAAAAGTATAATTATAGGAACATAAAAGAAATCAGCTAAAAACGTCTATCATTCTTTAGTTAACCTAATATTTTTCTAATCTCTCATATTAACTACTCTAAAAGAACGTTTTAAAAGCATTTTATGTTTTTTTATCAGATGTAAAAAAGTTTAAAATTGTAAATATCAAATTGTTTCGTATTTCCCCGCTTTTACGCAAATTGTAATTCAAATTAAAAATAAGATGTATTGGAATGAAGAAACACAAATGATATGCATACTATAATTTTATTTTGAACATAATTCGATCCAAAGATAAATTGTATAAAGTGATGTTTTATTATATTAAATATGCATTTCAGGTAAAATATGATTTAAATATTGAAAAAATATATTAATTGAAAAAGCATACCTTTTTAAAGCAAATAGCAGTTATGCGTATGTATGGCGCCTGTTATATTTCAATTTTATTCTAAGTGAATTAAAAGGGTAAATCACCCCTGCTGTAGTGAGTATTCAAATGATTTGTGAATGCCACTCTTGAATATTCTTTTCGCATTTAGCTTATTGATTATTTTGCTTGACTTTTATCTCTATATGTTAACATAAGTAAGCCTACTCTCTTATAAATAATAATGAAACGTTTAGTGCCTAATCCCCGTCTACATTAAATTTCTTCTAGGATTTCATATATTTTCCATCTTATGATGTGTATGTATGCCAATTTATCTTATTACGGCAGTGCCATATTTTAATATATTTAACTAATATAGCCAATGGTCTAACAGCGCTCCTTTGCAGAAAATTTTTATTGCTTATCTGACGTCTCTCCATGACTGTCTAGACACAGTTTTATATAATTCATGAAAATTGTTCTACAAATAATATTTTCACATATTTTGTCTAGGTTGCAGAGTGATTTAGTGAGTCTTAGGGATTATAGCAGATAGACTTCTTCTTTGCGAGGAACATGATGGGGACGTGACAAAATTCATAAATATGCTGTTATTAAAACTATTGGAATATCTGAACTGAATGAAGTAATATTTTTACAAACCATTATCTTCCTTTTCAGCATCCAAAATCATTTTTTTCTTTGTATTAAAATTTAATATTGACTACATTTTACAATAACATATTGAACTAAATATTCTTTATGCTTTTGATGAATTAGCTGTGTAGTTTTAGACAAATCATTTTTTCGGAATTGGGAATTCCGGTTTTCATCAGCAATCATAGTGCATTTAAAATAGGGCATTTTTGGGGCCACAACAAAGTTTCGGTTTTTCGTGAAGTCCGGTTTCAAGAGAGTCCGGTTTGTGGAGAGTCTTCTGTATTGTTAAATATTTTTCACTGAACTACACAAAGGGGATACGTGTCCTTTTTTTCTCGAATCGTCATTTTTTGTATCTTGTTACGCTCATGCCTGTACATTTCTTTGATTAATTTTGATTGGTGTTGAGAATTAAAATTTTTATAACTTATTCAAAAATGCGAGTTTCATCATTTAGAAATTGTTTTTAGCACTTCCTTAATATTTTCCTCTAAAAAACAATTATTCATACAAAAAGTTATATGATTTGTTTGATTTTTGGACCAATTATATTGACATATCAATAAGATTGACAGATGATAACTATTCATTGGTAAAGCCGCAAACAGAAAATAGTACAAGTAAATATTTTTAAAACTTGGTCCTAAGTTAGCATTATAATTTATAGGGGGTGAATACCTGAAAAATTTAAGGAACCCTTCTAATTTAAGAAAGTTCCACTAGCAAGTGTCATTATATAATATATAGAAAAGCTATTTCTCAAAATCACATGAACTTAACGACATAAATTTTTCAATGCTTTGACTATTTCTCTTCATATATGGATGTGTACGTCAACTGGTTTCCATGAAGATGTTTTTACAACACTATACATAAGCGATAGTTATTTATTCATTACATTTTCTTGCTTTAAAATTACCTATGACTATATTTTTTATAATTGGCTTTCTCAACGCGTTCTTTCTATTCGCTATGGGGAAACCTTGTACTCCTTTCACACCACTTATTTAAAGCTTGACGCCAACATTTTGACTAACTCTAATATTATATTTCTATACCCCCTTTTATTTCTATGTCTTAGAACAGCGCTATCATTTATCAATTTTATCTCAAAAACTGCATCCATTTTAGCTGATTTTCTCATTTTTTCAAGTATACTTTTACTCTTTTGTTAGGCTATTTTTATTGAAGGGCCTTAATGTTGTTACGATATTCATTTTTATTTTGTATTCATTTTGAATTTCCTTATTTTTTTTCCAATACTTCCAATTCTTAAAGGTTAAGATTCTTTTATCTATCAAAAATGTAAATTTTATTTTTATTTATTAATTATTGTAGTTAATTAAAATATAAAGGTCACATGACCGCAATTAAAATTGCTTCTAACATCCATGCATTCCCTTCTTAAATCTTTTAAAATATATTTAAGGCAGTTCATTTTTGTTATCAATTCTAAATGAGATTTATTAAACATATTTTAATAAAAATTTAACAATGAAGTTATCGCAAAATTCTAATGATCTATATCAGGGGTCGGCAACGGCTAACGGCGTGCCAACTTAACACTTCTCAAATCATCTCGAGTGCCAGCCTCATATGTATATTTATCCAAACCAAAATTAACATAATTGTTTTATAATTTATTTAATTTTTATATACACATTTACATAAATATACAATAATAAGTAAAATTATAATTAGCAATAAAAAAATTATATAAGTAATTAGTGCTTGATTCTTTGATAACTTTAGCCGACTCTTCAATATCGGCACAATACTAAATAAAAATGGTTGCGCATAGTTAAAAGCACATTTGGTTGCCTTTAAAATCTATTATAAAAACTGTTTAAAAATTTATTTTACTTTATGTGTAAATGAAAAATTTTAATTGTAAACCTTAGAATTTTTGCGTGCCACTGAAAATTGCTTCGCGTGCCACACAGGTTGCCGACCCCTGTCTAAATGAAGTGTAAAATAATTCCAACTATTCCTCAAAATCGTGACGATCTCCAAAAGTAGTGCAGTTTTTATGACTTAGTAACGTTAAAAGTTTAAAATAGAAAAATAGGAATTGTCGTTTTTCAAAGCTTAACGATTTAGCTGTGGCCAATCATAAAATACTAGTAGTTTTTGAAATTTCAAAACTTTATATTTAAAAAACTATTTTTTCTGATGTAAAGGATTTATACTCGGTGCGCTTCTTTTCACCCCACTTTAATGCACTTTTATCTCTCGGAGAATTGAATATTAATTAAATTATCTGTATTTGTTCATATAGAGAATTTGTTAGACAAAAATTAAAAAAAAAGAGGCTATGAATTAAATTCCTAAAATAAAAGTTAGGTTTTCAATTTTCAATCAGTATAATTAGTGAAGAAGAAGAAGAATTTATTGATAAAAACTAAAATAAGAAAATTATTTCAGAGGAAATCTATGGGGAGCGAATTGAGTCGGGTGTAGTCAGGTTATGGTTTGTTAGAAAGCGCTGTGCCGTAGTCTAACTATCCGTAGTTTGACTGCATTTAAATGGGCTAAAAAGATACGTTATATGTAAGGTTATATTTAAAGAAGTACATGTAGACTAAAATGCATATTAACATATATAATAAGATAAATAGTCCATTAATAAAAGAAATTATGGAATGTGTATTTAGAGCAAGAAATGAAATGAAACACAATAATGCCATGGTCAATTATAACAAATAAAGCATTGTTTGTTATCACAGATTTGTTTATACGGATCAATTAGAAATTCTTCAAGTGAATATTTGAGGTCTCTTGAGGTTTTTAATTTTAAAGTGGTTGCAAACAACCTTTAAATAATAATTAGTGTTGTGACGACACCAAAGTTTCGCACGATTCTGATTCTTGAAGAGTAAACGATTCCGATATCGACTCTTTTTATTTTAAAACATTATTTTTTTAATTAATAGGTGAATTATTCAATTAGCAGTTGTATTTTATTAAAATTAAGAAAACATAAAGAACAAATCAAAACTTTGCATACATTTTTATTTTCAAAATACTGCAAAGTAAGAAATTTTCGCGTAAAGTTTAATTTCACGAACACAAAAATTTCGCAAAATTAACTTCCGCGAACTTAATTTCTAGAGTTTCAAGTTTTTTTATGAAATTTTTTTATAACATTTAAAATCTTTCATATATAAAAATAAAAATAGCTGTAATTTCCATATTAACTGCTCAACAAGTAAAAAACTATATTTTTTTAAGCTAAATATCTAACATTTTAGAAATTTTTGTTCGCGAATTTTTTTATGAAGTATAATTAGCGAAATTTTGTTCTCGCGAAATTGAAGTACTTTACAGTATTATATTTCCAAAATTAAAAAACATCCTTATTCGATATTAATCATAATTAGAACCCATTGTTATCAAAATGAAGGAAAATTAAAATTTCCTCAGTTTCGTCTGTGATTGTATTTCGCTTTGAAGAATATAAAGTTCCTCGAATGCTGGATAATCTTTCAGATTCTACAGAAGATGGAGGTTCCATAAATACTTATTGCAAGAAAAGCCATTTTAGGAAAACTTATTTCGTTATTGAGTAAATGTGTTTCAATTGATGACTAACTCTTAGAAAACAAAAAACCATTTTAATTATCGTACATAAAATGAAAGAAACGATGTCCAACTATGATGGTAATCCAAAAAATGTCATTGGTAAAAAGCTGTCCATCAAAATTACTTATTTTTTATATCCAACTGAACACCTAATTTTTAGAGAACAGTATTAAATTTCTCTGTATCTTTTAAAGTTCGAATTAATTTTATTTAACTGAAATTCCAGTCTACAATTTTATATTTTTTTATGAATTTAGTCTGAAGTACTTCGCCTATAATTTACAAATCCGTATAAAATAGTCGTGTTCAATATTGTATTCATTCACATCGGTCAGAGTTGATGGTCAGTTATTTCCAAATTTATCTATATGTATACTTTAAGTTTTATCTCTGTTTCCTGAATTCTGTTTCCCTCTCACTTTGCCCTATTCTCCCTCGTCTAAGAAGCTTTAAATCACGTTTTTCTGCATTTAACCCTTTGGGGACTAGAATTTTGAAGATAATTCATATGCTTTCTTTTTCAAATTAATTTAACATTTTTAAAGCAGACAATTTTCATTTCTTGGAACACTGGTTTCCAAAAGTTTAAATCAAATGTTTTATCACTCTTTTTTAAAACGTAACAACTCCTTTTTCTCAATTTTTTAAGAATCTATTGGGTATTATATCAGGGATTGGCACATAAAAGGATAAAAAGAACCATGGATTGTTTTTAATGTCCTATAAAGAGTTGTTAATATCTAAGTTTATTTTTTTTTGATTTAATCTCATTTTTTATACATATAAAACACAAAAGGTAAATTAAATATCAAATTAACAAAAAAAAATCTCTATTCTTGAGAACTTATGTTCTTTGTGATAGAATCTAGTTAAAAATCTTCTCCAAATCTTTAATACGGGTTGTGCACACACTTAAAAAATCATGTAGAGCAACAGATTTTGAGCAAAGAGACGCACGCAAGCGGATACAGAAGTCACATTTGGCCACTCCTGGCATATATTTAAGATGCGTTTTCTTAAACGTTTTTATAACATTCAATGGAAAAATGCAAGCACTAATTACAATTGCGTAATAGAAAATGTGTACAATTATTACACTACAATTGGTAAGCTGTCATTTACGAACACTGCTTATATATTTATCCTTTACTCTAATTATATTATTATTGTTTTTTCTTGTGCGTAATTATGTAATAAAAATTCCCTTTTATGTACTACTTTTTTCACTGTTGACCTCATTCTTTCCATTTTCTTTCCACATTCAACTAATTACTTTTTTTTATTATTTATT
This sequence comes from Nectonema munidae, assembly GCA_030549495.1. Classification (NCBI taxonomy): domain Eukaryota; kingdom Metazoa; phylum Nematomorpha; class Nectonematoida; family Nectonematidae; genus Nectonema; species Nectonema munidae. Next base: position 11,324 of record JAUIRK010000752.1, read on the forward strand.
TCGCCTAAGATAATATGGAAGTGTGGATGCTAAGTAAAGACTGCGCTCTCGCCTATGTTAATCAGAGCTTATTTTAAAGAAGCAAAGTCGTTTTCATCCTTAATAATTTGATAGTATAAATACTAAATACATAACCTAGCCTTGTACAAGAAACCCATTATGCTCTTATTTGTGAGATAGTTATCATCAGTGCTATCGAAAGTTAATAAAGGCGATTTTTGTTTGCATTAAAAAAATGATAAAAAGAATTAAAACACCACTTTAAGAAAAAACCACTTCCTTAAAAACCAATATAACGAAAATGAGCCAAGAAATGAAATTCGTCTGCTTTAAATATATATGAAATTCCGTTTTAAAATGTCTTGAAAATTTTGGTCCTCAAAGTGTTAGAGGCCAGATTTTTGAAGACGAATCCTCTGAACTAGTAACCTAAAGCAAACGATTTTTATTGAAGGAACACTAGTACCCTATTCGACTTTGAAGGGTTAATAAAAAATTTTTACTCCTCTCTCAAGCAAAAGAGTAATAAAATTTAAAGCATTGATTATACATTTTTTTAAAAGTTAATATAAAAAAATATTTTTAAAAGCATACGGGTTTAGATGCAGTTTCAATGAAAGAAAGCACTCTTCCCTTAAAACTCAACTACTTCTTTTTCTCGATTTTCTAAAGAATCTAGTCTTTCGTTTGATTAAAAATTGACAACATGAAATATTTCTTAAGTATACGCTAATCACACCTATCTATGTATAAGAGATGCTATAAAGAGGCAGGCACTGCTTTATGTCAACAACAACTTAACATGGTTTCGTATATAGGATTAAACTTTATTGACGATGGGTTTGTGTGTAGAAGATATACGCGTTTTACGCCTAAACATGGATTTCACCTCAATACCTTCCCTGTAGGTTTAGCTAGGCATTTATTCTGTCTCCAGCCAAGCATAGTTGTTATCCTTGTCCATGAACCGTTGCTTGTTAAATGAGTGTTAAGTGGTGTACACCTGTTGTTTTGCAAGAATACCTTTTCAAATGATTCCTGTTTTGTGATTGTTTTCAAATTTTATGGATTATAAATACTTATAGCAAAGTTTAATCGAAGCCACTTCTTTCTTTTTCTACAAATCAATTGCACAATATCGTTCGCGTGTAGCGAAACTAGTAAGTTCTTTTTCCTTTTAAAAAGTCGCCATCAGCCATTAAGCTTGACATTCTAATTTATTTTACTCTATTACAAAATCAAATGCGTGGGCTATTAGGCGCTGCTGTTTACAATATACTGAATTTTTGATTTATTCTAAAATAACATGTTTCTGCGATAGAGTATGAAATTTTTTTTATATTTTCGTAATCACAAATGCTTTAGACATTTTTTATTCTAGTTCTAGAATGAATATTTGGACTCTTGTATTTTATCTGGCACTATTTTTTAAGTTAAGAAATAAAGCCTTTGACAGACGTGCCCATGATAAAATGGAAATAATGAAACACTTTATTTTTAATTCACGACCGGTTTCGAAGTATAAACTTCTTGTTCACATGTCATAAATGAGAATACAAATTCCATTAAGTTTCATTTATTGAATTAAAAAAATTAAGTATTCCATTCCTTCCATTTTATTATTTTGGAATTAAATTATTTGCTTCATTAATCCTAAAAAGCTAATTAATTAACTAAATTAGATTCAAACCAAGCAAACTGCTTAACTAATTTACAGTAAGTTGAAAAAAGCGTTGATAGATAACCCATATGTTCTAACATGTGCATGGTGGGCTCTAGCGTTATACACTGGGCATATTAAAAAATCATCGAACCTAACCATATAGTTTCAAACATCATCTCTGATATCCAGGTCCGGCCTTAGGCCACTGCAACCTATGCGGCCGCAGTGGGCTCTGCGCTTCTCATTTTTCATTTTGATGATATATTGTATGATTTCGCTAAATGCAAGGTTCGCAAAGTAAAGTTACTTTGATCGTCATTTTGTGTTAATGAAAAAGTAATAAAACAAATCCCTTTTCTTTTTTTCAAAATCTTATTTCTCACTTTTAATCTTTTATCCTACCCACACTGGGCCCCGCGCAATCCATTTTGCATAGGGCCACGCGAACACTAGGGCCGGCCCTGCTGATATCATTCGTTTTTTGGCAATAGTTCAATAAAAAAATATAAAAAAACATTATTATTAAAATGGTATTTTGTTTTTACAATAAAAATTTCCAATAAAAGCATGCTATTTTTAGTTCTATTTTATCTTTTTGCAATTCTATTTTGTATTCTAAACGCGTATTCGATGGGATTCAGCATGTAGCTGTATGGAGATAAAATTTTTTTTTGATGCGACAATTTGATTCTATGAGATTTTCCAAAGCTTTGACCTTGTGTATTTTACATTATCCATAATGAACCAACAACATCTTTGTTTTAAAGTTTTGATTTTACAAATTAATTCTTCCATAAATTCTTTAAATTTTTTGCGTTGCATGTACCATCATCAACTATTTTAAATGAACATATATAATATGTTATATTATATAACAGGGAGAAAAATACACATAAAACAGGGCCGCACATCTGGTAGGGGCGGGGAGAGGGCGAAAAGTCATTTCGCCCCGCCCCCGCCCCCTTCTAACTGCTCAATAATTTTGAATTTCCTCAATTATCCTTGTCTATATTAAGATTTATTTGGCTTGTGAGTAGACTTTCCATATTACTTTTCACGTTTTATGCCAAAATCTTTGAATGAATATTAATCTATTTTTTAAAATTAATTTCTGGTTCATTTGATATAATAATCAAACCAAATTTGTGCTATAGTTGATCAGAGGCAGTAATGTAGTGAGGAATTTGAATCAGAACCCACACGTTTTTTAGCTGGACAAACATTTTTGTAACACATTATTATATAAGAAATTATTATCTATACTATAGAGCTTTAAAGGTTTATCCCTACAGATTACTGTAACTGAAAGAGGTAAATTAATGTGATAGAATACACAAGTTAGGATAAAACTGTTTTAGTTTTTTTATTAAAATTGCCTTGAATAGTTGACGATGTTTTTAATGAAACTTAACTTTAGTCAAGAAGTTGAAAATGACAATTGTGAAGAAATTTAGAAAAAATATATTAATTTTGTTCCGGCTTGATTGAAAAAACAAATTGCAAGTCTGTTTATAATGCATGATGATTTAAGGTTTCATTTTTAAAGTTTTGCTTCTATTTTAAAGCAAACATTTAAAAGCTCTTAATGTTGTCCTTGTTAACTTTTATTCTAGGGCCTACTACCTCTACCCAATGTCTTTTTAGCTACAAAAAACAGTTTTCCTAGTGTTAAATGCATTTGTCATAAATAATTACATGCTTCTTCTGTCGTATTAGAAAGATATACGAGCAGGTGTGAGAGCATTTTGTTTGATGAAGACAATGTCAGAATAACGAAGGAGAAAAGCATTGGCAAAATTAGTTAGAGTCAATATTGTATCGGGTAGGGGGTTGTCGAATAATCGTGTGGCGGATAATTGAGCTCTGACTGTGTTACCAATGAGTCTTCTAATACAAGCTTTTTCATACGGTCTTCAGAAGAGAAACCTTTTTAACCTTCGAACACCAAATATTGAATCGGTTAAACCAAGAATTCTGTTCCCCAAAGATTTACAAAAGAGATCCATTTTAGAGTGATGAGAGGATTTATCGGGAATCATGTTTTTTAAATATCAGAATCTCATTTGAAAATTTCATTGGTACCTTCTGATACCTCTCAGTCCCGATTTGTTTTATTTTTATTAGCATTTAAAACTTTAAATTTTATTTAACTTAATTCATTGATGTTCCAAATCCAAAAACATAAAAGAATAAAATTTTAATTTTTTTAAGAATTCGAATCGTGCAAAATTTTGCCATCGTACTAGTATAAAACCTCCACTTGGTTAGAGCATATCATATCTTTCGATAAGGCTTTTTGAGCAGATGCAGTTCTTTCAGTATAATACTAAAACATCCAAATCTGAAAGGGCATTTGTGACCATCGGTTTCAATAACTGCCAAAAGGTTTTCTTACATGCTGTGAGTAGTGATCTTCATGTCTCGATAAGGAAGTCTCAAACAAAAAAATCACTCGTAACTTGTTTTTTTTCATTCAACTTTAGATTTTGTTTGCCAGTCAAATTTGTCAAAAACCGTAACTATTTGAAAATATTCTGTGATGTCCTATCACTGCCATAATGAAACTGCCGATTCATCGAACTGTGATAAGTTAGGTGATATATATCCCTAATTATTTAGGGACAAAGACGAATATAACCTTAAAATAAGTTTTGGTGATCAGACTTTGGACTTAATTGTCAATAAATATACCCACGTATGACAGATCTAAATAAAGTACAATAAGGGTTTATAATGAAGGCTGCAATTTAATCAGCTTTTTTCCTTTATGTATTTTACTGTTCTCATTCTTCCCCTCATAATAATGAACAGTAGGAAGCATAACGTCAAGTAAATGTATGACATGTTTGACAAAATTTTTTCCATTTTTATGCCTTTCATGGTGTGATCCTTGAGATTCAAAGAAAATATTTTTATGGCTAAATTAATCAAATTACCAACCATTATGATTTCTAGCTTTCGCTGTTTTGCTAAAGGAATAAATTAAGAAGTATTGATTAATTACAAACAGATTAGAAGTTTACTTTGACTTTTTACAGCTTTGTGTCGCTTTAATGTTTTCTTCAAGATAGAAAGATGCACACTTGTACACGATTCTCTTCATTACTTTACTATTATTATTAATTACACAATTTGCTTATAAATATCGATGTTCAAATTCGGTGTACTTTTTTTCTTTAGATTTTGATCACAATTCCCAGTTTATTCTCTTTTATTGTGATTGTGAATGTTTTAATTTTTATGCTTTAATTTATACCCAGCTTAGCATTGTTGTGTTTTGTCCATCTATGAGCACGGCTACGCAACTGACATGCGCTGTCTGAACAATCTTAGCTGTGCCGTGTGAAAAGTTAGTCATTTTGAGGAGTGTTTTTGGATGACCAGTCAGAGTGTACCTAAAAAGACTAATTTGGATGAGACGCTAAATTTTGGAATTAACGTATTTGTAAGGCAAATGAAAATAAGTTCTTTCAGAACTTCCCAAAGTGATCTCCCCCTAACCCATGAGTTAGGAGTTAGTTTGTACGCAAGGTTGGCCCTTTCCTTCCTCACCTTATTTGTTATAACCTTTTAAGATATCCATTGATACACAATAATTTGGTGTATGTAAACAAAAATTTTTTAGAAGAAATTTAAATATAAGCGAAAAGGTGCTGAAATGCTATCAAAAAGTCGGTAAATGTACAAAGTAAAGACGAGTAAATATTTTTATTGGTGAAAGTTAGTAACAATTTTATAACATTTCGCCCAGACACTCCTCTTATTTTCTCTGAAAGTGTGAAGAAGCTTTGACGAGGAGAAATATTACAAAATTGCTACCTTTTATCAATAGAGTTTTTTAATTATTTACCCTGTAAAGTTAAATATAATTGAGCAAAATAAAATACTTGTATCATTCACCCCATCTAAAGATATTTACAAGAATAATAATATAATCTTTTAAGAGAAGAAATTATTTTTGTCAATCATATTTAGAGGCATATTATAACTTTCATTGGTCTGATATGTGACTCAGCCCTTGAAACAGAAATGGAATAGAATCGTCATATCTTTGTGAAGCAAATGATGTTAGCAAGACCTCTTAACCATAGAAAGAAATATCATAAATTTTTCTAACGTTATTTACCACTGGGGTCTATCAGGCCTGTGTTTCTGAATTTTGTCTTTCTTGTTTTTCCATGATTTGCAGGATTTACTGAAAAATTGTTTGTTCCCCGTTTGCCGGGAATCCATTTTTTTAATCTTGCTTCAAAAATGTGAATTGCGCTTACAAAGTTTATAAATAAATGCATATGAATCTGAACGGTCTTAAATTTGCTCTTGATACTCTATACCAGGGGTTGGGCAATTTACAGTGTAAGGGCCGCATTTAGAAAACCCGATTTTTCGAAGGACCGCATCTAAAAAAGCACATTTTTCAAAGACATTTTTAAGAACGTTAAAGAAAAATTTAAAATTGATCTTTAAATGCAAAAACTTCACCTAAAACACATTTATTTCACAAAAAAAGTAAATAAGTAACTGAGTAATTTTTCTGTTACAGAAATAACAAATAATGCCAATGAGAATGATGCAGCACTTCAAGATTCAAATACTTGGGTGGGATAAATGTGGAGAAGTGTTGGGAAAATTCTAAATGTACATTCTCAATGATGAAAATGTGTATGTACTTTGGGAGCGCAGATTATGCACTGGGGGCCGCATGCGTCCCGCGGCCTGTAGTTTGTGCGCCTCTGCTCTATACCACTAAACGTAGAAGTTATTGAGGAAATTCTGATAGCTTCCATTGATTGTGGCGAAAGACTAATTTGATTAGAGCTCATTTTTAGAAATACATATTTTTGATCGGGGGAATATTAATTAAGATAAATTGTATGGAAATTTTATTAATCATATACTGATTTCTTATAGATGACAAAAGTATAGAGAAAGAAAGTTTTTAAAAAATGCAGAAAACTATTCTTAGATTAATGTATTTTTAACGATAAAAATCTATCAAATAAAAGGAAATTTTACTTTTTAAGCAAACAATTTTTATTTTATGGAAATAATAAATAACTTTTCATTTAACACCGCTTTTATATGAAGTCACAAGAGACAATCATGTCATTTTGACATAGCTAGTTTTATATAACACATTTGAATAAGAAATAAAAAAGTTTAAAGTGAAGTATTTAATTTATAATGTTCTTTATCAAATAAAAAACCCAAACTAAAAAAAATTATTTTTAAATTTCTAAATATCCTTATGTTACTAAGCTTTATCAAAAATTTAGAACTAATTAAATTTGATCTAAACATATCAAATTTATGATGCTATTACACTAATTTATACAAATTGAAAACATGAAATTTTTGGTTTAAAATTTTGCTTTTTCAAATGTCAAATATGGAAATTTGTCAAATCATTAACGTTAACAGCTGCATCAATCTTGTTTTTTTATCAACAAGGCACGCATTTTAATTCTGCATTTAAAACTGCATCGGAAGGGATTTGATTTTATGTTTATTTCTTTCCAGAAGTTGGGTACAATCTCAAACTTAATTTTTATTGAACTTCAATGATTGGCCTATTGAACCATTTTCGGTGAGATTGCTGAAAAGTTTAAAAGCCATTTAAAACATTTTGACAAGTTTTTTAAAACGTAATTTTGTCATTATATAGCATTTTCACTTTAGTTCGTCCTTTTTCACTTTAATTTCGTCCTTTTTCATTTTAAGTTCGTCCTTTTTCACTTTAAGTTCGTCCCTTTTCACTTTAAGTTCGTCTTTTTTTATTTTAAGTTCGTATTTTTTCATTTTAAGTTCGCCCTTTTTCATTTTTGTTAATTATTAATATTCTCTTGATCAAAAAATTACATTATCTAAAAAATCTTTTATTCTTTAGAAGACAAATGCACATAAAAGGATACACTCCAACCATTACAATCGCGAATCCTTTCATTCTTCGTGTCAGAGAACTAAATAAAAAATAGAGGAGGGGGGGGGGATAAATTCGGGGTTATGTTTCAATATCGATTTTCGCATTTGTTTACTTCCCTCCGCACCAATACACCTTATTTATTTTTGAGGTAACAATCACTATTTTGAATTTTTTGATGTTAAAGGCAAAAAATTAAAGATATCCTTAATTTCTATTCGGCAGATGGCTTTAGGGATTGAAGTGTGTTGTTTTGATCTCATGGTCACGGCTTCGATTCTCATTTATGACATCTCTATCTTCAGTTATGAAAGTATCTATTTAGCTAACTGTCTGAGTGTAACTAACCATCTACTTAACTACTTTGTATTTAACCACCAACTAACTGGCTGCTAACTAAATAATTCAAAAACAAGGTACTGACTAAATAACTAACTTTTTTACTGACAAATTAACTAATCTTGAACTATTAATTATATTTATTTCTATTTAATCTTGAACTATAAATTAATTTGAACTAATTTAATTATCACTATATGAATTTACAATATTTTCTAAACATTTTGTGTAAAATCACTTATACTTGATTTTTAACAGGAAACGAAAAAAATTGATGCAAAAAATATCTATTGTATTTTTTTGTTTCATAAAAGTATAAATTTTTATAATCTATTCAATAAAATTAGTGTATAATTTTTTACTAATTTCAGCACAAACTGAATTTTAAAGGTGGTTGCGAGAGGCCTGATTTTTATTAACAAGGTTCTTTGCCTTTTATCATAAAGGTAAAGGTACCTGGGGTGTTTTCATCGAGAAGGCACAATTGCGCCGCTTGTATCGAACTATGAGGAAAGCAGGCTTGAAGCGGAATCGAACCCAAGACCTTGAGTTATCGAATCCAGCATTTAACCAACCCTACTCACGTCCCCTATCATAAGATCAATGAACATTTCTTCTATAAACGAAGTTTAAGAAAATGCTCTTCTATTTATATTTTGTTCTGGGACTTATTTTTTAAATTGTATTACCATGTAAAACTTTTCCAATAAAAAATAATGAAAACCTTATTCTTCAAAACGGAATTTGATGTTATTTGATCATAACACATAGAATTTTATACCTTTTTACTTTAATTAATAAGATTTACGCCAAAAATTAAATCGCGTTCATTTTTTGATAAATTCATCTTAAAAACCTAAATAACCTCAATGTTTTGTAATAAGAAGTAAAAAAATGTCGAAGTGACATGCTTATTATATTGTCCCAGTAGTTAAAGGTCTTTTCCTTTATATTATTAACTCTATTTTCCCATATACCATAGATATAAATTAGTTCGGGATCCCCGGATTTCGGGAAACAGGAAAGAAACACAAATTATAGCCCTTATTTAATTTATAATGAAGAATAAAATAATTTGATTTTAGTTGTATTTTTTCGTCTTTTTTCATATTTTGTATAGAAATTTGTTTCAAGTACGCACTTTATAGAACAGAATTATTTACAAAAAAACGCAATAATATATAAAAGGCTATACTATCTGTACCGGGCGAGATTATTGGACAAGGGAAACCACTTCCTCCTTCGTCTCGGAGATGTGCAATCCTTGTGACTACCGTCTCTAGCTACGCCTTTTCACACACCATTGTGCTTGGGGAAGCGAAATATCCCCTTGCACAAGTTCTGTGCACAAAGTTGCACATTACGCAGACATGATGAAATTGGAAACAAGGATCAGATTTCATCATGTAGGAAGAATAGACTTTAGATGGAATCTTTAAGAAGCTAAAAATCAATTCCTCTAGCTCTTGGATGCAAGTCGTATCAGGAGGAGTGAGGAGTGTGCAGCTCTCAAGCACAAATAACTTCTTTCATTTTTATTAATCTCGTTTGTTTTTTAGTTTTAATTGAAAGCATTATCAGATTTTTGTTGAGACTGTGTTGCTTTTTTAGCCATCCTCTACTCATCCATCATATACGTTATTTATAATTTTATTCGTCTACTGTGCTACTACTCTTTTTCTACAGCGTAATAAAATGGCAGCTATATCGTAATTTTTGGCAAATTTTGCGATCTCTTTTCACTTATAGCTTCTTTCTAATGCTTTTTGAGTGCTCTGTCGACAAAGTAGCTTTTCACATAAATAATCTCATAATATGGTAATTTATGTTTAGGAGTATTTTAGAAAAAAGTAAGTATGCATTCTAGAGTCCTGCGCGGGTATGTTTTTTCTTACCTGCAATAATCCACGCCCGCAAAAATATAACCCACTTCCTCCAACACCCAGAATAAAAAAAATTTTTCCGCCAACTGGTCCTGCTTATTTTCACTTATAGGCTTTTATCCGCAAATTTTTAAAAGCATATCTTGTGAAGCTACATTGAATCATCAATGTATCAATGTATAGCTGATATTGAAGCTACATAAAATTTCTTAAACTTTTCCAATTTTTTTAAAATGAACTAAAAATAGGTTTATTGAAAAATGGTAGTATTCAATCTTTTCATTGCAATCATTAAAATGTGCCCCTCATCAATCAATCTATTATTTTGTTTTAATGTTGTTTGTAAAATATAAGAGATAGTATATCATGTAATAACATTACGCAACGTAGATGTTGTACATTCGGTGTGTGTAATTGTATGATTATTATCATAGACTCAATATGTAATATCGCAATTACCAAGATCAATTATAAAGTATATTACGAAAATGTTTCATTTCCATAGCTTCAATCGGTTTACTTTTCATTCAACTTAAAACCCGCAGCATAAAATGTGTACCCGCCCACTTCAGGACTCTAATGCATTCATCGTGATTGGACGTGCGGACTGAGGCTTTACTTTTCCCACTAGAAATACATACAACAAATAACTAAATAAATTCTTACATTTACCTTTTGAGGACCCAACTTTTGAAGACTTTTCGTTGTCTTTTTTTTCAATGGAATTTTATATATTCAAAGTAGACGATTTTCATTTTTTGGGAAACGGGTGGCCCATTGGTACTCAAAGGGTTATTAAAACAGCAATTATAAATAATAATCGTGTTATTTTGAGTTTTTATTCTTGTTTAAGCCTTGGAGGACCCATGTCCCAATAAATGAAAATGATCTGGTTAAAATATATAAACTTCAATTAGGCAGACGTTTTGTCTTCAAAATTCTTGTCTACAAAGGATTAAGTAGGCAAAAGTATGCTCGATTTTTTGCACTTAATTCACGTCTATCTTATTTTATTTATAATATAGTAGGACAAAGTAAGAAGTATTCACTATTTATTTCAAGAGTTATACTTGGCTATGCATCAAAGAGATGTTAACCTGGAATATATTGATTGTATGCAAATGATTTAGCAATCTTAACTCTTTGAGAACCAGAATTTTTAAGACTAAATCTTTCTTTTTCGATCGAATTTATGCATTTAAAACAGATGCCTTTCATTTCTTCATATACTTATGTCATACTGGTCCTCCAAAATTAAATTACGTAAGATATTTGAATTTATCATCAATCATTCCCTGACATATGCAATGCAACCATTTTTCTATTTTCCTTGGTAAAAGCTAGTTTTAAAAATAAGTTTTAATAATAATTTAGGGGGCGTAAGTAAGCTTGGTTAGGTACTGGGTTTCGAGAACTCAAGGTCTTGGGTTACATCCTGCATGAAGCCTCTTTCCTCATAGTTCGTTACAAGCAGCGCAATTGGGCCTTCTCGATGAAACTCCTCACGGTACCTTTAAAAGTTAATCGATTAAAATAATCCTTTTTGTCAAAGATTTTTAATGTTGGAAAAGCTTAATTAATTTCAACTTTACAAAAAACGTTTAAAGAATTTTATTATGCATTTGTATAAAAAATTTGTTCGAAGTTTTAATTTGATTTATATCTTGTACCCTCCTCTTTTTGTGTTCTTCTTTTAATAGGTTTATTTGACAGAATATTTTTTTTATTTGCTACAATTTTAATTCATATATTTCCAAATTGAACCAACAAGCTTTTTATGTCTCTTTACTTTAAGTTATATTTTTCTAATTAATCTTTAAAAAATTTAAAATGTTAAAACTCTGAGATAAACCGATTAATTTTTTTATATCTCAATAACTTTTCCCATTCTTTTACCGTCTAATTCAATAAATTTTATGCTTAGCATAATTCCGTTACAAATTATTTATCTGCATATGGTAAATGTCATCAGCTTAGAAAGAAAACTAATTGATTTTGGACTTTAAAATCATTGATTTGGCACAAGTACATATAAAGTATTTTGCATTTTTACTTTTTGTCTGTATTTTCTATATTTATTTGGAATTAAGCCTAATAAAGTTTTTTCACAAATTATGCATACAAAATTCCCATATTTCCCAATTGAATAAATGCCACGATCTTTAGAAGAAATTAGAACATATTAAAATCTGTTCCGAATCTACCAAGTGCGGAGCATGTAGCAGATCGATTAAATTTACAAATGATAGTCAGGAAGTAAAAAATTTTTTTAATATAAAATTGATCTAGATTCTACAAAAAAGATAAAAAAAACCCACAAAATTCAAGAGCAAAAATTCATTTTAAGGAGGAAATGTAAAAGAAGAATTGAAGAAAACAAAAAGATATGACAAAAAGTCAAAAAAAAAAATTTCAACTAAGCGCGGGGCCTGTAGCAGCTGCTACATATGCTACTATGTTATTCCGTAACTGATTAAAATATATTGTTATTTAATTAATCATATTTACATAAAATTAATTAGAATAACATTCATACATTCTAATATTTTAAAATTCTTTTTGATATAGGAAAATATATAATAATAATTATATATATATATTGTTCAAATTATCAATAATTTAATTATTATAAAGGTAAATGTACCGTGAGTGTGTTTTCATTGACAAGGCACTGATGTACCGCTTATGTCAAACTATGAACAAATTGGTATCGATAAGGAATCGAACCCAGAGGCTTTCGTGCTGAGTCCATCATCTCAACCAACCTGCCATGCCACCCTATAAACCACTATAAATTATTATTTGAACGCAGTAACCCATTAACTTTATTTTTAAATTTTAATAAATAAGAATTTTATCACTTTTTTAAAACTTTTCATTTATGTTAATAAAAATTACAAAACTATGTCTAACTTTTTTATATAATAATAGAAGGTTTACTTGGATTTTGGTGAAATGTTTATTCGATGAATTGTGTATGTCGGTAAATTGTTGTAGGGGAATTCACCGTCTCCCCTATAATAATTCATTTACTTTTGATTTATCATTTCTTTCCTAAGTAACATCAACATAAAGATCCTATGCCCTGTATTTCGTGTTTGTTCTATTTCTGATTTTAATGTAACATTCATAAATCCAAGAAGAATGATGCACATCGTAGAAAGGTAAAAGTTATTTTGTATTTTAAATTTAGCAAGTTCACTCATTAAATTAACTTCTGGTTAATCTATTTCGCATATTTAAATATTAAACCGAAACGTGTGTTTCAGTCAAGCAGTATTGAACCTTTTTTTACAAGTCTTCTGCTTTACATCTTGAAACATTCCCAAAGCTTACATTTTTTTGCTTTCTTTAAAAAAATAATGATAACGATATAGACTATACAGCATGTTACATAAATACACGTTATATTTTTTATAAAAAATATATCTACCATTTTATAATTGGATTTATTATTAATTCAAAATAATCAATTATATAACTTGATTTTTAAGTAGCCATCTATCTAAGTAACTAAAAATAATTGCATTGTTGCATGCGACCAGTATTCTGCAAAGTGGGAAAATTACGTCCGTTTTTGTTCAAAAGACACAAGTTGCAAAGCTAGCAGCATTGCATTATTCGCGTTGTGGTAGAGCTCCGTTTTTAACCTCGAGAGATGTGCATTTCCCTGTTAGAATCTGCGTATGGAATTTGGATTAAAAAATAGCCATGCATTAAACTGATCCTTCTTTGTTTGTGAGCCTTTTGTGCCTTTTTTATTTGACTTCTCTGGGATAATTACTTCTTATAAGTTGGCGATCCTAGTGGTCACTACTTTATTTGCGTCGCCTATCCCGCCACTCTACCTATATCGATGGGATTGGAGGTAGCAAAATTGTCAACAAGCATCTTTGTTTCGAAATAATACGCTGTGTGTGTATACTGACAAGTATAGTGAGGGATATTTCCTTTTTGTTGTTTTTCCACAACAGTTCACAAATAGCATTTTATACTCTTAGCGTGCCATTATTGCAGCTACACTTCAGTAAAATTTACAGTAAAAAAAATTGAGAAAAACGTATTATGCATATTTATCCCGCGTGCACTTCTTCTGTTCTAAGCAACTCATACTCACTCTGCAATGGCGTTCTTCTATTTATGTTTGTTTGTTTTCAACGCTGCAAATGAAAAGTAGCATTCTTCCCATGTTTACTCAACTAATTAACATATATAGTTATAATATGTAAATGTATTTTGCTTGCAACTTTTGACTTTTATTTGTGTTCACAATTGATTTTACTTTTAACTCATCATCAGTAGCGTTTGCCCCCAATCAATTTAGCATTTTCTCCTACTTTCAAATTATGTATAAGTGCTCTTTATACAGTAAGATTACTTTTTACAATTGCCTCTCAAGTGTCAATCAATACCTGCTCTATTTCAAGCTGATCATAATTTTGATATATTACTTATTCATTCGTAAGTTCTTGCCTTTTCCCAAAAATATATTTTCTGATTTGTGTAGACTTGCATTGGGTTATAAAGAAGCTATCAATAGTTATTTGTTAGCTAATATTATCGAAGAAAATAGTAAATATAAAACTGAAGTTGATTGAAGAATAACCACGTGTCTTTTAGTTGTTTTTTGCGACCAACTCAAAATACTTGCTTTATATACTATGTTAGTATGCGAATGCTAAATTCTCTTTATTATTCAAAAGAAAGTAGAATTTGAACATGACCTCTTTTAAAAGCAAAAACAGTTAAGACTGGTGTTGTATGTGAACTGAAATAAACAAAATATGTAACCTACATATAAATATAGGTAAGGTGTATGGAGAATAAGAGTAAATAAATTAATTAAATTGTATAAAGTAATGTGTGTGGTTTTATAGAGAGGTGTAAGTGTGCCCGGGATTTGTGTGGAGTGTGCCTGGGTTTGTAGCTAATAAGAAGAGGCTATTTGAAGGTGAGAATTGAAGTGTCAATGAAAGCAGTGTTTATTTCGGTTCACATACAACACCAGTCTTAACTGATTTTGCTTTTATATTTACACTCTTGATAAAGACCGTAAGGTCGAAATATTGAATCCTAATTTGTAATTGTAAAGTCGAGATAATAAAAATTCTCTTTTGAAAGTTTGCTTTTACAAATGTGGAAACAAATGAATTAAGTATATTTTTAATATAGAATTTTTTAAGTCAATTAAGAGTTATGCACCCGACTTGATCATTTCAGGAATGTGCTTGATTTCTTTTTTCAATTTTGCTGCTTTTACTTTGCAAAGTTAACCTAAATTGATGTTTGTCTGAGTTAAGCTTCCTCTTTTTTGCAACCTCTGCGTAGACATTTTTGCTTCTAACAATTTGAATTAATTATTCATCTTCCCTGTTCTCTTTCTTTTGCCCCGCTGTCCTTTCTGCATAAATGTGTCTGTTTAAATCTAATTAAATCTAATTTGCAAGATAAAAGAGCTTCTTATGAAAATGACACTCAAGCTACGTTTTTAACTCCATTACTTTCAAATATTCCTAAACGTAAAACCCACCCTATCCATTTATTCCTTAAGTTATTATTCATTGCATTGTCGACTTTTTTGGAGTTTTTAGTTTTCGTAATTTATGTAGTTCTTCATACTTTACTCTTAATCATCTTTTTTAAAAGGTGTATTGCTGAAAAAATGGGTATAGCAAAGTACACTCCTTCTTTTTAAATAAAAAAATCGATTAGTAAAAGTTTCTTATAAAAATTAAATTTTGAGTACTAAAATATTAGTTTTTAAAATCCTTTGTTTTAAATTTTATGCTTATTCTCTAAAAAGTTAACTTTATAAATTTTTTCATTATTCATGTGATATAGAATATGTAGTCAAGGATTAACAAGTGTGACAGAGTTAGCAGAATAGCATTTGAAAAAAATATTAAAAGAATAAACGAGATACCGGCAATAAAGCTAATAATTTTTTGGTAGGGAAATGGTTTTAAAAGGCTACAGTTCTGCTTATTCAAGAAAAAGGTCTTAAATTTGCATACGATATTAAATTGGATAGCTACACGCTTTTAAATTAAGACATGACATACGAAGTACGCTTTGGTGAGTCAAGATAAATGGTCCAATGTATTTTAAATGATTGATTAGATTTCTAAACTCCATTAAACTTGTAATAACAATGCTCCAAAAATTTAAAATATCGACGCAACTGGTTTGTTTTTCCCACAAAAACCATTGCAAATAGCTGTCTTGAAGGCAAAAATCAAAAAATAGAGTTACCTTAGTACTATGCCTGAATGGAGAAACGGTAAAGGTACCCAGTTGCGGATCAGGGGGGGGGGGGGCTCATGGGCCTAGGCCCCCTTATAAAAAATGGCTTCGAAAATTACCCTTAATAATTTTGCTTTTTCCTAAAACAATACTTGTTGGTAGTTGATTACGTTTATATCAACGATATGACAAGTCGAATTTTAAAAGACATAATACAGCTGTCTTATTCTCTGAAGACTTTTAGCAAAATTGCAAAAAATTTAAATAGATTTAGGCCCCCCATATAAGAAATTTCTGGATCCTCCACTCAAGGTACCGTAGAGGGTTTTTTCGAAAAGTCACAATTGCTCCCCTTGTATCGAACGAAGAAGAAAGGAGGATTGTTGCCGGATCGAACCCAAGACCTTTAGTTAACTAACCAGCCTTACTATCGCCCCACTAAAAAATGTAAGTGTTTATTTTTCGAGAGTTAAAAAATCCTAGATGTTTTAAAAAAATTTATTCTAAAAAGCCAATGGAGCAAGGAAAAATCTAATCATTTAAAGGGCAATTAGACATATGATTAATTGGAGAAGGACAAACTAAATATAGAGGTGAAATATTAGGAAATATAACGTAATTACAAACAATTTTTGTGCGCTAAAATCTTGAAATGGATTTGGCGAAGATACTATTCAAAAAAGTTTTTTTTTTAATTAAGAGTTGAGATTCTTATTTTAAGTTCAACTCAATCAAATGAAACTGTGGAAAACGACGAGACAATTCAAGATTTGTCTATTGACTTAATGACTAAAAAAGTATCTGGTAAACATTTTCAAAAATTAAAATGCTAGCAATTTACAAAAAAATAACATAATTCCTTGCTTAAAAACATATTCTTATTTTTTGGTTATAGTCTAACACAGAGCTTCAGAGGCGTAGCCATCTTTCATCCTCTCGTGGGGCATGAAAAATTTACGGGGGGGGGGGGGGGGGAGCGCAAAAAATTTAATATTTATTGTGATTGATTTACCATCTGAAAATAGGAATGGGGCTTTGGAAGATGAAATTGAAGTCAGATTAATAAAAAGTGCAAAAAAATAACACAAAATTTATTAAAAATTATAAAAAAAAGTGTTTATATAAATAGTGACTTTCTGGGTTTTTCAAGCCATACTTATCTTAAAATGGAATGAAATGAAAACAAAGTTTGTATTTCTAACAAATGAGAACTTATTTTTTAGTTCTCTTGTTTAAATTTCTTTTAAGTTAGTTTTTATATAGGTATTCAAAAATTGAGCTTTTTTTGATATCCTAATTAATTTTCTCTTCTTCCTAGAAAAAGCTTCAAATATTTTTATGCAGCAGCTAGTTAAGATAAAGATACAATCTAAAGTTATTTAGGCTGATTCATCATCATCGATGCATAAAAACTTTGCTTTTGATGAAAAATGAGGGATTTCATACTACAATATGATTGATTTCAAAGTATTTTCACTAAATGGAATTTTACCAGGATATGTATATGTATGTAATTTGAAAAACTGTAAAATATTCATTTTTGACCTCAGATTTTTTACATACATAGTATCATAGCGAAGCTCTGTATAGATATATAATGCCTCCGGAGCTTTGCCAAGCTCCTAATATACCTATATACTTGTTATGATTTTTGCCTTTTCGCAGTTGACTTATTTTAATTTTTGAAAGATGAAGCTAATTTTAAATATTTATTCTTTCAAGTGTATAATAAATTCGCATGTCGTAATAAATGAAAGGTTTTATAATTTAAATTTCGTTTTTCAAGATATAATTTTCCTACGGATGTTTAAATAAGTTAAATCAGAAAATTATTATCCTGATGAAAAAATTGTTTGGTTTCTTGCTTGCTTGAAAGACATTGGATCAATAAAACTACTGTTAAACCGCTGTAAATATTTACAATAAGCATGTCATCTGTTTCTTTTAAACGTTTGGGCTGACTATTTAAAAATTGGTCACTTTATACTCTACCATTGTGCGGCCCCTTAAAGGTGTAAAATTTTAAACGAAGCCAGCCATTCGACGAAAAAGTTTGCCCACGACTGATCTAACGTCCTTTGCTTGGTTCCTTTTTCTCCAACCCTCTATTTGGTGCATACTCACTATTAACACTAGAACAGCAATTATTTTAAATATTGTTGAACAAAAGTGGAAAAAATTTCAATTGAAAATATAAATAAGATATCGATTAGAAGAAAATATTTCAATGCAAAATATTTTGAACATTTTAAACAATGATTTAAGAAAACATTAATGGGAATGAAATTACAAATGCAAATGTTGTATAAAATATTAGAACTTTCAAATTTAAAACGGAAATAAAAATGCATATAATGAAATGATATAGTTGGTTGTTCTAGTGTTAAGAAATAATTAACTAATTAATCATACTTAATTTGTAATTAAAAAATTAAAACGAATGAATTTGTAAAACAGGCCCACTCCAAGTACTTACAAAAATCCGAAGGAAGAAAAAAATTAAAATATTCAAACGTATATTTTACTTCGGACTTGGACTAAAGAAGGCTCACACAAAAAATGTTCATTTTAACACTTGAAAATATGACTCTGACATTAGATAAAGACCCTGATTCGTATCCCTTGCCACTACACCCGCTCGGAGTTCATCGTCCGCAATTCTCAATTCTAAAGTCATAATCACAAAGACGAATATATGTATCTTTCGATTGCCATCTGTATTCTTCTTTTACAATTCCTTAGCCTTCAAATTTTAGATTTATGTTTCCATTCCAAATTTGAGAAGCATAAATACTCCGGCTCCTACTGATTTTCGACTATAACGCCAAATACTTTAAAACTTAATAATTTTAACGCCAAAATTTCCCTTCAGACTTTGACTAAGAAAGAGACACTCACTTCTTATGCCTAAAAGATAAAACTATTTTTCGATTATTTAAAATACTCAAATAAAATATTTTTTGATCCTAACAGCGATTCATTCTTAAGCGATTCATATCCCTTTAAGATATCCGACTATGCACCTGTTTATAAAAAGCATGTGTCTTTGCTAGTAAAATTTATGTAAAAGGCGTATACCCATTTCTAAGACAATTTTTTATCACAAATTAATTTGATATTTCAGTCCTCATATCATTGCAATTTGGGATGGCATGGAAAACAATTCATTGCATACATAAATGTTATACGCAGAAGTCTAGATACCAAATACTGAAAAATGGAATGATATAAGAAATAATAGATTGATTTGAAAATATTTTTTTACATTATGTTTTGGGTAATAAGACGAAGAAGGGTCATTATAGAATTTTTTTGAAGCATCTTCTTGCTCTTTATTCTGTATTTTTATTTTAGATTAATCTAACCTTGTCCAAGTATTAAGCTATGAATAATATGTATGTGTAGTGTCATGTTATGCCGAAGTGCTTCAGAACTAGACTTTTCATATTCCAATTTCCCGGAAGTAATATCCAACAGGCCTAATTATGAGAATTTAATCGTGAACGATTCATCTGTCCCCTCCACCACTGTGCTCTTTGCTTCTCAGAATACACCATCTTGTACGGCAAGGAATAAATCAAACAGATGCAGCAAATCTTCCCCGAGCATTTTTAGCATTCGTTCTTCTTCACTTCCTCAAAATACACCACGGTTAGGAATACGACAGAAGTTTCACAGAATTTCATTTAAAGAGAAAAAAGTATGCATAATTTCTTTTTGTTTTTTTGCCATATTTATTCTAGTATCTCGAAATTTTTGAGTATAACTATTTTTCTATATTTCAATCCCACATGATGACCGATCAACGGTTTACTACAATTAAGTTTATAATAATCTCTATGGGGAATTAAATTTAATTACGTTTTAGCGATCTTGTTATCATTAAGAACTTAATGTCATTTTGAAAAGTTGAAACATTTTTATAGGATTGCTTCCTACAAATAGTAAAATCAACAAGAACTTTGCTTATATGTACCTAATTTAGAATTTTTTCATGCAACTTACTATGCCTCTCTTTCAAGTTGCAGAAGCTAACAAAAGTAAACCTTCGATTTCTGAGAATATATTTTTCAAAATGGCATTGAGTTCTTGATTGTAACAAAATCGTTACAAAAAGTCCACATTAAAATTTAAAAATGCCAATTTAATACCAGTCAATGAGATTTAGAAATTTAATTGTTCAACAATGTCTTCCTATTTTTTATATCAAAAAGAAACACACAGCAAATTTTTTTTATAAAAAGTAAGCATATGTTTACTATATATTGCCTCACTTTTATATTATACAATACATAAAATGGGTTATAGTTTATGAAGTGTTGTCTTCGGTGTACTGATCTCTTAATGCTTTGGAAGACAATAACAAAATTATAATGATTTGTTATTTAATAATTATTTCCGTTTTTTAAAGATCATCAGGGTTTCTCAAGCTCTTTCTGGTCGTGGGCTCCTTTTATCAAATACAAAATCGTATCGCCCCTTAAAATCAAAATAAGCGCCAAAATCGTTTCCTAAACAATTTAGTATGCTGCAAGGATATATAACTGTTAGTTAATCTTTCAAACCAGAGATACAGCACTCAAAATCTAATAAATATTCGAATAAATCTTTTTTAGTGACATATATGAGTATAGTAAAAAATTTGGGAAGTTGATCAATTGGAGCTGAAGACCATTCGTCCTCTAAATGTTGAATTACAGGCCAACTTGTTTTTAGAATGAATTCCCCAGACTCCTAATTTTCTTGAGGCCGAATTTTGAGGGTAGATGAGAATGATCCATCATCTGATATGCATATGTTTCTTTTATGTATATCTGTAATTCGCATCATATAAAAAATGCAAATTGATTTTCAAATTTTCTATGGTCCTATATTTTTAAGAAATAACTTTGTCCCCCTATATTTCATTCATGGGCCCTTTTAGAGACCCTGAGTTATTGGTTAGTTAGTAAAATTTAATAAACTAGGAGTCAGGTTATCTAGAACCATCAGATTTTTTCCTTTTACTCAAATCAAGAAATTTTAAGGTATAAATGTTTTTCCAATATTTCTGTCCAATTAGGTCCTTAAGAATCAAGATAAGATAATAAATATGAGATAGAGACAAAAAATTAATATTATAGTGCAAAATGTTTAGGAGAAAAGAATAGCGTCGCTCTTTGAATCCTTTCTACACGTCTCAACCCGTTTTAAATGTTTCATTTTTAACGTTGTATCAATTATATAAGCATTTGAAATATGGTATTTAAAACCAAATATGTTTAAAAAATGAAGCTTATTAAATTAGATAGTATCTCTGAATTCTAACTACCTATATACCATTTTTAGTTCTATTTTGTCTTTTTGCAATTCTATTTTGTTTTTTTTTGCAATTCTTTTTTGTTTTTTGCACCTTTTGTAATTCTATCTGAAATTGATTATTTTATTTTCTTGTGTTTATATTCTTTTTGCATGTGTCATTTTTGTTTAAACTTTTTAAAAAATATTTTTACATTATTTTCACTTAAAATTTTCCAAATTTTTCATAAGAAATTAGTAAACAAATGATTATACATTTTATTATTACTTTGTAATTAATTTAGAAAATTAAATCTCGAAATAATGTTAAAATATTAAAAAAAATTAACTAAAAATAAAACAAAAAAAATTAAATTAAGATACAATTGAAAATAGACAAAATAGAACTAAAAATGGTATATATAAAGCACCTATATTATTATTTAGAAGTTTATCTAGTCCAAATCTCCGAAAACTAAAATTCTCTCTATCAAGATCTTAAAAAACTAAAATCTCCGTAAACAAAATCTCCCAAAACCCAAATCGCCACTACCAAAATCTCCCAAAACTAAAATAGCAGTGACCTAAATTTTTGAGGATTTTGGTAGCGGAGATTTTGGTGAAGGGGATTTAGTTTTCGGTGATTCTGACTAGGGAGCATAAAGAAGCAGTGTTGCAGATTCGCTGTGAAAGATTTAAAAAAGATAGGAGTCGGTATTTAATCAAATTTAAGAAGAGTCGGAAACCGAATTCGATTTTATAAGAAAATTATATTTTCAAGTTTTTTGAATAATGAAAAAAAAAGTTTTATTTTGTAAGCATACGGAGTGAGCCTTCTTTAGTCGAAGCTACGGAAGTAGCAGTTGGCTTTAAATATTTGCAATTTTTAAGTATTTGGTGTCGCCGTTTTTTGTAAGTATCGTGAGTCTACGTTGGAGTCAGACTTGTAAGTACTTGGAGCCAGAGTCGAATATTTTCCATCTTACTTCGCAACCCCGTATAGAAGAGACTCTACCTATTCACCATATATTTTTCTAACATTTAATTTCAATTTGGATACCTCTTAAATATAATCTGGCACAAATTTTCATCTTATTACTTTTCTTGAGCAATTCATCATTAAAATTTTCGGCATATATAAAAAAAATTTCTTATAATTTTTCTGTTTAGAGAGTTATTTTACGCTAACTATAACGCGATATATTAAATAAAATCTGTCTAAAAATTCTTTGGGCGAGAAAAGTGAATATTGAAGAAGTTATTTAAATCCATATAAAGTTTTTCTTTTTCACTTTAAGCTTTTCCTTTTGCGTTGATTTTATTAAAACTTCAATAGAATATGATGCCCACAATCAATACTGTACATATTTGCATATTTCTTTTATAGATTGAGTTTAAAAAGATAATGACTAGTTGCTCTGGAGGCAGTGATCATCACCCACATTCCAAATTCAAAGTTAGTTCACAGCTTGAGAATGGCGTTCGCAAAGACTTTGCTCACTTCGACTGTACAAGCATAATGGCGAGCTTATTGTTCTCGCGAAGTAAGCCCAACAGGTATATCCGAATTCACGACAGAATCAAAGTCAAAACTGGAGCATCAGCAGCTTCATCTTCACCTCTTTCCCACCAGCAGAATCAGAGTCAGGGCAATCCAGCTACCTGTGATACGTCGATGTCTTCATCTTCAGCATCTTCTTCGCCTTTTACAAGTCTTCAGCATAATTTGGAAGACGTGGATAATAAGTCCAATCGATTGCTTCAATATGACTCCCATTTTTCTAATGAAATAGGAGGCGAATTTGTTAAGTGTCCACAAATGTGCAGTAATCTTTTTATTCTCTTATTTTTAGATAGGACCATTATTTATTTTAAAGAAATGTCAGCCGATATCCAAATTTTCTTAAATTGACTGGTGTGCCAAATAATAATATATTCAATTTAATACAAATTATTTAATTTGTTTCATCAAGTATATATAATTATTCATTCAATTGAAAAATTATATAAACTAAATGAACACAGCAGACCTTCTTACATCTTTGTTCTATGGATATGGCACTAAACCATGACCTGTTATACTTATCTATCTATGTTCAAGCTGTAACACAATGCTAATTATAGAGTACTGTTTAATGAATGTATTGATTTATCGGTGATGCATTTAATATCATCACAATGGTAGCAAAATACTCTAGACTGTTGATTGCTAAATTATCATTTGTGCTGATCATTAATTTGACCTTTAATTTTAGGTAAAACTGCAAACATAGGCCATTCCAATGAAAAAGAGTATTCTTTTCCACATCCAACCTGTACCATGCTCAGAGATTCGAAAGCTGCAGGCCTATCAATTCTTAATTACTCTTCCCAAAATGTCTACCCTCTTCCTCCTTTACTCATGCGTTGCAATAATTACATCCAAGAACATATTGATCATGGATCTCTTTATTACAAAAACTTTTTTGAAAACAAAGGTGAGATCATTTTCTCCTAAAAAAGGTATTACCTCGATATAGATGTGCACACACCCCCTAACCCATTTGATACCCACGTGTCATTTTTATATCACACAAGCGATCTCCTGATTTTTAGGGAATTTTATATCAAAGGCTTTTTCTGTCATTAAATGAGGTAAGAAGGATATTACATTTGAAATGTAAATTGTATACATTAGTATTTAACAAATATTTATCCCGACTCAAATTTAGTGAATAATGACAAATTAAGAATATTCATCACCCTTCTATGACTTCAAA
Source organism: Nectonema munidae (assembly GCA_030549495.1). Classification (NCBI taxonomy): domain Eukaryota; kingdom Metazoa; phylum Nematomorpha; class Nectonematoida; family Nectonematidae; genus Nectonema; species Nectonema munidae. The sequence goes on from JAUIRK010000752.1 coordinate 35,408, forward strand.
GTGTGCAGTTGCATACGACTATTTTTTTGAAAAGTTTTGATTATATAAAATTTTAAAAAGTTTTGATTATATAAAATTTTAAAAAGTTTACCAAGTGTGGGCTAAGAAATAATATAAATTAGGAATCCTTCATTAAAAAATTATATTTGTTGGTATACTTTGAAATAAAATTTGTTAGGACTAAATATGCTTAGATTTTTCTTTAAAATAACAGAATCAATTTATTGAAAGTCAGAAATTTGGACAACGGTTTTGAGAAAGTTTAAGCACATGTCTGTTTTTCTAGCATTTTTTATATTATGATCTTCAGGTAATTCGTATCTTTGAATCCTATAATTTTGTCGAGAACAAAAGTCTCCTAAAATATTTTGTGTAGCATGACACTCTCAATGCACTTCTCACATTATATTATTATCTAGACTAGACATTGTCAAATTTATACCACACAGATTTACCTCTTCGTGTCTGTTACTTTAGTCTTGTGTTTTTCGCATTTTTCTTTTAGCTTCAACCCATAGTAGGCATATTTAGTATATAATCGTTTTGTTTCTTTTAATTTTTATGTCAAATTAATTTTACATTCAAAATGATGAGTATGCTTCTATTTCTTAGCTCATTCAAATTATCTTAGCAACGATCCTAATCTCGGTCCTCTAGCAATTAGTTTGATCAAAGAAAAATTCACTGATCCATCTACCTCAATATCCAATCTCTACTTTTATCGTATAATTGTTCGTTCTTGTGAAGTACGTTTTTTTATTTAGCAATTTCGAGTTTACCCCAATTGTAACCTTTGTTTCTCTTCAAGAAATTCTCGCTAAGAGGGACGATAATCGAAGAATTAGTTCCATCTACCTCAAGCAAGCAGGGTCTGCAACGCGTTGTCTCTCATAAAGAAGTTATAGAGCATGTCATTCCTGAATGCAATACTTCTTATCTTAAACTTGCTCAAGATAGTGCCGAACTAGTCAACAATATGATTTTTCTTGATGACTTAACTGTAATTCCTTTTCTACACTGTCTTGTATAATATTGCGCACCATAGTAAATAAACCAAGTATGGAAAATAGGATATGGGAATATAATTTTTTTCTTATTTACACATATATACCAAGTTTGACATTAAGAAGGGAGCAGGGTGCACCTAAAGATATCAATAAATTTATTAAATATTAATTTGAGAACATTACATTTATTTCTCATCAATTCAATTGAAGTATTTAAAAATTGACAGATAATAAAGTAAACTTTTGTATATTTTGCTGAGCTGGAATATTATTTAGCTTTCAATTTTTTGCGGTTCCCGCCTCTGAATTTTCATCACTATTTAATTGATTGATTTATTTACTATTCGTGTACAAATTTGCAGAAGTTTTGGATCGATAAGGTATTATTTTGAATAAATTTATTTCAGTGAATAACAAATAAATGTATGTTTAGCGTTTAAAAATTTTCATAGCATTAACTATGATATTCTTAGCTCAATAATAATGAATCAACAAACGATCAGGTAACAAAACATCGATCTGCACGATATCGTTTATATACTATAGTTGAAAAGGTTCAAATAATATTAATCGTGCACTTAATTGGTTCGTTTTAAACTTACTCTTCGATCAATGCTTTTAATACCTTCTTTCGTGTGTATTTTATTGCCATGATTATGATGTGTATATTCTTGTTCATCGTAGTTGTTGAGCATTGCAATAGTAAATATTGACAATTATCAGTGTATGTTACCATACTGAATTGCTTTACAATACAAATGATATGATATGCATTTAAAATACAATTTTATTGTTCTATTTCAAATTTTATAATCATATACTTTTGAACTTATGAAAATAGAGATTATTTTCCAATTAAAATTATGGCTAAAAAGATGCAAAACTAGAAAAAAAGTTGCCTGTTCTATGACATTTTAAAGAATTTCCAAAATTAAAGTTAAAAATGATTGAAATAAAGTGGAAGGAATTATTTAAATTACATATTTTAAAATATCTATAAGATAACGATGTTAAAAAGTATTATAAGCAAAGCAGATTGTGCCTATATCACAATTTCGACTAACTAGGTTGGAGATGAACCATCGCAGTATACTGATTAGAGGTGAACCATCGTAGTATACAGGTATATAGGTAATAACTTATGTAACATCGTCTTTCCGAATGAGGTATATCAAATCTTACATCTAGGAAAATATGAACAGAAAGTTGAACATTGTACAGTTTGGAGATGAATCGTCGTAGTATACAAGTTGGAGATGACACTCAAGTTGTCTACCCCCGTTCAACCGTACAGGTTGTGAGATAAATATATATTCAATTTACAAAAAATGTCATCACTATTCTTTGTCTTAACTTCTATTTGCTTTAAATATTTATGCTTTTAGAATAATAAAAACAACTTCAAAATCGGTGTTCTTTATTGCAAATCTCATCAATACAAAGAAGAAGAGATGTATGGCAATGGTAATTTCTTTCATTAAAATCAATTAGTGAAAAATTAAATAAACTTTTGCTTTCAAGAGAAAGGAAGCGAGCTCTTTGAAGAATTTTTAAACCTTCTTGGCGAACGAGTTCGATTGAAAGGTTTTTCCAAATATGGCGGTGAATTGGATTTAAAACGTATTGCATTTTTTCATTACACTCAAGGGTTTATGCGCAAAGAAACGCAAGAAAACAAAGACTTCCATTAATAATGCCCTTTATTTTTGATCTTTTATATGAATTTATTTTTCCAGGATGATGACATTTAATAAGACTTCCATTTAAACCCGTTCAGCCATATTGGATCACAGGGATTAGGCGGAATATAAATCGTTTACTTTAATTACGGGAAATTTGATTCAGAAAAGTTGAGAATTAATTTTCAAAAATATTTTGATTTGAACCTTCAGGGCTTATGAACATAATCCTAGAAATGTTATTTTTTTCCTTTTCTAAAATGGCGAATATTCTAGAATTTTAAAATAGTTTACTTAATTTTTGCCAAAAATGTTTATTAATGAATGAATATATTATATTTGTTTCTATAAATATTTTGCTATATCCTTTGCTTATATTTTCCTGTTTTTAATATTTATTTCCATCATTTTGTTCTTATTTTAGTTTTTTTAAGTTTTTTACATGTATAGTTGATGAACTGTACGGCTTAAATGAAAAGGCAAGGCTTTCCTTGGACCCGGGTAACGTGAAATTGCTTTATAACTGGAACTTAAGCATTATAAAATACAAAATATTTATTGTTTCAAAATTTAAGCATCGCGTTTATTTACAAAAGGTTAGCACTTTTTTTGCTTCTTATTCCATGGATCGTTTGAAAATGTTCCTTCGATATAATTTCCTTTGGAATCGACACAAAAGCAACCTTGCACTAGTCCATATCTGCACTGAACTGGATTGAATTGACCGTTCTTTAAGCATTGTGGACACTCCAAATCTTGTACATTTTGTTTAATTAGTTCTCTACATCTTCTCAACTCTTTGAAACAATATTTTTCTAAATACATTAATTTTTAGAAGAATTTTGACGTGTAATTTTCATATTAGTTTTAATCATTTTTATCGAAATCCATGAAAATTTTTTTAAGATAAGATAAAAACGTGGGCAATAATTTTTGTGTGGCTGGTTTCGATGTTTTAGGATCTTGGGTTCCAATCCAATAGCAAAACCTTGTTCGACATAAGCAGAGTAATTCTGCCTTTCGGTGAAACCATTCTATTCCATCTTTACCTCTTAGTGTGTTATCAAAGAAAAATATAATTCTAAATGTTAAGAAAGTAAATAACTATTAAAATTAGCTTTAAAGTTGTAAAAAGGCGTAACGCTTATTGAACACAACTAAAACAACATCAATTGGTCGTGATAAAAGGAAATGATTGTATTGCTGGTTCCATGCGCTATCGAATGTTTTCACCTGATGACACAATTAAGTGTTTTGCCTCGAATTCTTGTGCTCAATTCAAATCCACGACCAAAGACCATGAATCCAACACCAAAGATTCAGACAACCCTAATCACGCTTATGATAAAAAAATATCTTTATTTTGATTGAATTAATCTCGATTTGTTATGGATATGAAGTGGTTTGTAATAAAGTAGAGGTTTTAAGCTATTGCAACTCTTTTTTCTGATGTATCAAAAAAAAGTCAAATTGATCAAGCAAGATTATAAATTATTATTATTATTATAGAGGATGTGTTTATTATAATTTCTTTTCTATTTTAGCTATACAGGAGAAATAGGATTTCCTATGCCTAAACCAAAAACTTACTATATTTGTTCATATAACATTAAAAAATTACATAAAGAATTTTGAAATAAGTTCTGATTTTATAATTTTGTACAGACAAAAATTATTTTGATATTAATTGTAATATTATGACCATAATCACCTGGAATTTAGAATGTTTTGGAGTAAAAAACAAAACAATCATGACTTATCATTTTTTCCTTATTTCTAGTTTTTTCTTTGTAAAAATCATCAATAGATGTTTCAAGGTTTGATTTTGAACCTAAAATATTAGGCTTAACTAAATTGAATATTAATTTACCTTATAAAGAGTTTATTAATTTCCGGGTTAGACAAAATAAATATAAATCTAGATACTTTTCTTGAAACGGGCCAGATTACCGAAAATTTAAAACACAGGCCGGAATATTGGAAAGTTAAAAAACACTGGCATTATGAAATTCCTATTAATACTTGTTTAAGACAAAATAAGGCAACCGTTTCTATGTTTTCCCTATATATGTGCCAAAGTTGATACACTCAGGATACATAAAAAGGGGAAATGAACACAATATATTTCAAAAATATTTATTTTATAACACCTATCAATATTAACCCGTTAACGACCAGAATAATCAGACGATATCTAGTATAAAGCAGAAATTTGTATTAAAAAGCATTAATAAACGCAGACGGTTCACATTTTTGTAAAGTTGTGGGCCGGGTAAACTTACTTCGCGGGCCGAATCTGATCCAGGAGCGGTGGTTTGGTGACTCCTGATCTAAAATAATATTTTTTAATAAAAAATCATTGTCTGTTATGTATGCTTGGATTGTAGCTTATGTTCTCAAAAAATTGCATAGTGTTAGACTTGAAGGTACACCCACTTACTTTGATAAAAACACTGATCATCACTATTAATTCAACACAAAATAGTAGGTGTGTACTGTGTATACATTTTCAACCAGTATTATTATTATTATTATTGAATATATGTAAAACTTACTATTCGTTTCCTTTACTTGCGTCTAAATTTTGAATGTGATTTTTAAATTGACTTATATATATACCCAGAGAAACCTCGGTAATATAAAAAGTATCCGTAAACGTGCGTACTACCTTATACCACGCTTGCTCACACTTTTTGAACCTCATTTGTCAAAAGTATGCAAAAAAGTACACGAGAACTAGTTTTTGCTTTCTTTATAAAAAACTTGTAAAGTAGACAACTTAAGCAATGCAATGAACAATTAAATATACTTAAAATCTCCAATTAATACTTGTATGCAAGCCCTTCACCTAAATTTTTTAAAGATAGAAAATGACTGAACATAATTTGCGTCATCATTACTCAATATAGCTTAGATAAGTTTGTGGCTTTATTTTGAAGTGGAAGTCGAAGAATAAAGATTTAATGAATTCTAAGAAAAATTTATTGATAAAAACTATTTTAAAATTTGTTTATAAATAAATTACAGAATTAATTTAATAAATTCAATAAAAAAAATCTGTCCCTCCTTCCTCTAAAAAATTTTGTAGTGATTGACTTGATTGTATGTTTGTAAACAATAAAAATTGAAACCTTGAAAGTTCTAAAAATTTAACTATCAGGTAAATGAATAATAAAAGAAAATTTATTGAGTTTGCCATCATTTTGGAAGGGAACACTCTTATTCAAATGTATACAGAAGTTAAGGCTAAACAAATGAAAGTTCATTTTAATTTTGTTTTATTATTTAATTATAATAAACATCAGTATAGTTATTACAATTGATGTACGATATATAAACGTTGACACTGAGATTAAAAAATTTCTCATAGTAAAATACAAAATGTGATGTTATTGGATGATCGGAAACCTGTCCTCGATTTTGTAAGATTATTATCCAAAGATAATATTTACAATTTTTCTAATGATAAAAAAATCAACTGAGGGCAGGCACTGAACAAAGCAAAGACAATATGTAAGAGAGCCTCGGACTTTTGTTCTGAGGCGACACATAGACTTGTAAGGTTCTGTCTAGCATTTGATATGAAATTCTCTGGCCTTGCAAACTTGCCCCCTGTTATTGCCGTGGCTGTGTGAGGGGATGTGTCGTAGACACCTTTAAAAAGAGCTGGTTACTAAAAACGTTATTTTCGATTTTGAAATGACCTGATTGAAATTTTTAGGAGGGGTAGGCATTTTTTAATAAAAATGAGGTTATGGGCGTAGCTGCCTAGTTGGGCGTCACTTCTACAAGCTGAAGCTTATTAAATGGGTTCGCTGTGGTGAAACACAATTCATGACCTGGATCCCAAAATCAATCTATGGGATTGGCTGAAAGACGGGGCCAAGCTTTTGTTCGTGGTTAAAGCAAATTGGGAGCGCGTAAGGCTGCTGATCCACAACTAGACAACACTTTGCCAACTCTATAGACTACAATGCCTCATCATTTGTGCACACGCGCAAAAACTAAAACACTTTCAATCTACTCTATATCTGCTGTTGACAAGTCCTCTGACTCTACCCTTTGCGATCCTCTTAGAATAAGTTGGCTAAAACGCTTCCTTAATCCAAAAATCTTGGTGTAAAAGCTGTTTTGTTACTCTACAACTGCTCATTGTGCTTTAGGTTTTCTCATTTCGCAATCAAGTAACGTTAAAAGATTTAATCTTTTTATTTCAGAATGTAGAATGGATTTATTTTTGTTCATATGTAAACACTGTTCAAGAACATCTCCTCTAAAATGAGATAGATTCTGCTAGGTTTGTGTAGGCGTCTGTATTAGTTTTAGGTGCAACAATTTGGTCACATTTGTGAGTATATAACTTAGGCATATAACGCAATGTGATTACTTTCGATCCAAAGGACCGCGTTATAATGATTCTTGACTACATATGGAATGGACTTAGTGTACACATTAATCTTGGTTATCGGATGCATGGCGACGCTCTCTGATACACTCAGTTTTTATTTAGGATCTCCAAACATGGTAGCTCACTCTAGAATTCGTAAAGTATTATAGTTATATATTGATTAACCGGTTATCGACCACAGTGGACATATGTCGACTTTACAAAAATATGAATCGTCTGCTTTTTAATACAAATCTTCTGCTTTACATTAGATATCGTCTGCTTATTCTGACCGATAACGGGTTAAGCGAATAATACTCATACATTTACACAACTATAGAGGGATATTTTCGCCAAACCTGCCAAAAAGTTATCACTTTTGTTCGCCAACTGCACTCCCAATTTTGGCATTGTGAATTGTCGAATGCCTAACGCAAGCCCCTCTCAAATATAAGAAATTATGCACAAGGTGTTAAGTGTTTCAAATAATTTTTACTTTAAGCATCTTCTAAGTACCACTGCAATCTCTTGTGAACTTCCTAGGGTCCATGAACCGCAGGTTGGCAACCACTGGTTTAACCCATTTTATCCCAGAAAAAGCAGAGGGGAATAAGTATTTTGATATAAAAGTAGCTTAAAATTAAGAAATCCTCTGCGTCAGTCAAAATTCCCGATGGAATGATATATACTAAATATTCAAAATAAAATTCATCTAATACTCTGTCTATTCTCTGTTCTATTTTTTCTTTTATTCTTCTTACAACTTTTCTAAATGCCACCGACGCGTTCTATACTTTGTTAAACTACGTTAACTTCTATAATGCATACCAAAAAAAGTACAAATGAAGATAATGATCGTTGTTTTGCCAAACTACATTTTAACTTTCATCTATAAATAGTAGTAAATTTTAAAACTTTACCTTTATAGCGAAAAATATCACACTCTTAAATAGAATGAAAAAGTACTTAAAATGTTATGGTGTTAAAATATACCACTAAAAAAAGAAGTTGAAAAAGGGTGTGCTTCATCCTTTTAAATTGACACTACTTGCTTTGATAAAATTAGGTTTTTCATTTCCATTTATTCCCTTAAGTATGAATGCTTTAAGGTCAAAGTGTCATCTTTTGATATCCCCAGGTATATAAGATTTCCAATTTTGTATCATATGACACCTTCTCTTCAATTACCCTGTGAATACGATCTCACTTTACATTAGGCTATGCAAATAATAGCACTACTCCTGTCTACAAATCATTGAATTTTATAATGTTTGTGTGTACTAATATTGAGGCATTCTTTCAACCCTTTGACGACCAAAATTTTCTAGAGTATTTGCCTGCTTTCTTTTTCAATGCAATTTTATATATCTAAGGCAGGCGATTTTCATTTTTTAGGACACCGGTCTTCCACTTGTCCTCAAAGGGTTAATGCACGCGATTTTCATTTCTAACGATAGTCGTGTCACATAATATTAAAGCACGGGTTCCATAGCTTTTTTTCGGTATCGCACATATGTAGTTTTTGTTCAAATTTGATTTATAATAATTGTATTTTTTATGGGTTCCAAATTATGCCATGAAAATAAAATAAACTTTAACAGGCTTTCGACCACAGTCATAAAATGGTCTTCGTTTATTTTTTTTATACAAATCTGCTTTAAATTAGATATCGTCGGATTATTCTAGTCTTTGGTTAATTGCAAAATTATATAGCCTTCATAAGCCTTGTGGGTAAAAAATGGTCACACCTTTTTTACATGTGCAGGTAATGTATTTATCTTGTTGTTGAATTTATTTTAGATTGAATTTAGTATTTCCATTGCAAGGAAGTGTAACGTATATAAGAGCCAATGTTACCTGCTGTTCGCTTAAGATGTAGGCTTCGACATATGGTTTTTAGATCGAAGAGTAAGCCAAGTTGTTTCCCCAATTTGCTAGTAAGTTTACCACTTGAAACATGTGGACCATAAATATGTTCGTTCTAGTGTTGTGTGTATGTGTGGACAATTGGGAAAGATTATGTGTATTGTGTTGGGTTGATTGCAGAGTGTAGACAGTGCAATGAAAGTATTTCTCTCTCTTACACTTCAACGTTCTATACCCATAGAAAAACTGAAGGAAAATTTCCTTGTAAAATTAATGACGTTTATTTTCTCTAGAATTTGACGTGACTTAGCGTCTGTAACAGTGACATCATCAAGATGTACAGTCAAACCTATATTAAAAGATAATTTAAGCGAACCATCAAAAGTGCCCTTTGATAACAAGTGAGCACTTAATTAAGGTGGAATAAGTTCAATCAGGATTAATTGCGAAGAATTAAACATGTTTGCTATAGACATTTACTAGGTTAAGTAGTGTCGGCGCTAATAATTACGCGATCCACTTGGACAACCGAGAGCTGGGCCATTTAAAAAAGACTGTATGGGACATAATTTACCCAAATAGGCTTTAAAACAAGCAACATTTTTTAAATCATCGCAACTCCTCGCTAGCTGTATGTTTGATAGCCCTGGTCTACATCTCATTCTCAGCTAAGGATAATCTTGAATGATTTTGGAGTGCGATATCACGATACATTAATTTATTCAATTGAATTTTGATAAAAAAAATTCCTTATTTTCTTTTAGAAGATTTGACCGGTGAATATTCACACTATGCGGAATATTGTGGAAAGAATATCATGTTTCATGTTTCCACTCTCTTGCCATTTACACCGAATAATCATCAACAACTTCTTCGCAAGCGTCATATAGGCAATGACTCCGTCACCATTATTTTCCAAGATTCCGAAGAATGCCTCCCGTTTTCTCCTAAGAGCATTCGCTCAAATTTCCAGCATGTCTTCATCATTGTGCGTGCTATCACCAATAATTCCAAAAGAGTCTACAAGTAACCTTTTTTTAGGCTTCAAATCTTTAAGGAGGTTCCAATAAATCTAAATCTTCCACTTTTAATAACGCATTTGTGCGCCGAATAAGAAATCAGTTATTTCATCATTTATAGTTCCCTATTTTTATCTATGTAAACATGAAAACGAAAAATTAGCTCAACACAAGTATGTCATTCATATTTTTATGATATGTTCCTGTAGAGTGTATTGTACAATTAACGTGTAACCCTTATAAGACAAAAAGAATAAATATATATATTTGGGTATCCGTGGCTCAGCCAGTAGTAATTTAACATTTTAGGAAATTGTTATCGTTACATGGTGATTAGATAAAAATGAGAATGTCTAAACCTTATAAAATAAGTCTACATCCGATTTTTATTTTACTATTATCCATTTTTTAGTATAAACGTTATAGAATATAATGCATAAATAGCTTATCAATTAAGCGCTAAAAGCAGTGGATGCTGATAACTCATTTATTTGCTTACATATTATTTATTTTTAGCAAAAACTTTATGGACCCCTTACTGTGTTAAAAGTACCCCCAATATTTATATTTTTGTCCGTGGAGCCCCTTAAATTCTCAATGGACCCTTAGGGATTGGACCCCGTTGGGAAAACAACCTGTAGAGGAACAAAGCGCAAAAGTTAATTTTATGTTACCTACCTCTTCATTCTAATCTTCAAAAGGTTACAGGCGAGGTTTTTAAAAGCAGATAGTTTCCATATCTTTTTCAATGAGTTTTATATAACTTAAAGGAGAGGATTTTTATTTTATTACCAAAAAAGATTAATTAATTGAGCCAGGGGTATTAAAGACAATGCCTGGAATTTATTTGTCAATCAATAGAAAATGTCTTGCGAAGTTTAGTGATCTGATATAAAACTGCCGTTACCCATTTGATTTCAATGTAGTGAAAAGTAATGTAATGATAGTGAAAAGCTTTCACGCTCAACTCAATGTAAATTTTTTATTTATTTTAAAATAACAGGAATTTGTGAATTTAAAATGGGAAATTTCATCTATAAAATGATTATATATTTTCTTCGAGAAAAAAATATATTTGGACATCCTTATTTTTCCCCATTATTTTTGCAAATTAAAACATAACTTGAAGCCTACTCTTGTAGGCATGTTACACTCTATAACGATGAGAGCACTTTTGGAGGCTAAAGGGTTTAGTCTGTAAAATTTATTTGATTGACAGATTACACTTGTAACAATTAATAAAATAGCTAATTGTCTAAGTTTATGTAATTTCTCTAGAGATTCTTTTTTATATTTTCTCTATATTTGCATTTAGAGTTGCGGTGACTCGTGCAAATAACGTTTTGCCGTTTGGACCGAGATTGCCAAGTTCTGGAGAATTTCAAAATCTTTCTCAATTTCGAAGTTTTATTCTTGCTAAAGGTAAGAAATATTAGATAACTCATTCATGAGACTCGTGCAGTGTTTATTTAATTTTTAATGTTAGATGATGAAATTTTGATACAAAATAGATTTTGTACAACGTTCATAAAACAAATATAGGAAAGTTAGGGAATTAGAAGTGGGATTCATCGATGTGTGTAGAAGGTAGTGCAAATATGAAAAGAATTAAGTGTATATGGCTTTCTCATGTGGTGGATAAACTTAATAAAGTAGTCTAGAAAAACTTATACACTCATCTTTACAACTTTGCCACATTATAAACAATAAATATATGTATAAGCTATGTTTGAATTATCGGATATATTGATTTCTGACACCCAATATTCAAAAAGCTTATAAAAATGCTTATTTATGTCTGAAATTTGGGAGATATTAACCGGTTATCGACCACAGTCGACTTTACAAAAATAAAATCGTCTGCGTTTAGCAATGCTCTTTAACCCGTTTACGATCAGTATAATCAGACGATATCAAATGTAAAGCAGAAGATTTGTATTAAAAGGCATTGATAAACGCAGACAATTTTATTTAAAAGGTGACACCTATAGGTGACGTTGGTTGTATTTGGGTTAATACAAATCTTCTGCTTTACATTTGATATCGTCTGATTATTCTAGTCCTCAGCGGGTTAAGCATGCATCTCCAACAGTAGATTATTAAAACTAATTATCTATTTACTATAGCTAAGCCTGAAACCGCTAATCATCTCCTTGTATTATTCTGTATTATTATTTAAATAAAATTATAACATAATTAGTTAAGAATCTTAAAAAATTTTTGTAAAAATATTAATAAAAAAATAGAAGACAAATATAAAATTTGTTCCAAAATTTAGCAAAGCTTATGATAAAAATTTTCATCAAATTTACATTATTGACGAAGGAGCATTCGAGAACAAGTATTCAAAAAACACTCATCATAAAAAATACCTTTTGAAAATTCATGACTTTCAAAGTGTAATCAATCCGGATTTTGATTTTTTTTATTATCTCGTTTAAAATTTTTGATCTCTTCTTTCATTCCAATATAATCTTATTTTCCATTTTAGTTTTATATTTTAAAATTAAATTCGTTGATCAAAACTAGACTAGTAAAATATGAATCAAATCACTAATTTAGCGGGTTATTTATAACTTATGAAACTACACTTTTTATTTCATTTATTTTTTAGAAAAGTTAACTTTTTTTATTTTTTGTATAAATTTTTTTCAAATCTATTTTTTCTCATTTTTTGATAAATTTTAATGTTCCTATAAAATTAAGTGTAACGACATTTTTTAAAACTAAAACTTTTTCAAAATATTAAAAAAAAGATTTGTTAAATCATTTATAGACAAAATTTTTCTTTAATTAAAAACAAGTTTTGCATAATATAAGATGAAAAAATTAATAAAAAAGTTTACTTTCCTTTACTCATTATGTAATTTTGAATTTTAGCGGTACACTATGACAATATATTTTGCATCATCATATACTTTGTCTTCCTTGTGATTGATATAAAGCCTGATTTTTAGCAAAATTAGGACTGCCAGATGTTCCGGGAGTGACGTAATTTTGTCGTCGCAACAACGGAATCCCGAAAGATTTATAAGAATCTCCATTTTTCATTCTCTAATCTTATATGTCTAAAAAGGAACTTAAAAACTTTAGAGACAAACGTGATTGTTCCTTTTTTAAGTATAAAAGCGCATCTTTGACTTTCAAAGTATTTTTCATATTAATTATTATTTTTGTAACAAATACAAAATTTTGTTCTTGACTTTTTTCAATACCATTTTGTCACGATTTGATAATAGGGTAAAAATCTTGCAACCTTGGGTAGAATAGATGATAGAATATTTTTAATATGTGTCATAATTATTTTAGCCCTCAATGCAACAGAAGCGATTCATAATTCTGAATATTTTTTGAAGATCGTGATGCGAAGTCGCTTTTTCTTTTTAACAGATCTGGTGAATAAGTTTTCAACACCTTCTCCACTGGATTCTTCTTCTCATTTATTTTGTAAGTATCTTGCTAATCGATATCTATAGATTTACCTTTTATTTTGATTCAGTTGAAAATTTTTGCATAAAGGTTAGATGATGATTACCAGTTAAGAATAAATTTTTGAATGCACGTAACATAATTTTAGCTTTTTCAACCATTGGCTAATTTAGATATGATTACCTTTTGAGATGCTCATTCTTACTTTTTTCTCTAGCATTGTAACTCTAAGATTATACTCGTCTATATTCTCCGGGTTATGTTCGATAGGATCTCTTTGCATGTCGAATTAACAACTTACTTAAAGCCAGAGATGTTGAATGATATTGAAACTTAAAAATATATTCTAAATATTTTATTGCTATCAATTTCAAAAGACAATGTATTTTTTTCACATATAAAAAAATCAACATTCCTAAATTTTGAACTTATCATTTTTGCTAGCAAAAGCTAATATTAATGAGATTTAAATCATTACTTTTACCTAGGGGCCAGTGAAACGGGTATGGGAAGAAGAGTGCTTAAACGAGTTGTGGGCATTGATCCATATGTCATGAAAGAAATAAGATAGATAGATTAGAGTGGGCGTAAACAAACTTTTTCGTTATAGAACCGCGTCTAAAAATTTATATTTTTAAGAGGCTGGATGGTTGAGTAAAATAACAATATTTAAAATAATCAAGACATGTTTTAAAGGAATAAGCAATAAAGTTTTTGTTTATATTTAAAGTAATTTTATTTATTGGCTGGTTTATGATCTTTGGGCATTGTTTCTTTAACAGTGGTTGTGATTTAATTTTGAGCCGATCATTAAACCTGTGGGTTAATTATTATTTGAATATTCTTTTTCAATTATATCTTTTCAATTCTGAATACAATATTTTTCGTGTTAATAAAAACATTACCTATCTCTCTGTTTTTTGTTCAAAAAGTTTATATGCAATATTAATACTTAATTTATATTTTAAGATAAAAGTATTGCTTTTTTCTCTTTGTATGAATAATTTGAAGTTCTGTATATTTCAAATTTTCAAACTAATATTCTCATACACATGTATAAATTGAAGTTATAAGCTCACAGATCAAAAAAACATTCTAAGTTTGTCATTATTCACTGATTTTTTAGTTTTGAGCCATCCATTTCATAAAATTAATGATTGAATTGATAATATTAACACTCCGACAATCTCATGCTTAAAAAGATTAGTGCGCCTGGTTTATGATCACTAATGGACTGGTAGTATTAACACCTCAACAATCATGTGATTTCACTTTAGCTAAGTTTGGTTTTGGCGTTAAACGCAAAGAAAAGAAAAGCAGTATTAACGTTGTGTCTTCCCTGAATTTGCCTGGTGCGATCACGTGGAGTGTGATCGTGAATGATTTTTCTCAAAACAACAGCCCTTTGCCATGCATCCTATCAATTTCGAACGACGTCCTTTGTCTGCTCGAAATTTCTATCTCTGAAATTATTTTCTGCATTCCAACTTGCGCCATCATTGGATGGAGTACACTTGACAACTGGTATTCATTCTTTTGCTTTAAATTATCCTTCTCTTCTACTCTTTATTTTCCAAATAGCCTAAAAGTGTTCTACAACAACGGTTCGTTCATCCAACTCGACTCATCCCCCTATTTAAATGCAATCGTAGAAAGACTATCCATCGTTTCCAATGGCGTAAATGTAATACTTATTTCCATTATAGATTTTCTTCATTATGCTTATTGATTCGTAACTGGCATTTCTTACTTTTTGATAATTCATTGCGTATACAGTATGCAAATAATAATTTAAAAAAATATTCAATTTTAGTAGAGCGTATGTATTTTAAACCTGGAATATTTTCTTTCTTTATTTTCCAAAGTATTCAAGCACTTTTGGCAATGCATAATTTTGTGTCTGTATTAACACAAAATAACAGCTATAAAACATGATGTTTTCAAACTATCAACTGTGAACCATGATAGTTCATTTCAATGTCATATAAAATGGACATTTTAAGATGTGAACATATGAACGCTTCGAATCTCATGCAAATGTGTTGGAGAGTCGGCTGTAAGCTGTATAGTGTATATGTTAATATGCACCGGAACTTGAATAATGTTAAGTAGGTATCTTCAATACCATAGGCATTGGGACATGAATTTAAATCCAGAATCAAGCTTTCTTTGCTCATAGTTCGACACATACACTACAAATGTGTACCTTTGATGGAAAAACGCCACAGGACTTTGAAAATTACTTCAACAAGAAATAGATATAATTACTATTATTCTATTTATTTGGACTTTACAAAATCTCCTTAGATAAACAATAGTTAAGCTAGATTTCAAAGCAGATGCTCTTATCTTTAATGAGGGCGAAGTAAACTATGCCTAAGATTAAAAAAGTCGTTATTCAGGAAATTATTAAACAATGATTTTATTTAGTTTTAGTTTCTTAGAACTTTTTTTCAGGATGGAGTATGATCATGATGATTACTTTATCCTGAAAGCAAAACATTTTATACTAGAACTAGCATAGCCGAACAAAATACCAATTCACATAATAAATACCTCATACATAGAAAGGGTATCTTCTTCATACAACGGTGTAAAGAAACATGAGTTTTTCTTTATATAGTATAATTCTATCAATTAATTATATACACCTTATCCAGTATACTATGAAAATCAGACCACTATGGTTCAACTCCTATTGGAAAGAATTTTCCATACGATTACTATCATCCACACGTGTCTATGATTTACTGATTCGAATTTTTGAGTTTTACAGTCCCGCACAAAAAAAAATTTTAAATATCACTTTTATTCTAAGTTACTTTATATTTTTCACGTTTACTTGAATTAAACGAATATCCCACCATAAATAGGCTTCTTTATACACGATAAAGAGGATTAGTATGGGTGCTTTGGGATTTCAGTTTAACGCTGCTGGAGTTGTCACAGAAGTTGAAGAGGAAAGTTTTTCGTGGCATGCTTCTCTGAGAACGAACGATCGCATCATCGAAGTATTACCTTACTTTCAATTCCTTTTATCCTGGGGCCCACATTCTTAAAGTTATTAGGAGGGAGGCGTGGACCAAAGTTTTTTTCAATTGTATGTACTTTAATTATTATTTTGAAGAATCAGTTGTGACAAGGGAAAGTGCACCCGATTTATATTTCAAGCCAATACGAGATTCCTGATATGGAGAGAATGGCCTTAGAGAAAAGGGTTTTTTTGAGAAGTCATAAACATTCAAGAAAGTTTTTCTAGGGTCTGACTGTCGTAATCCATTAATGTTTAGGCTCATTTGCTCACAAAAGGCTGGCAATGAGACTGCTTTCAACTCAATGCCCCAAGTGATACGTCTTAATTATTTAGATATCAAATAACTGCAACTTTCATTTGATACCCAAGCCAAAGTTTAAAAGTTGCAGAAATTGAGAATCATATTTTTTGATTACTCTCTTCAACTCTGGGCGGTTAGGGTGTGATTTTCTCCAGATAAGATCAACCTGACGGATGAGGACGCATTAAACTTTGAAATAATCGACTCCATTAATGCTACATTCGATAGGGTGTATAATTTGTTTGCTAGACGAGGATAGAACGGATGTAGATTGAGTAGGTGTCCTTCATGGCTTGATAAGAGTTATAACTGAACAAATTTAATAAATTATCGTTTTTGATTATACTGGCTAGATTTCTTTAATTCCCCCCGATGATTAATTCAATATCGTCCATGATATCGATATTAATACAGTAGGGATCTTTAACTAATTTAATCTAATGTTTCTCAGGACAGATTTTGATGTCTAAGAATGCTAGAAGAGAAGTATATAATTCATGATAATGTACTTCACAGCAATTTACTAATGAGATAAAGTTAGTTAGTGGATCCAGAATCCCAAGTTGCATTGGAAGCGTTAGAAAAGCCAGATACAATAGATTATTAGAGGGAAGGGAATATGAGAGTTCTAAAAGGGATAGTACGGAAAAAAGTGTATGCTCGATTTGAGGCTTTATGTACATACTGCTGAGAGACAACCCATTTGTTTGAATTGTTCCTATTCGACTTGATAGCGTGTCAAAGAGATGGTTTGACCTGGAAATCATCCTAGTTGATCTCTTTACTGTCTGGGAGACTTGGCATCCTTGGTAAAGGAATTTCTTGGAGTACTCAAATAGAGGAATGGAGTAGCAAGTCTCCAAGGACTTTAACACTAACTCAATTTTCTCACATGTACAATGAAGATGATCAATAAACTTCTCAATTGCTAGCTTTCTTTGCAGCCAAGTTTTGTGCTCTAGATATGGTTGAGAGATCGGAAGAATTGCTATCTGATTATCTCCTTGGCCCAGGAGTTGAGCTTCCGGAGACAAATCAGATAAGCAGAGTTCGAGTACTGAAGAAGTAATAAGGTCCACGCTTTTTGTCGCATGCCTTCGCACCAGAGAAAATGTAAAGTAGTCCCGGATTTGAAATAAAAGATTTTAGTCCAAATGGTAATCTGACTGAATACTCATGGATGAGTTTGTACTTATAGTAAGCAATCAATCTTACATGAAATAATATTAACGAAGTCATCAAAATTTCAAATTTTGTAAGTATGCCAATAAACCATGTTTTCCTTTACTTATTAATGGCACGGGAATAACGTCTCGTTTACTACACTTATTTCGATGTGTCTAACTTGTAAAAATCCCATAAGAATTAGGCCTTGTTTTTTAAAGTATACTTCTTGGAATCTTCAACAGGTGTCCCTTTTTGTAAGCATTCAAAAATTTATGAGTTGTTTTATTTACGTGTGTAAATCCTTCATTTTATAAAGTTGAGAGGAAATAGTGAAAATAAAAGGACAAACCCAAAATTAAAAATAATTTAAAATACAAATAAAATTATGTGATTTTAAAATGTTTTTATTTCCTTTCTTTAATATTTTTCGAAATATAGATAAAAAAGTGGAATTTTTAGTTCCTTTTATTAAATTTAATTTTCGTTGAACTACTCCAAACATAGAAGTTCCTGCTTTCTGTTTGGAAAGGGCTGATCTACTGTGCTGAAACAACTGATTTTAATTTTGCCATTAATTGGAAAAGTGTAATTATTGCTGAGAACGATTATTTTGCTGAAAAAACTGTTTATAATCTCGTAGTCTCTTGAGTCAATGATGAGAATGTGTGCAAAATATATTGTCATCTTTTCATCGTCAGATGAAATGTTCGTCGATTCATCGCTAAGGTGATAAAGATTACTTTGACGTGATTTGAGCTGCAAATTGCGAATAAATTTTCACTAAACTTCCATTTAGTGAAAAAAATCATGAGCTTTTAGTATTTTGAAACTGTTTCGTTTATTGGCTTAAGTGAAGCTACACGTAAAGTTTTTCATACGTTTTACTTACAATTTTCGGAAGTTTGAAATACCAGAAAAAGAAGTGTTTAAATTTTTTGTGAAACCTGTCTGATTTTTAACTAATTTCCATTTATTTCTTTTAAACTTGTCATCCAAATTTCAATAAATTAATAAAAGCTGGGATAGACAATTGTTATAAAATGTATTTCGACTCCAATGTTATTATGTATGGCTGTAAAAACTACAGTGTAAAATAGCAATTTTTTGTATGCTTTAGAAAGAGATATAGTTGAGTATTATTTTTAATTAAGGATAATTTTCAAGGAATTTTATTTGATTTTTTAGATATATATATCAGTTATCTCTTTGTGCATATCACTTAACTTTAGATGTAATCCTTTATATTTGGATAGATTTGTCGCATTCCATTAGTCGCAATGCAGCATTTGGAAAGTCTTTCAGATATTTTTAAAAGTACGGCAATTATAACTCTTCTGCTTTTGCCCGCTCTCAACTCTACCCAATTTCGAAAGTAACATTATTCCCCTCTCGCGTATGCGCCCAATTTCTCAATTAATTTCCTCGTTTAGAGCATGCAGCAAAGTTGACTGTATCCTTTTTCCACTTCACTCTTCCAAAGATTCTGCATCAATTTTCTTCAAAAGTCCTGCAAAAAAGTTTTCAGGCGTAATAAAACAGGCTGCAGCAGATCCTAAAGGATCCACAAAAATTGTGTTGCGTTCATCTTCCAAGTAACGAAATTTATTTAAATTACTTTAATAAAATGGTGTATCTACTGGTCAGCATTTAGTCTACCTTTTCTCATGTGTCATTAACTTTATTTATAATTTCTTTATAAAAATATTTCCATGACATCGAAAAAAAACATCAAATATGTGTGATAAAAATCCATAAGAGCTTTTAAAATTAAATATATATTTTTTTATCACTACAGCAAGATTTATTTTATTGTTAAAGTGGTTTAAAATAGGATTATTCTAAGCAAATTTTTAGTGCAACTAGATCTCCAGGTATACAACTGGTTCAAGGACAACTGCCCCTTGTTGGACAACTCTAAATGTCAACGATATATAGTAGAAATTATACACAATAACAAGGAAAGTTATTTATTTAAGAGATGAATTGAAAGACGAAAACAAATTAAAGTGTTAAGATATTAAACTTCGGTTAGCACATCACGGTGTTCTATATATTATTTAATGAGTTTAAATATTGCCGCTTCTTTATCCTGATAACAGTAATGGGGAAACTTGATAGAAAGGAATGAGGCTTATTTAAGTTAGACTGTCATGAATCGAGATATTTATACACCATTGCAAGCAAGTAGGTTGAACCGAATATTTAAATAAATAATAGAGAATAAAAGAAAATTAGTGACTATAATTCCAGATAAATTGCAATGATATCACACTTACTGCTACATACAATTAAACGTGGTTCAGTTGGAAAATGCAAAAATAATAAGAAATGATATCAAATTAGCTAGATGAATTCTATCTCAACATTATATAACTAATGTGCTGACAGTTTTGTAGGCGAATTTGTTTATAACGAAATTCTCCAGGTGCAGTCCAATTACAATATAACTCCTATCCCAGATTACTGTGAGGATAAGCGCAGTGATATATGCTTGCGTGTGTATAAAACTATACTGTATTCGGTAAAAAGATTGAAATCACGAAATTCGTTAAGTTGATCAGGAGTGTATTGGTTTAATAGTAACATTGCTATGCTGGCCCGACCGCTTATTCACAGTTCGAAATCGTCAATTTTCTTTTAATTTCCACTTCTATTTGAAGAATTCGTTTGAATTGTACTTCGTTTTTACTAGTATTTACATCATTGATGCGTACCAAGGTCTCAGAGTGTATGAAATTGATTTACGCTACCTAAATCTAATCCAACACTCGGTATAGTTGAGATTTAAATGTTAAACGTAGATGAGCTCCAATTCTTTGTTACACACTTCTCCATAACTTTGGTTCAATTTATATTTAGAAAAAACACTAGTGGTAAATTTTAATCCTTTAAAAACATCCACAATACACTTTATTATACTTAAACTTTAGTCTTATTTTGGTTACACAATTTTTAAGTGGAAACAGCGAAGCCTCATCCTCTTTTAACTTTTCCACATCGTCTTCAGGAAAATCGAATGAACGCATTTTTGATTTTACAGAGGCCTTTGAAAACGTGCAAAAGGGTTGTGGCGAGATGGAAGAAGTCTCAGCACACGCGAAGAACAGACACCGCAAAGACGATGAGCACTTGTTCAACGAAAGCTTCGAACTGAGGAGAACAAAAGAAGCATTGCAAAAACTGCAAAACGTTAAAGAGTTTTACTTGAACAAGAATAATGAGACCAAAAATGAAGCGAGTGTCTATGATAACAACAACAACAACAACAACAACACCTCTCTCTTCTCCTGTTATGATTCTCCCTTTGATGAGTTGGCCAGAGAAGAGAGGAGCAGGTGTGAGTGCGACAAAATATCGTGCAATAAATTCTACTCGTACAGAGATGTCATAAGTAAGTATTCACATCTTTCTCCTCCTAAAAAGAAGATGTTGAATTCAATAGCGCTTAATTCAAACCACTTGCATTTTTCTTCGAATGGCGTGGGCGAAAATAAGAATCCTACGTCGGTGTCGTCTATTTCATCTTCTTTAGAAAATATTGCGATTGATAAAGGAATCCGTGATAAAAGAGGTTCTTACAAATTCTTGAGTCGCGATGAAATGCGAGATAGAATCGTTAGTATGGATGCCTTCAACCTACATAACAATTTTCACAAGCGAAACTACAGTTTTCGAGAAGTTCCCCAAAACTGTTTTCAGCAACGCTACCATTACTATGGTTCTCCCAAGAATTCGCCCTCCTGCAAGAGTTTTTCCTGCGCCTCCCCTCACCAACTTCAAAAGAATTGGCCAAAGTTCAACGAAGAAACCTTATACGAAAACAAACTCACTCTTCTAGAACAAGACTTAATCAAGCTAATCGGTAGTGACGAGCATTTTTCTCCTTTATCCCCGTCTTCTATCAGAAGTAATTCCATTACCAAGTCTCTATATCACAAAGCAAAAAGTGTTCAAAGCATTAAGTCATTTCAAGAAAAACGTGGCCTCACTTCTTCTTCCTTCAATAAGAATGAACAGGGAGAATCTATCACACCCGCTTCCAACAAGAAAAAGCCGCTCCACGTCAGCAATTTGTCCCTCAAGTTTCCCGAGTCAAACTTCAATGGCTCTATCAACGATGCCTACGTCCCTCCAACTCAGCCAAGCTTCTCTCAAAACGAAGAGTGGGATATTCTTGTTCAAAATGCGAGCGAATCCATTAACAATAGAGAATTTAGCAACGACAACAATACCTTGAAACAATACAACGCTGCCATCCACCCGGACGACTTCGAAACGTTGGACAAGCTGAATAAACTGCAGAAAAAATGCAATGCACTTGAACACTCCCTCAACAAGGAAAAGTTAGTCAAAGACTTCATGACTAAGGCGATGAAGAGTTTGGTAGAAGATAATAAAGACTTGAAAGAAGACAATCGAAGACTGAAGTATGAATCACAAAGTGCTATTCAACAATGCAGTAAATTGAAACACTTTATTTTTAACAACTTCACCGCCTCGAAAAAATACAGCTGAGAACTCTTTTTATGCAAAAAGAAGAAAGCCAACCTCTGGTAATAAAATAATTCATATTCTTTAACAACGATTTCAAAGAGTAAGAATACCAATATACATATATAGTCATACATCATCTATATATACTAAATAAAGTTATTTTTGTATACTAATTATATTCGTTTTCCTCAACACTATACGATCGGAATTTTTTTATCAAAAGCTTCAATAAAATCTTATTGAAAAAAAAGACAAAACAAATAACTATTATAGAAAAAGCCACATATTTTATTTAATAAAGATAAAATGACAACTACAACTGTAGAAAGATATTAAAACTCTGAAAATTTTAATATCCATTCTCATAAACATTCCAATAAAAAGATATAAATTCAAGTTCCCTCAGTTGATGCATCTACTCCTTCTAGTGTTGTCTATAAACTCCATGTTTAAATAGTAAGCTTTTTATTGTTTTATTTTTTCGATTATTACAACCAAAAATTACTTCAGAAAAATGGGCGTCCTCACATTTCGATTTTTTTTTGTATTTTAATTAAAATGCATAAAAGTCAAGAATTGATAGTTTTTAAAATTATTTACATCTAACATATCGGCTGAGTAATTCCACTACTAAAATTATTACCCATAACACTCCATTTTTTAGAGTTAATTTTGTTAAAAAAATTAAAACACTACAATCACTTATTTTTTCTTTAAAAATTAAAAGTTAAACTCACTTTTTATGTGTTTCAACCATTTTTATGCAGAATTTACAAGGACTTGTGCGCGTTGTGATCCACCTTGAGCATCCTATTACTTAAAAGACTGGACAATGTCAATGTGTTTGCTCAGCTAAGCCATGCTCGTGTCCACTGCGGAAAGTCATTTCGTTGTCTCCATTTTTTTTAATCTTTGCCAGATATAGTTGTTTCGAATAATTCAAAGCTAGTCTAAAGAAAGCTTTAGTACATATGCATCCCTATTGATTTGCGTTTCCATTTTATTTTATCCTTCCTAATAATAAAAAACGAAAAATGAAGAAACTTTAGGCAGATAATTCTTTTATTTCTGATTATCCTGTACCCTCTAACAAACAAGTCTTAACATATTTCAATTGACATTACTTACGACCTCCATCATAGACATGCACACAGCATGTGACAAGCATGACCTAATATTCTACCTCTCTTTCTTCTCATTTCATTAAATATAACTTAAATTAAATTATCTATACACGTACTCTATTCTGTTTAGAGATTATTTAATGATAGATTTATTAAGTGCTATCCATTTATACTTAAAACAAAAAACCACACAAACACACATTCTGTCTACAAAGCAGAGACGAATCCTAAAAAATTGATCTATGTAGGATTTTATTTTCCTAAAAGTATAATCTATGTCGCACGGAAAAATGAGCTCACGACAATTGAGCACGAGGCATTTATTAAATAAAGATAAAAAATATATTTTTAAAATGTAGATGTCTAACATAATGTTTTACTAATTTATGATGAATTGGAAGTAAGAAAAGGTTAGTGTCCGATAAAAGATTTACAATAAATAAGTTATGCTAATTTTATTAATCCATGTTTCAAATGTTATGCACAAAAAAGCGAAAACTTAATAATGTATATGTTCCGATCATTTTGTCCATCTATGCCCATACACTTAAAATAGAAACTAGATAGATTCCAATAATTTTATTAATTCATTTCTATACTATAAACCTATTGTGTACAAAAAGTATGCTTTTGTGGGCCAAATTGTCACGGGGTCATTCGTTGGTTCGCGATAAACTATATACAAAATTAGTGTCGATGAAGGCTTGTTATCAAGAGCCGGGTTGGTTACTCTTCTATAGGGTACGCGCCAAATATAGTCTTTTCTGATGATGATGCGCCAAAAAATTTTTATTCTTTTTTTGCTAAATATTAAAAGTCTCACGGATAGTCTCATAAAAAATTTTTAATGAAGAAAGACATGAATGACCCATCCACCTTTGGCGCATGCTCTGTGAAATTGCCATTGCTGATTTTGAGGACGGGTTAGCAACAATCTTGAGCTGCTGGTCGCTTTGAAATCGCCCTAGAGCCGCAATAAAATTCGATGAAAAATTTTAAAATCAGATTAGTAAATCGCAAACACATATGTCTCATTCAATGTACTTGGATAAAAATTATAATTTTTATTATCCGAAGCTTACAAAAAGAAGTTGGAGAAAACACTTCATTAGACTTGTTTTAGCTTGACTGAACAATCTATGCGCTTGAGGTCAAATAGTTCATTGAAATTTTTATTGAAAGAGAGGAAAACAGTCACGTCGTGGATTCTGTACAGTACGAGGCTGTAAACCAAAAAGTAGAGAGAAGATGTGACCCCTTTAAAAATTCATTTGTAAAAAACATATAAGATTAGTATGTCCTTCTTGACACACTCTTTCATGGGTCGTCCTTGTACATTTGTTCTATACTTTAACTCAAGGGCGCACATCGGGGGGGGGGGGGCGAAAATGACCTTCACCCCCAATAATTTTCTATAAGTAAGAGTTGCTTTAGCTTGTTTATAAAACATGTATGATGATCGCATTATAAGATGTAATGAATACATGATAATGTAAGATAAGAGAATAAAAGAGGAAATGCAGACTTTCGAGTCAAACATATTTTACAAACGATGTGAGAGCTATATAATAATAATGTTCAGCTATTCAAATTAATCACAGAGATTTTTTTGAAAAAATTTAGTTTCATCAATACACCAAACATTTTGCAAATATGAAAATTTGTTTGTTTTTAAATGAAAGAAAAATAGGTTTCAATCGTTACAATTTTATATCAATGAATATTGTCAGACTCGCGTTAAAAAAAATTTTCAACAAAGGTCAATCTTTTTACGTTTGTTACATTTTGTAACATTTGAAAACTTTAATTTTTTCAAGTCAAGAAATTTTTGTTCAATAGCTATTTGGGAATGAATATTTTGACTAGCTATTCAGTTTAAAAGCAAAAATACTGTATTTGTTTAATATTTGAGCAGAGATATTTTTTATAATGTTCGATTGTTAAATTTTGTAAGTAACACTGTGCATAATTAAATCATTTTTTTAAGAAAATTTGTTGATTATTATAATAAAAATATAATATCGAAACAAAATGTTTCAGTTGTTAAAAATGTACTTGATCTATTTATGACAGCTGTCAGAATTTTATTTGTAGACAGAGAAATAGTCAAAAAAACGCAATGATTTTCTTGTTCTCGTATACTATGATTTTTATGATTTATGTTAGTTTAAATGGTTTTTTTATTATGATTTTGTGTTCTTAGACTTAAATAATTTTATGAAAAGTGATTAAACTACTATTTTTTGTATACTTTAATTCCTTACAAAATGTAAAAATGACAAACGTTACCAAATCACCCTATAAAGGTTAGCTACTTCAACGTTGGCATCTGCTGCTTATAAAAACTTGAAATATCAAATAAAGTGCCGATAAACTATCTCATTTTTATGCCTCTAATTATTTTGAGAAGACAGTTTCATTTTAAATTAGTGAAAATTGCTTTATTAGTTTATTTTGTCTCCTTTCTGTCTTATGTTAATTATGTAGCAAATTTTTCCATTTTGAGTAAAAGGCATCGTGGGTGTGTTTTCATTGACAAGGCACTGATGTACCGCTTGTCAAACTATGAACAATTTGGTATCATTTTTAGTTTTTGTTGAAGCTCTATAACTTTTTCTGATAGACTTTTTTTGATGCTGAGAAAAATGAAGTAATGCAATCTTAATTTATTGTTTGATTTTTGTTTGCACAATTTTATCTTTATTTTATACATTTTTTTGAGAGTCTAACTAACTTACACTTATTCTTAAACACTAAAAAGAATGAAAAAATTCTAATACGGTTTTCTAACTTTAGTTCTGTTTTACATTTTTGATAGTATTTACCTCAGAAAAGTTAATTTGGATGTGTTTTTTTTAATTTATTTTTCTTAATAAAACATTTTCATTTTTTAGAAAGAAATGTAACAACTGAAAATTAATAATGTTTTTTTTCATTCAATAAAATTCCCAATTTTTATTGTTAATAGATATCTTTACCCCTTTCTACACATAATTTGGAGATGGTGTGCATCTATTTGAAGTGAGAAAGAAGGAGCTATATATAAGTCCTCATGCATTGTTGGCGTTAAACTTAATAGGGCGGGGGTTAAACTTTACATTAAGCTTAATTAAGAATGAAATAGAATAGACAAGAGAGGAGTATGAATTCAGAAAAATTTGTTGTCTTTTTTGGAAGACGCTTGAAAGCCCCCTCCTCCCAATAATTTCAAAGATGTGCGCCCTGCTTTGACTATATTTTATACATATACCTACAATAAATGTCTGCATTTTTCTGTTTATTCTTTCATAAAAAAACAAAATGCTTCAAAATAAATGATATTTTTTATTTAAATGTCACATTTTACGTAAAGATTGAAAAACTGTTACAGTTATGTAGGACAGAACTAGGCATTGGTCGACAACAGCCAAAGTAAATGTATACTTTTTTCTTGTGTGATTCATTTTTTACATTTTTTGATAAAATTTTCAGTCATGTGAATTTTATAAAGGTGTTAAAAAGTATAAACTGTTTCATTTAGAATTCAAACATTTTTTTCCAAATTAACTCTCTGATAATTGTTTGATATTAGAAATTTTTTTGAAATGATGTTTATTTATACAATATACATACTGTACACATAAAATTTTCAATTTATAATTACTCTTAATTTTACTTTATAAATTTGGGTTCTTCATAATTATAATAAATATACCTACTTTTCCTGGTGAAAAATAAAAAAGTAGATGTTCTAAGATGGACATAATATTTCCTACATAAGAAATTCTACGAATTTTGTAAAAACGAAAGATATTTGGAAATTTTTTAGAAAGTAACTACTCATTCACTTAAAATGGCGTAACGCATTTTTTTTATTTTTACTAAACTTAAATGCAAGGGGTAAATTAATTCATTTTTTTCTTAGAAATTGTTTTAGACTTAAAGTCAATTTTTGATTTTGTTACAATAAACTTGGATTTTTTTATTTTCTTCTATAGATGACGTTAATATTTTTTTATTTGGTGTAAAAATGAGCCTTCAAAATGTTCTAGATATTTTAATTTTAAAAATTCTTGGAAATCAAACTGAGTAAAAACGGTATATAAACTATTTTTCACAAAACGGGAAAAAATTTTCACTCTTTTTCTATACGCGTAGTAATTAGATAACTTTGAGAAACACTTCATTTAAAAAAAACTATAAATGTTTCATTAAAAAATTTTTCTGTTCGATGATGCTACTACTAAAAAAAATCAAGTTGAAAATTTAAATGGAGCATAAAGCCATAATTCGTCCTACGTGGGTTAAACTTCGATATATTTCTACTTTTCAATAGAATTTAACTTTATTCAAACCAAGAAACAGGACTAGAGTTTAACAGACTATTGAGATGTGACGATAGCGTAAAAATCCTACAATGAACATTCAAATAAATGCGCTATAAGGACTTATCGCAAAAAAAAGCATATTTTAAAATATAATTTTATTACTCAGGTAAAGAAGACGCCATATGATGTGATAATAAATATAAGTCAAAATATAAATTCGGGTTTGACTGCGTCATCTTGAAAACTATTAAAATATGCAAATAATAACTTGTATAAATAACAACGAGAACAACGCGTACTGAATAAAAAGACTTTCAACTCATTTTCTCCGAGCAGTGAATCGAATATTTGTGAACGGTTTGCTTGCTCTGCCAGAAGAAGGCACTCTTTGAGCGAAACGGACGATCTTCTATTGGATGGAATTAAGAAAAATCGCTAAAATGCGTTTTGAGGGTTATTCGTCTTTTTTCTCCTTTTTCAAAAAAGGCATCATTTTGACTCGAAAAAGAATCATCTTGCTTTTGTGAAGACGTTGTGGGATCGGGAGGGAAAGATTCATCTTTTCGCTTTTGAGACTGGATCATTTGGCTGAGAACATCTTTCAATCCAGAGTTCAGACTTTCCTTGACTTCAGCGCCGAGTAGAAGTGAGATATTTTTGATGACAAAGACTTCTAGGTCTTTTACGAAAGCTTTAGCTTGGGAACCTGGGGAAAGGCTTGAAAAGAGCGTAAGGATCGTGCCTACAACAAAATTGAGTAGCTTGATCCTTTCTCTCTTTTCTCCGTCTACTTTCACAATGACAAGCAGACCGCGTAAGCAGCACTTTGTATAATTCAAATCGTTTATTATTTGTGTGTCCAACACTTCACTTATGTGCTTTGTGAAATGGTGGGCAAATCTGTTTGCTAAAACACCACTTAAAAAATTATTAAGTGAAATAAAATTATTAATAACATCTAAACTTTTGCATAAAATGTTGTAAGAAGAAGGAAATTTGATTAAAAATTTTTGGATGAATTCAATTGCAACAAGATGAACTTTTGCGTATTTCTTATCATTCAGATTGAATACAAAGATAAGCAATTTAAGGTACAAGATTGCAGCCTCACTCAACTCACACTTTTCCTTGAAAAAACGAATCAGCATGGAGGAAAGCAATACTTGACATCTGGCAGAGCTAGCATTAAACATGTGGCGTAGAAATAGTAAATATGAGGAAGCAACTTCGGTAGAATCGATACAATTTTCATTAAAAATGCGAGGAAACATTTCGCAAAAAAGGAATAAAAAGAGTGGGAAAACAGCATTTTCGTATTCTTGAAGTGTCAACAACTTCATAGCTAATTTATTCATTTCTTGAAGAATCGTGAAGCAAAATAAAACATTGTTTGATAAAAGGAAATTATTTTGAATTGAAGTGTCAAAGTTACATATACTTTCATCTTTTCCCAGAACCAGGTTCAAGTTTAAATAATGATAAATAATTTCTATTGAAAATTCAAAAAAAAAACTTAATTCATTGTGAGAAGCTTTAAGAGCAACAGGAGATAGATCTTTAACCAATTTATAGCCCAGGTAAACGAGTTTAAGAATTTTAGAATGCATTTTGTAATCTAAAGCATTTAGTCTTAAAAGAATTAACTTATTGGATATTCTTAGCAGGTCTGTGATGAGAGTGACGTGCTCTAACTTCGCTTGAGCAAAAA
Organism: Nectonema munidae; assembly: GCA_030549495.1. NCBI lineage: Eukaryota > Metazoa > Nematomorpha > Nectonematoida > Nectonematidae > Nectonema > Nectonema munidae. The sequence continues at coordinate 64,930 of JAUIRK010000752.1, forward strand.
GAGGTTGTGATAGGATTGAATGAAGGCACGAAAAACAGCCTTCTAATTCGCTCTTGGTGAGTTGGTGCGGACAAGTGGAGAGAAAGTGCGCCATTAAGGCTAAAACAACTTTGAAGAAAGAAATCTGCGAGGATTCGTCAAATTGATCTCCTTCAGCTAAAGTAAGGGAAAAGGAATGAATTATGGAAATGATAATTTTATAATTGGTTAAAGAAAAGAACAAGTCATCCTTGATGTTCCATAAACAAAAGTATTTATCAGAAAGATGGAAATAACATTCTTCATCGTTGCTTTCGGCTCGATTGGTGACAGGTAACGTGAAAACAGAAAAATTGATCAAAATATTCATCCAACATTTCATCAAGACTTTCACATTCGGAGTCACTAGAGGAAGTAAGTTGGCATCCTTCAAGTTGGAGTCGGTATGCAAGGCGCAGTATAAATGAGACCAGGCATAGACTATGCAGACTTTTTCATTTTCATCAAGGAGGGAGGTTGAGCGCATCAAGGAATCCACGCCATTCTCAGAGGCATTTAGTGCATCATTGCACTCTATCAGGGTTTCTAAGGATTGGCCAATCAGAGCGACCATCTTCTGCGCGTCTCTGCCATCAAAGTCGACTCCACTAGTCAAATACGCACTACACACTCTACACGCTAGGGAATTGATGCGGGAATTGACGTTTTTGGAAAATGCAGGCCGTAATGCAGCACTAATTTGAGCTTGATACTGCTGAAGAAGGAATGTTTTTTCGATATCTGGATCTGCACTCTCCTTGAAAGAGTGTAAAATTAGGTATAATAATTTAAGGGAAGAAAATTTAACGGGATCTGACGGAGAAATAACGCCAATAAATGAAAATCTAATCAAATCTGGCAGGTGTAGAACGATGAAATTGCGATTTTGTGGTAAACAATTTCGTGCTTGGGAAAGTGAGAAATGAGCGTTGCAGGAACTCTTTGCACATAAATCAATCAAGTGGTACAAGCACTCATACACGAACACACGTGACTTCCATTTGAAGAAAATGCCGTAATTGGTAGAGGCGAGCGTAGTTTCTGACGAATCACTTTTACTCGTTAACTCATCGCAATCTTCTTCACTTAAGGCATCCAGCTTTGTACTTTCTTTCATATCCTTCTTACTTACATTCGATGTAGAAAGAACCATTCCAAAAACATCAATCCAAACTGACAAATAAGAAGCATATAGTTCATCTATCAGATTGAAGGTTGTTAACTTTATGCACTTCAAAATATCTTGATTTGATTCGGCGTTGAAAATTTGGATCAAGGTCCCTAGTAGATTTTTTTCAGGCTTAGCAGGGCTAGTGACGGAACTGAACTTGGAGTAAACTTGTGAGCAGTTTTTCTGAACCAGTTGTTTTAAAAACAAAACACTCGTGTTCCTCAATATGTAATCGCTTTTTAACAAATTAGCACTCAAAATAGGAAGGATGATTGACATATCTAGATCACAGTGTATGTAAAAGTGCAAATTCTGATAACTTATTATTCCCAAACTTTGTAAGACGCTATCGGATGAAGAAGTGAAGATAGAACACGCTATAAAAAAGAGAGAACGTAAACTAGAAATTTTAGTTGTTTTTAGACGGAGTTCAGGTCCAATCAAGTGGATGAGGGAATTGAGGAACTTGTTTGAACTGAACAGTAAAATCGCATTTTCCGGTTTACCCACGAGTATTTCATACAAGATATCGAGAAGAACGGAATCAATCGAGAAACTTGATACAAAGTGTGAATTACTGGTCATGATGCTGAGAGAGTAGAATGTCCAAGCCTTAACCTTGGAACTGTTGTCCCGTGACAGAGCTCGAAGAAGTGCAAAAATAGTAGGCGCGTGCTTAGTTATGAACGTGTTTGAACAAAATTTGAGTAGAAATCCTAATGCTAAAATATGGACTGTTCGTTTAATCGCATCTGTACTGGTCTTAACAGTGTCAATGGATTGTGATAGCAACTTTTCACAAAGGCTAAAATCATTTACATTTTGAATGCATTTGACCAGGGCTAGTGCCGCCAAAAAGCGAACACCATCATCTGAAGATTCGAAACACAAAAGTATAAGATTAGAAAGAGTTGTGAACACGTGGGCACAGTTTTTCTTCGAACTCAAAATCTTGTTACCGTGATTCTTCAAGCTCAAAATGATAGCTGTCAGAATGTTCATTTGAGAAATAGTGTCTTTTTGGGTTTTAGTGCTGGTAATATAGTCGTTGCAGAATTTAAAAACTTGCATACAATGATTGCTGTTTATGCAGGGGAAAATGTGTGCAAAGAGCTGCACAGCGCAATCCAATATGCATTGTTCAATAGGAAGAGTAAAGGCAGAATAACCTTCGCCCTGGTGCTGAGATAAAGTTAAATCGAAAATAAAGTCGTCGTGGAAGATGGATGTGACTGGAGAAAATGCTCTCAACATCACTTCCAAATCATTTTCTTGAAGGCTGGCGCCAAGTAGGTGCAGGCCATCAAACTCACACACTATCTTATAGCTGTGAGATGAGAGGTAAAAAATACCGCTATTCAAGCTATCCACAAATGTGTTCACAATTTCTGGGAGAAGCTGGCAAAAATTACTCTTAAAAGTCTGATTAGGTAAAGCTGCGATATTTTTAAATAGAGCAAGTTTCAAAAACTTTTCAATTTTCTTACTTAAGGTCGAACTTGACATTTCTTTTCTAAGAGAGGCAATCATGGCCAATACAATTTTTAAAATGGAAAGAATCTTAACCATGCTGTGTCTTTCAATGAAGCAACTGTAATTCTTGGTCAAGTGGGAAAGGCAGAAAAGAGAATATACTCTGGCTTGCATGCTAAACTGTGCTTGCTGCTTATTTTCCAAACTCTTTGTTTCATCACTCAGCATCTCGGAGGACAAGGGAAAGAGTGCGCGAATTTGATGAACAATGCTTTCCACATCATGCTTGGACAGGGAAATTGGTTGAATCAACAACCCGTTTAGTATGATCCATCCAGAGACTGAGAGTATTTTGGTAGTGTTTATGCTGTCTAGAGCTTTGCGTAGCAAAAGATTTGTGCTGTGCATTAAGGAAGTGGACTCATTATTTTGTGGTATGAGAAGTAAATAAAGAACAAAGCTACACCCAAAAACAACAAATGACAAATTCTTGTACTTCTCTATTCGTTCCAGGCAGGAATTGATGACGGTTGAAAAGAGCTTGGGGATGGAAATTACTAATGACTTTAAGCAGTAGGCTGCTTGATGCTGTATCCTTTTACAGGGGAAAGAGAGAAAATCAAAAAAGGTTTTAGTGAGAGCAAAAGACTCGTTCATTTCCAAACAAAAAGTGTTGAGAAGGGCGATTAAAACGGCCACCTCGTGCAAAATCAGTGAAATCAACATTTTTTGGCCATTTGATAACGTGCTGCATTCCCTTCCTTCATTGAAGGATAACTTGGAAATATCTTTCGTCTTTAACTCCAAGATATTTAGTAAGGCTTTCAAAGCTAAGACTAAAGCATTCTCAGACAGAAGGACGAACATACTCTCGTTCAAAATGAAGTCGACAACCTTGAACAAGACAACCTCACTTTTTTCATGCCTAAACTTGAATCCAGGCAAAAAATCATTAAAAATATGTTCAAACAAAAAATTGAAATCTTGTTCAATCCATCTTGGATTCTGGTCATTCACTCTCTTTACATAAGATATATATGTGTAAGAAAGCGTGACAAAAACTTGTAAAAAGATTTCGGTATTTTCCTCACTTTTGAATGAAGTTAGACTCAACTTTTTGAAACACTCCAAGATCACAATGAAGCCATCTTCGACCTTCAATTGCTTGACTTTGGCGTCGCACGCGCTAGCAACTCTGTTTTTAATCTGTGACCCTGGAAAAACACAGCAGCATATGAAGAAGGAAAAAACCTGTGAAACTTTCATTCGAATCTTGTAATCAGAGTGTAGTAAGGATTTGGTAAGGAGATGAGCCGTGGCATCAAAGTTACTGTTAGTGTAAAGAAAAGGATACCTAGACATCAATGCCTGAAATGCATTGAGAGCGGATATCTTTGTGGACTTGTTCTTGTCTAGCAAGGCTGTTTTCACAATACGATGTATTTGAGGGAAAAATGGTCTAATCGGCTCTCCTATTCCATCTATACAGTTTGTGAATAGGTCGAACATGTAGGCAAACAGTTCTGCATTGCATAGTTTGAACTGTTTCGTAACCAAAACTAAGCTCTCTTCATATGATCTACCCGACATTCTACCTAACTTCAAGTAGACTTTAGACAGAACGCTTAAGGCACAAGCCCTGCTGTGTTGACTTGGGGCATTCTTCTCTTTTAACATGTCATTACATTTATTTATAGTTTCGAAAAAATCAAAAGTCTGCCCAAACACGAACAAACTGCTCAAGGTCTCGCTGATCAACGAGACGACTACTTCTCCGCTATCAACGGCAAAGAGTTTCAGTATCTGCGTCAAAACTTGCTTTTGGAACTCCGCTATATCTTCGTGTGTAGCAACGGGTATCACTTTGTATAGGAATCTGAGCCACTCGTAAACAAAAATAGGCTTTTCCCTTTCGCCTAAGCCAAGCAAATCTTTTTCATTCAATCTAAGATTATGACAAAACTCCATAATTGATCCAAAGAATAAGAAAGGCTACAAAACTTTTTGTAGGAAATAAACTAAATTTAAAGGAAGGGTATTATTACTTCATTACAAAAATGACATTTTTATAATTTTAAAGAAGTCGTGAAAACTAATTTTATTGAAATTTAAACTATATCAAGATAAAGTAAACAAAATAATTTTAGCCCAGCGTGTCATAATCTGGCATAGATGAATCGACTAATTCAAAGCATCATATTTTCCCACGTTCATCATTTCCTCCTTTCTAACTATATTGGAGAGTGAGAGTGTTGTCCATTTGTCAGTAATAAATGGAATATGTCAAAAAAAGTAATCATCGCTTGCCTCCTTATCTCCAAACTTCTTCATTGTTTTTCTCTCTCATTTTTTGTTGCTGCATAAAGTAAGAATAATATAGCGAGGGTAAATGCAGTTTTACAGAAATTAACTTTGCTGTGAATTATAGTTAATATGTTATATTTTTAGAGTATTTTTTGAAAAGAGAGATATCTATTTACATTTTTCAAGAATACTCACATGTTTTTGGATGTCCAGAAACGGTACGCTGGGTAGATACAAGTACAATTCTTATCATTTCAGAAATATGAGTTTCAAATCAAATGCTGTTTTTTACTTGAAATGCACATTTAAAATCAGATATTGATAATATAGAGAGTTGCATGTGAAAGAAAAGGAAGGCTTGAAGACAGATTTGTATCCAAGATGGTTTCTTATTCAAATTGTTTCTTTTCCTACAGTTTAATCATTATTCCAGCCTTACAATAAACCCTGTTAAAATAATTAAAGTTTTTATTCATAATTTGATCTTAGATAGTTTTTAAGGCGAACCTTTTTGGTTCTACGTACTGGTAGGGTAGGGGTAGATGAGGGATTTAGCAAACTTATTTGCTTTTATGTATAAACATTCAGTTTACACAAGTTTCTACTTTAAAATTTGTCTTTCAAATGCACCATCGATCACGGGAGGATACAGAAAAAAACCCACAGAGGCCAAATTGGATCAAAAGATTAACAAGCCTTTATTTTTCAAAGAAAAAATTAGGGTATTTTTCTATAAAAGTCATTGTTTTTGCAAAATTCAGATCAAATAAATATCTGGCTCCAATTAAACAATATTCCAAGTGCATAAGTAAAAAAGGATAGGGGTGATTGCCCCTTCGCCCTCCTTTAGATCCACCCCAACCATCCATGAGTTTATAACTTGAACCCAAGGACACATATTTGGAGAGAGGCGGTATTTGTAAAAAATTTTTGACATTAATGAATGAAAGTTATTATAAAGATTCTGTTAAAGTGTGTGTTGGAACAAGATTTAAAAATGCTATTATCAGAAAAATAGAAATTTATTTGAAAAAACCATTGCAATATTAGTATGTTTCCTGCATACAAATGAAATTTTTTAAAAAGTATATCAAAACATCATATGGTTCCACTTCTGGTCTAAGTACATATAAAGACGGTTTTTAACAGTCTCAATTTTGATATTAGAGACATTCTTACCAGTTTGTTTCAATAAATAAAACGTAAATCAATAAAATTAATATTCATTTTTTAAACACCTTATCAAATAATCAAAAATATTTTACCAATGTGTTTGCTAGTTTAAAATACTTTAACAAGTTCATAACTCACAGAGCTTTTAGACAGAAGCACAACCAGATGCTTTTAACGACTCAAGATGCATGAGAAAGGTCTATACTGCGATTTTATGTAGGTGTGTCAAATCCAGAAAATAATTTAACAAATTTTATTTTAAACTTTTATGCTCCTCTTTTTTAGTTTAAAAACTGGAAAAATCAAGTAAAATTTTTTTACTAAACACTGAATCAAAATCTGAATAAGTCTGACCAAGAGCTAATAACACCAGTTTTTAAAAAATTCCAACTTTAATTACACAGAAGCCCTTTTAATTGATGCAGCCATAGATGAGAATAAAAAAATGCCTAAAATTGTTGTTAAAATTAAAAAATTTAAACAAAATGTTATACGAAAATGGACCGTTGCAAAAATTGACAATACTTCCATTACTTCACATTTTAAATTTAGAAAATATTAAATTGAAATATTTTTAGATTTTCTAAGTTATTTTCAAGTAGGTGAGAGAAATGTTAAGGATGTTTCTTCTTCGTTTAAAAAGGTTTTTAGTCATGAATCAAGGTGTTGTTTTATAGAATAGAAAAAAATGAAAAGTGAAATTTTTTATAATAAAATAATTTTTTTTCCATTTTTACATTAATATTTAAAAAAAAATAGAGCATAATTAGATCTACACTCGTTCGTTAATTTAAAGTTGCATGCAACATGTTAACAATCAATAAAAACGTCAAATTTTTTTCAGGTAATGTACAGGTGCAGAAGCAATTTTTGTTTTAGTTTTGTAACTTGTTTTTGATTTTTTCACCCCACTCTAATATTATACATAAAAAAATAAATATATAATTATTGTCTTCAGACTACTATTGTGACATAATGTCACACAAAGAATTCCTAAAATTTTTGAAACTTCTTCCAATAATACTTTTATTAAGAACGTATTTTTTATACAATCAATTATCTAACTGTATATATTTAGATGTTAAAATATTTTTTTGTTTATAATACAAACAAAACAGTTTTTGTTCTCAGTATCATAAACGATGTTTTAAAAATTTTTGTTACAACCTTTAAATTTTTAAATAAAGTTTTTTGTGATTTTACCTATATATAATTATTTAATTGAAATATATATTATTTGATAAATAGAATTTTGTGACATATATGTCCTATAGTGTTCAAGGGTTAAAAAAAGAGATAAACGATCACATTTGAAGCTAAATTTTTATAAACTCCTTTTTTGACATATAGGATTAAATGAAAATGAGTAAATGGGGTTCAGTTGTGATGGAAAACCATAACTGGCAACCCTAGGTCAGGGGCGCACATCCGGGAGGGGGGCGAAAATGACCTTCGCCCCCAATAATTTTCTATAAGTAAGAGTTGCTGCTTGTTTATAAAACATGTATGATGATCGCATTATCATTCGAATACATGATAATGTAAGATAAGAGAATAAAAGAAGGAATGCAGACTTTCAAATCAATCAAACATCATGCCAAGCTGCTCTGAAATTCCTATCGAACATATTTTACAAACGATGCGTGATTTATATAATAATCCGTTGCTTCAATATGCACACAATAAGTAAGCAATGCTTATCACAGTGTCTCCTCTTTGTAGTATTTTTGAGCAAACACATGTTAATGATCCACTAGATTTTCTCATCTTCTGTCACAATGATTCTATTTTTCTTTCTGTCTCCTCTGTTTTTCTCTTCCGCTTTCTCTGCTAAAACTCAATCATTCACTCAAGCTCTCTTCTTTCATTCAAGCCCTCTTCTCTTGTTAAGCTCTCCTATCTCATTCAGCTCTCTTCTCTCCAGTGACGTAGCTAGGCTAGGGCATGAAGGGCCGTGCCCACGCTCCTATGTACCTCATGGTGCCCCCATGCATCTTATGCGATATCAGTTTTTGAAAATTTCTCCAATGAAAGGATCAAGAAAGTATAAATAATGTTGCGCAAGTTTTTTGTTTTTAAATTGTGCCCCTTCTATCAACTTTTTTTTGGCTACACCACTGCTTCTGTCTAATTTGCATTTAGGGTTAAATTAAAATAGTTTTCAATCGTTACAATTTTATATCAATAAATATTGTTAGAGACGCGTGCTAAGAATTTTTTTAATAGCTATTTGGGAATGAATATTTTGACTAGATATTCGGTTTAAAAGCAAGAATACTCTATTTGCTTAATATTTGAGCAGCGATATTTTTTATAATGTTCGATTGTTAAATTTTATAAGTAACACTGTACATAATCAAATCACTTTTTTTAAGAAAATTTGTTAATTATTATAATAAAAATATAATATCGAAACAAAATGTTTCAGTTGTTAAAAATGTACTTGATCTATTTATGACAGCTGTCAGAATTTTATTTGTAGACAGAAATATTCAAAAAACGCAATCATTTTCTTTTTTCGTATACTTTGATTTATGTTAGTTTGGTCCTCGGACATTTCGCCCCATTATTTTCATAAGACAGTTCGTTCCATGGACAATTCGCCCCATTATTTTCATAAGACATTTTGTTTCATGGACAATTCGCCCCGTTATTTTCATAAGATATTTTGTCTCATGGACAATTCTAAAAAATTAAGAGATAAAATGATTAATTTGAATAATTTAATAGAGATAAAATAAACAATATAAAAATTTTTAATAATTTTACACATATAATAAGCAAAGATGGATGAAACAAATAGCCTATGAGACCATTTGTCCAGGGGGCAAATTGTCTATGGGGCGAAATGTCTGTCGACCGTTAGTTTAAATAATTTTCTAATTATAAGGGCTAGCTACTTAAAGGTTGGCTTTTGCTGCTTATAAAAACTTGAAAATACCAACTCTAATTCTTGCCTATTATTTTGAAATTATTCTGAGAACAGATGGTTTCATTTTAAAATAGTGAAAATTGCTTTTTTAGTTTATTTTGTTTCCTTTCTCTCTTATGTTAATTATGTAGCAAAATTTTCAATTTTGAGTAAAAGGTAAAGTGCAGCGGGTGTATTTTAATTGACCAGGCACTGATGTACCGCTTATGTCAAACTATGAACAAATTCGTATCGATGAGGAATCGAATCCAGAGGCTTCTGTGCTGAGTCCATCATCTAAACCAACCTGCCATGCCACCCATAGAGTATGCTGTAGGGGATACGTCAAATTAGTTTTCAAAAAACTTAAGTTATGCTCTAAAATTTTTTAGTTTTTGTTGAAGCTCTATAACTTTTTCTGAGACTTTTTTTCCTTAAAAGTTATTATAAAAGGCAAATCATTGCAAAATGTTAAAAGTTATTTTACTTTTTGTAGATTTTTGTAGCTTGTATCAATTTAGCTTTTAAACTATTTTTAAACGATGCTGAGTAAAATGAAATAATGCTATCTTAATTTTTTATTTTGTTTGCACAATTATAACTTCATTTTATACCCTTTCCCCTGAATCAATCAGATTTTTTCATATAAACATTGCAGGGTGTCTAGTAGACTCTTTGCCTTTAGACTACATTCACTCATATAAAACTATCCAAACTTCAGTTATTTGTTTTCTCTATGAATCAAATATCCTTTCATCAATTCCTGTAATATGCCTGGTAGACTATTTCATTTTTCAAATGAAAAGCCTATTCCACCCCCTAACAATTTTGGATTTTTTTAAACTAGTGTATATTCGATATGCAAATTTAATTAAAATATTTTCTCTCGAAGTATAATATTTAAATTCACAAATTTTGTAAAAAAAAATATAAAGTAGTCTTATAAATTTAGGACTTTAGGTATGCGCTGAATACACTCTATTTTAAAGGATTGCTTGAATATTTGGTCTCCCGTGGTATTTCCAGACCATTAATTTTAAAAATTGTAACAAAAAAATTTCGCCCCCCCCCCCAATAATTTTGAGGATGTGCCCCCTGCCCTAGGTATATACCATGACGATAATTATTAACACAGGGCTCCTGATAATAAATAAAATAAAAATCATCTACCTGAAATTAGTTTAAAAAAATAGAAACTACTTTACTTTACAAAATTTTTGATATTTTATTTTTCAACAAAATTAGCTGTTCACTAATAATCCGCCATTTCTTCATCAATGACTTTAGAATAAAATAGAACCCAAAATAATTTAAAAAAACGATGGTATAAGTAGTGGATGAAAAACCACAGAATTAAAAGCTAGATATAAAATAGAGTAATTATAAAAAGTAAAGGATATCTTAATTGAAGAGCTAAAGAAAGCTATTAAACGCGTTTTACTTAAAAGCCATATTTACCTACCTTCAAACATACGATAAAAGAAGGTTCTCTGTAGTAACGATAATAGACTCAAACTTGTTTATAAAACTTGCAATCAATTTAGCCGAAACTTCTATGAAAATAAGATACAAAATGAACAGTTACCTTTAAAATATAATTGATTTAGCAAATACATTTTATTTGAAAAAGAAATAATCTCTCCATCGAATTTATTTACTTCCAAAACAAGACCTTGTTTTTAACCATAATGAATAAGTAGAGCTTGTTAAATCTAGTCCAAATGTGCTATGGATTATCGTAGGGAAAAGAACAATATAGCATCCCGTTCTTGAGGCAAAATTTATTTATATTTGCATTAATAAAAATTTGGTATATTATATATAGGGAAGAATAAATACATACATGTACTTTGTTCATGAAATTTTTCGCCTATTGACATCACCTACGCTTTACGCATTTGACTCGATAGCATGGATAGTAAATAAGCAAATAATATATTTACATGTAATGCCTTATTGCTATTGGCCATTAATAGGTTAGTTTGAATGGTGATTTTTACTCAATCATGTGTAGGGGTATTAGGCGAGGTAGTGTAGGTTAGATGATATAAAACTAGTAACCTAAGTCATATGATATATAATATATAATGAGTGTGAAAATATACAACGTGTATTTTGGGCGTACACAAATCCCATTGCATAATCGACTCTAGAGTCAAAGTCACGATATCATGGATAGTAAGCAAGCATAATACCAACACTACCAAAATGTGTATTTTTAATAACTCTATTTCTATATAACTAGCAAGGATTAAACTTTTTGAAGAACTTTTTGGAGACAGTAAAATTAACATCACTCAAGTGTATGTCTCTAATACACTAACTATTTTTGCTAGACTTAAGACCCTAACTTCCTTTGTTTCTCCGCGTTATTTTTGAAAAAGCCGATAGTCGGCGAAAATTTATTTGTTTTTAAAACTTTGTGCCAAATAAATCGTTTATTCTTTCTCTGTTTACTTTGTAACTAACGTCATGAATAGGGTTATTAGATGTCTTTGTGGCGCTCCAGGGCAAAAGTTCTAAAGCAGTCTTATTGCAAAATTTTAGTGATGTGCCTTTCTTTACATATTATAACTGTCAGTGCATGTGCTCAGTTGATTTTTATCATTAGAGAAATTTACATTACATTTTTTAAAAGTAATCTTTCAAAATTGATGACAGGTTTATGATTATAGAACTACACATCCTGTATTTTACTGTGAGAATGTGTAAAACTTCATCTCCATTAGATGGGATATCAATATCAAAGAGTTATCTCTCATTATTAAAAATAAGGCATATTCCATCTTTTTTTCTTTATTTGCCGTCACGAATATGCCACCTCATTCCCCGCTCTATCCACTTTTCCTAGTTATGAATAGATGTTTTTCAATTTTTTCTAATTAGTAAATTTACTTAACTTTGTAAACTATGCTATTAAAATATTTCGCTACCATACATAAGCCAATTATTGCCTGTATTCGATTTTTTTTTTTATTTTCTAATTTGTTTTACTCCACTCTCAATAATGGATGCTATAAATGAACAAGCTGCCTTATTTAAAACACTCGAATTTAAAGTTATCATAAATATATAACCAACTATACCAAGGTTGTGGGAAATTTTTCTTTTCATTTTCTTATTATTTGCATAGAAGACTAAAAAGGAAATCTACATTTGATCTAAAAAATATATTTTATTGAAAATATGAATAATATTCTAGGAAACAATTTTAGTGTTCATTCGCTAATATGATTGGTACTTTCAGAGAGTTGCATATCCTAATTGCGAAATCTGAGCGTGTAAATCAAATCAGCATGGTAGATTTAGTATAAAAATATTTTTATTTAAAATTTTAATAATATTCTTGAACACAATTTTAAAAATTAAACTGCATTGTGAGTAATTTTACCATTAATGTAAATTTTGATTGAAATTTGCTACAGAGTATATATTGGAAAAGTATATATATAAGTGTTACAAGGGCGGATACAGGGGGTGAATTGTGTGGCTAGCCACCCACCCACCCTCTTTACCTGTGCTGAAGTTATTTTTATTGCAATTTCTATATCATATAGTCAAATACTTGAAAAGATATCTATCTAGACCAGTGGTTCCCAACCTTTTTGACGCTCCGTACCCCTAAAAAATTTTAATTTTTTTGCACCCCTTACAGTTTATGTAATGAAAATTTACTAATTTATTTAAAAGAAAAGTTGAAATAAAAAAACGACAAAAATTTGCATAATCAGTTTTTATGAGTTACTATATTAATAAAAATCAAATATATGGAAATAAAATGAAACAATCTGCATCCAAACAACTTCCATTTTAAAAAATAGTTCAATTTTTTATTCTCTTTTAAAAAGCTAATAATTTTATACAAAGTCCACCTCAAATTTAACTCTATTAGTGCTGGGGGCGTAAAACGCTCCCCCCCCCCCTCACTAAAAAATTAATTGTAGAAAATTGGCTGAATCATATCCCTTCAAATTTTGTGACTTTTCCTAAAATCGCTAGCTGCATCTTTTGAAACCATTTTCATGGTAGTTGAATGACCCCTTCATGTCCAAAACTGTCAATCAAAACCAAAAATTAAAATTTTTCAGCAAAATTTTGACATTATCTGTACTTAACCTTATAACTTAGGATCTATATTATATAATACCATGAAAATTTATAATTATATACAGTTTCGAACGCCTAACACTTTATATATTTAATTTTTTCAATAATCATGGCTACTTTTTAGAAAATGTCAATCAAAATTTTGATTGATCAAAAATATATCTAATAAAATATACCTTCATATTTTACATAAAATATATGTTTTTATACTAAATCGGTCATGCTGTTTTCATTTCTGGACTCATTTTTTACATTTAGGATTTGAAAATACCTATAAGTGTTAATCAAATTTGCGGTTTACTTATGAAAATTGTCTCCAAAAACATTCCTTCACATTTTACATAAAATATATGTGTTATACTAAATCGGCCATGCTTGTTTCATTTCTGGACTAATTTTTTACGTTTAGGATCTGGAAATACCTATAAGTGAATAAGTTATTTGTAGTGATATTTAATTACAATATTTTTCAAAATCTGCCCTATTTGCTTCTTTCAAAGTAGCTCAAGTTCTGATTAAGAATAATAATTCATTCAATGATGGAGAAATAGTTAAAGAAGCTTTTATCGAAGCTGGTGAAGTTCTTTTCTAAAATATGAAAAACAAGTTCGAGATTATAACAAATATTAAAAATATGTCACTGTCAAGAAACACAATCATGAGAAGGACCGAAGACATTGGCGATGATATCGACCGAATTTTAAAAAAAAATTGAAAAGTGTGTAGTGTTCTCTCTTCAATTGTATGAGTCAACTGATTTCGTTGGTACTGCACAGTTATGCATATTCATCAGGATGGTTTTCGAAGATATGTCAACAAAAGAAGAACTGTTGACTATCATTCCAATGAAAGAGAGAATAGAGGGCAGGATATTTATGATTCATTCAAGTTTTTTGTTTCATCGACTAACCTTCCACTCCATAGGTTAGTTTCATTGACTACAGATGGAGCTCCAGCGATGGTGGGTAATAAAAGTGGTTTTATCGCTCTTTCTAAAAATGATGAAATCTTTCCAAAATTTACTGATTATTTATCACTGTATAATTCACAATCAAGTTTTATGCTCAAAAGTTTTAAAATTCAATCATGTAATGGACGTGGCCTTCAAAACAGTCAATTACATAAGATCAAAAAGTTTATCACGACGACAGTTAGGGCTTTATTGAAAGAATGTGGCGAAGAAAAAAATGAACTTCTTCTTCATACTAATGTCAGATGGTTGAGTCGTGCTAGATTTTTGATTCGCTTCAGATATTCAGAGAACTTCTGCCGCAAGTTCGTACATTTTTAGAAACCAAAAGTATTTCAATTTCTGAACTTAGTGATGATGAATGGTGTTGTGATCTAGCTTTTTACTGTGACATAACGGAAAAACTCAATGAATTGAATCTCCAACTTCAAGGAAAAGAAAAAACACTAATGGATATGCTTGGGCATATTAATTCTTTCAATGAAAAGCTGAATCTGTTAATCAAACAACTCAAAAGCACAGACTTCAAACACTTTTCAATTCTGAAGGATGAAATTAGAAATAAAAAGAACGTTTCTATTGAAAAATATCTCGAAAGTTTATTTTTATTTTAGAAAGAGTTTAACGATTTGCTTCTTTTGAAGATCTCTGAATCATTTTAACTTTTTATCCAATCCTTTTTATAAAGAAGTTGATATTGAAAATTTGGCCAGCAATCTTAAAAACAAGTTTAATTTCAAGAGTCTAGCTGACTTGGAGGACGAACTAATCACTTTCAAATGCTATTTAACTTTGAAAACATTGCTGAAGGAATCTGATTTCAAAAAGTACATTCAGAAAACTAAATACCCGAGTATTTGGAAAATATACGCTACTTTTTCGGCATTTTTTGGTTCCACATATTTGTGTGAATCAACTTTTTCTATTATGAATATCATTAAAACTAAAAACAGGTCAAAACTGACAAATGATCATTTGAATTCCTGCTTGAAAATAGCACTGACAACTCAAAATCCAAATATTGAAAAACTTGTTGAAAAAATGCAAATTCAGGTGTTTTCAAAAAAATATTGATTTTTTGTTTCTTTTCATGTCATAGTTTAAAATTTTCGTGCAATATTATGTTCATTATCGTTTTAATAAAATGTTTACGTGTTTTAATTCAAAAAAATTGCCACCCCTTTATATATTTTTCGAGTAGATCGCTGAATTTTTTTTGAAAAAAAGTCGAATCAAGCAGAAAAAAGGTTGGGCATGCCTGCTATATATCAACAAAAATGATTGTTACCGATATATCGGCAAAGTGGCCAAGTCCGATAAGTTGTTGATATATCTGAGCAATCCTAATCTAAAGGCAAGTGGTCTAACTGTCTAAGGGTAGAGTATTCATCCAGATTCTTGGTTTAGACGCACAGACAAAACTAATGTTATTTTATATTTTACTATTGATTTAGATCCCTTCAATTATATATTTTATTTTTTAACAACTTTTAGAAATGAAAAACATTTATTTACCAAAATTAATAACCTTTTGTAGGCGCTCTTTCATGTATCAATATCTGCGCATAACCTTCACCTTCTTATGGCCTAAGAATGAGAAAAAGTATGACTTATCCAAAAGAATCGCAATACTTACACTTGTTACATTTTTAAATGTTATCCTGCTTCATATTGTTATGCGAGATAGCGCTCAATTCAGTGAAGAAGAAAAAATTATGTCATTTTTTGTCTCAAGAATTACGAATGCCATTGTGTGGCTTTCTGGCTGTCCTTCAGGACTCAAACTAGTTTTACCTTTCACATCCGCGATAGCCCATTTTTTCTTCTATCACATTGGCATTTGGTCGGAGTTTACGACGCTTATCTTGCCGAGTGTTCGGTACTGTTTTTCCCTACTACGTCCCTTAGGACTATCTTTCTTCCTTTGTTTTGTGTCGGATGCGCTCTCCTTGCTCACGCTTCATCTCTTTTGCTTTTACGTGTACGTGTGCGCGCTTGCGTCTTCTGCTTCAAAACTCCTTCTTTCTCTCTTTCGAATATTGACCGGAAAGAAGTGGAATCCTTTGAGAAAGCGTGTGGATCACATTTATACTAACTGTACCCCTCACATTTACCTCTCCACCCTCCTTTTTGCCTGTATTGTCTTTCTTTTGCCTTCCATGCTGGTGTTTTATGCCGTTTTCACACTTATTTATCTTGCCGTATCCTTATGCCATCTTGTTGCATTTCTCTTGGTTGTTTTATTTATGCAATTTCCACTTAATTTCATGTATCATTTCTTTGCTTATCTTACGATGAAGCCTACTAAGTACGTTCTACTTCCTTTCCAGACTGGTTGTGTTTACTGGCCTATGCAAACATCAAAATCTAATACTAATTTTACCAAGGTTTTTATTTCTTCTATTGCTAAGTCCTTAGAAGACGTCGAGTTTTTACCTTCTAACAAAATAATATCTTCTTTGGTTTTGTCAAAGATATTTTTTTTGTTTTCTTTCAAAAATTAGAATTTGTTAGAATATAATTCATCAAAGAAACTATTGGAAACATTATCTAATGTAAGAGAATAGCTTGTAAAGGAGCTGGAACCTACGTTTTTATAAGAGAAGAGCTATATGCTTTGTTAGATTTTCCTTTTACTAATTGCATACCAAGACGAAAGGTACTGATACATTTTATATAATAAAAGTTAGTTTTTTGTTGTAAAGATGTACTGAAACCATAAGTTCTGCTATGACCTGAACATAAATACTTTTAATGTCTTGGTAATATATTCCCTCATTTTCGAATCTAAAAATTTTTGAATCCATAAAATTTTGTTAGGGAAAACTATCTCGATTCACGAACAGGTTTAAAGAACAAAATAAGTTCGGAAACTGGTGCTCCTAAATGACACCTGTAAAAAGAAAAAAATATAAATTTGCTTTCACACCATCTACATAATATTATTATCCATAATTTATTTTCAATAATTAAGACTCAAATTTTATACTGATTAAAAAAATTATAATTAAATATTTCAATGTAAATATCTATGCAAAATTTTTTGAATGAAAAATACTGGGGTCATTAGCGCGAAAGTAAAAAAAACCACCTATACCCTTACAATAACTAAGAAGCAAATTTTTTATGCAAAATTTCGGAATATATTATTCTCCAGTGAGAATTTATTGTTCAATACTTGTGTGAATACCGTGAATAACACAACTATTTTTTTTATCAGCATAGACAGTAGCGCACCATTCAGCAAAACATAGTACAAAGGATGGAACCTTTTTTCTCCCTTTATTAGTAATTTGTTGTATTTATATTTTAACCAATTCCGAGAAAAAAAATTCCCAACTTAATACATCAATTTTTATATATATATATATATATTATCTCCAACCCGTATATTACGATGATTCTTCTCCAACCTGTATTCTACGATGATTCATCTCCAAACTATATACTACAATGATTCATCTCCAACCTGTATACTACGATGATTCATCTTCAACCTGTATACTACGATGATTCATCTTCAACCTGTATACTACAATGGTTTCTATTCCATGTACAAATAACTAGGGAGACAATGTTCAACTTTCTGTTCACATTCTGCTAGATGTAAGATTTGATATACCTCATTCGGGGAGACGATGCTACATAAGTTATTACCTATATACATTTGTATACTACGTTGGTTCATCTCCAACCTGTATACCGCGATAATTCATCTCCAACCTATATAATATATTTTATCAAATAATCAAAATAAAATTCTGTAATCAAAGAATCGAAAAATATTCTTTAAAAAAATCAAAAAATATCAAACTTTCTGTTCATATTTTGCTACCTTATACGATGTTACAAAAGTTATTACCTATACTTTGCAATTTGCACGATTTTAAATATTATATTTGTCAAATAATCAAAATAAAATTCTGTAATCAAAGAATCGAAAAATATTCTTTAAAAAATCAAAAAATATCAAACTTTCTGTAAAAATATCAAACTTTCCGAAAAATATTCTTTAAAAAATCAAAAAATATCAAACTTTCTGTTCATATTTTGCTACCTTATACGATGTTACAAA